>CM070874.1:237223429-237538429 GCA_036365515.1 Torymus aiolomorphi | reverse complement strand
AAAAATTGTAACTTTTTTCCCTTTTGCTCGGCCAGTATTGATCAAAAAAGCATTTTCAAGGGTTTTCGAAGAATACAAAAAATTTTTGTCGAATAAAAAATATTTAGCCGCAGTCTCAATATTCTTCGTTGAAGGTATACTAAGAAGCAGCCAATCAGAGACTTTCAAAAAGGGTCATAAAATAAATACTGGCACATTCTACAGAAAAAATGCAAACTTTTTGCCAATCAATGTTCTATATAAAAAGTTTCAAGATTTTGAGTTAAAAAATGAATAATCTTGGATTTTAACCAAAAATTGCAAAAAAATTGAATTTTCAGTCTTGCATAGCTTTTTTATTTTTGCAAATATTGGCCTAAAATTTGAGGAACATTTTTTTTTTTTTCATGAAAAACTAAAAGAAAACGAGTTCTGAACGATTTTAAAATTTTGAGCTGCTGACTTCACCTGAAATATCCCATATATCAATTACAATTAAAATTTCAATTCTACTAGCGAATAAAAATTGAAGAAAAAAAAATATCTGTGGTATAATAATCACCAAATCATTATTAAATAAATTTTCTTTTATTTCTTTCCAATTTGGATTACAAGTCATTGTAATAAAATAATCAGGTTTACCAAGTCTCTGTACACTTGTCATTGACATTAAGAAATTTTGTTTCATTGATCGAGGACTTTCTGAAAATGATGACGATAATATAACTATTTTTCCAAATCTCAGTCTATCATTATCCCTTTTTTTTTATTTAAATAATCCATTACATCTTTATATAAATCGGTCCTTAATAAATATTGATTTTTTCCTAGTAATGTAATCGCGAGCCTTCCACTTTTACCCAAGCATCAATAATATACTGTTGAGTTAACTTTTCTAAGTTTAACCTTCTGACAGCCGGCATGACGCCATATGGTGTCATTCCATGATCGGCCCACATATACTATTATTTAAGAAACATTTATATGGAAAATTTCGAGAAAGTTACACTTTTTCAGTAGGAAAAATGCCGGCTGTCAGAAGGTTAAAAATGGACTAAAGTCTGTTCTAATAGCAAATTTGTAACAATAAAATTGCTGCATTGCTACATTATCTTTGCCGTTATGTTGCTTCAAGTTTAGCATCCACCAAAAACCCTCATTTGGAAATATGAGCGAGTATGACATAGGATCTACATGTTTACTAATATAAGATATTAGGACAGGTTCTTCATATTTCGAATAAACGCATATATCACGCTCTGCTGGAGGCAAACCTTCATCGCCAATAAAAACTATGGCTACTTCACTACATGTTCTATAGTTGTATCTATTTTTATCCAAATTCGTGTTTCGAGTTATATACATTTTAATGTCATTACTTCCGTGCATCATTTTATACGATTTTGCATAAATATTAATTTCTCTAAGAATGTTATCTAATTCCTGTAACACTTTCATTGAACACAAAACATTAGATTGATATTGTAATTGCGTTGCGACTTCATTGTCTATTATATATAGTTGCCCATATTTCCTAGCCTTATTTCATTTGGGCGTAACGAATAAACATTCCTTAATATAAATTGAGCGATTGAGATTCGTTCGGTTTTCGAGCGTTTTTGCAAGATATCTCGAAATCTCGAATCGAACTCGAAACTCGAAAGAAATCGAGAAACAGCGAAGAGACGCGCGTCAAATTAACGCTAGTATGGTAAATTTGTCCGCATATTCTAATAATCTGTGGTCCTCTGCTAAATAGTGCATCAAATTTAGCATCAATGCTCACAAAAGAGAGCGGACTGTTGTATTTTCTGTTAAAATGACTACTTTCACCTGTATTTCCTGTAACTAATTCATTGAAATGTGTTGGATACGCTAAATCAGGGGATAATAAAATGCCTTACCTTTTCGACAACAATTTGAAAATTTACTTTAAAAAAAAGTGTTCAGCGTTACAGAATTCACATATAAAATATATACAATATAATTATATTCTATGTTCTAAAATTTTCATCAAAAACAGATGTATTAGGTATGTAGATACTGTCTAGCGTCAGGATCTTTATCATTTAACTGAAACCATGCTGTTAATGTCGTTTTCCCATCGCCACTTCGTCGATGAATAGAATATTTTCTTGTATAATGGGCTACTGCATTAAATATTTTGGGATATCTTTACTCCATTTTTTCGTTTCATTATCCATACTCATTCCATATTTCGTTCTTCCTCTTCTACTTCGTACATCATTAATTATTAATTATTAATTTAGGCGGTTTTTTCTCGTTATGTACTTTTTAAGGCATGGTGTGGTTTGTGCACATAAGAATTATGCACATATTTATTGTGCACACTTTAGCATTGGAGTATACACATAGATATAGATATACACCAATGCTAAAGTGTGCATAATAAATATGTGCATAATTCTTATGTGCACAAACCACACCATACCCTTTTTAATAAATGTATTATTATGGCAATTTATCTGCACTCTACTTCTTACTATTTTTTTCTATTTTTATTTTATCGCTTTCATGCCGAGCGAGCAGTAGCGAGCGAGGTTATACAGCTAGTGTAATTATATAATTTGTTATGTATACCGTATACAGAAAATGAGTAAAGCAAAAAGTGGAATATAGAAGATCTGCTCTTGATTATTACAATATTATAATATTGAATTTTAAACATATTTATTACTTTTAAATAGTAAAACTATTTTTAGTAGTTATTATTATACTGTAAATAATGTTGAATAACTGACGATGGATACACAAGTACACGGAGAGAAATTGCTAACTATAAACGCATTGACTTGAATCATGCGCGTTTTGTATCACATTTAACTAACTAAAATAGTAAGCACAGTGACAATAATCGCAAGGCGCGCGCGCCGTTTTCTCAAGCGGCTTGATGCGATTTTGGTATACAACTCGATGCGAATCACGGTTACTGCGTCTACAGGGCGCATGTGCCCGCTTCTCTCATGGGTTGAGAGCAGGCGCGCACGTCATCGACGACCAATGAGAGAGGCGCGTGTGCTGGGTGTAGACGCAGCGCTCGCTCGTAATCGCATGAAAGCGGTTACCAAAATCGCACCCACGCGCTGTCATGCGAATAAGGCGTAGCGGCGGCGCTGCTTTTCCAGTATCAAGCGCGAGACATAAACGCATCGACTTCTAGCAAATACAGCAAGAACATTGTGCTTATTTGCTATCGGAGAATGCCATGCAAATAACGCTTGCTTTTCTTGCGTTAATACCATCCGTCGCGCACTAAAATCACAACCTAACAGCACTTACGATAAAAGCGACATATTTCATACGAAAATCGTTACAAATTTCTCTCCGTGTAGCATGATCAAAAGTATTTGACTGGCGTAATAGTATTCAACATCGAATATGATATATGTCATAACATCAGTTTGATGCAATTTCATGCTTTCCGGGATGGAGTTATATCGCATAGTAGATATTTTGCAAAAAAAAGCAACAGCCTAACCTATAAAATTTTGTGAAATGACATTAATTATAATATGACTATATTAATATTAGATGTGCTAAAAAATGCCCAAAAAATGTGTTTTTTTACTTTTTTCACTTTTTAAAAAGTCCATAGCTTTTTCCTCTGACTTTCAACCATCAAAAACAAAAGTTTTTCTTAAAAGTAATATATTAAAAATACTTTTTGGGCTTTACTACAAAAAATAGGTTTCGTCGCATATTTATAAAAATTCTATGTAATTTATAAACTCTTTCCCATTTAATGTGTTATACAAAAAGTTTCACATTTTTGAATTAAAAAATCATGAAAAATGAAGATTAAATTAATTCAATTAATTCTAACTTTTGAACGATTGAATATTTCGCTCTAAAACTTCATGGTTATGTTTTGAGACTAATTTGGAACGAGTAAAAAAATTTTGAGCAATTTTAAAATTTTGGCCTTCAACAATTGACGTGAAGTTACCCATATATAGTATGTGATACGTGTAATCCAGTAATAATTAAAAAAATAGCCTTATCAGGGCTGAGAAAAAGCCAAAAATTATTGGTTTCAATTGAGATTTTCTATTCCATAACACCCGCTGCATATTCTACCTTCTGTCAAAAAAGTACCCGGAAAAGTTTTTTTAAATCTCCCGCGTTATAAATATTTGAAATTTCTTTTGTTGTATATTGGCATCACTGTACCAAATTATGATGCCAAGTTTGAGCGCGTTCCATCAAGCAGTTTGTTTACGCCAGCTGTTATAGTCAGTTAAGCTCAGTAGTCCGTCACGATTTTCACAATGAATACAAATATTGAACAAAGAGTTTGCCTCAAATTTTGTGTTACCAACGAAATTTCGTACGCGGAATCTTTCAAAATGTTGGAAAAGACTTATGGGGAATCAGTTTTATCAAAAATACAAATTTACGATTGGTACAAAGCATTCAAGGAAGGTCGAGAAGTGTGTGAAGATTTGCCTCGGTCCGGACAGCCATCGACAGCATCCACCGAGGAGAACATTAAAAAAGTGAAACAAAGCGTATTGGAAAATCGCCATTCAGGCTTAAGAGAGATAGCACAGGAGCTACACATCTTCCACGAGTCAGTTCGTACGATTTTTGTGGATGTTTTGAGCATGAAACGCGTCGCCGCTTGACTTGTTCCAAAAGAGCTGAATTTTCTTCAAAAAGAGTACCGCAGACAGATCTCTTTGGACATGCTGGATCGTGCTAATTCCGATCCTACATTCATGGAACGCATTATAACTGGAGATGAGACATGGGTCTACGAGTTTGATATGCAAGCAAGTCAACAGGCATCTCAATGGCAAACAAATGACGAGCCAAAACTGAAAAAACCACGTCAAAGTCGATCAAAAGTGAAAGTCATACTGACTATTTTCTTTGATATTAATGGTTTGGTGCATCATGAATTCCTACCAGAGGGACAGACGGTCAATAAACAATATTATTTGAGCGTTTTGAGCGTTTGCGTGAAAAAATCCGTCAAAAACGGCCAGAATTGCGGAAGAACAATTCGTGGATTTTGCACGACGATAATGCACTACCGCATGGAGCCCCAGTTGTAACCGAATTTAAGGCCAAAAACTCAATAAATACAATCGAGCAACCATCGTATTCACCAGATTTGTCCCCATGTGACTTTTTTCTATTCTCGAAACTAAAATTACCTCTCCGTGGAAAACGTTTTGAAGCGATCGAAGCCATAAAACAAAATTCGTTGAGGGAACTGAAGGCCATCCCAGAAAACGCTTATAAAAAATGTTTTGATGATTGGAAAAATCGTTGGCACATGTGTCTTGCATCAAATGGGGCCTACTTTGAAGGCGACAAAACAAATATTGATAAATAATTGAATATTGTGTGTTTTATTTAAAAATTCCGGGTAGTTTTTTGACAGATAGTACATTTTCCAGCAACCCCTGCCAGCTCAACTACGACACGAAAGCAGTTCACCGCCGTCGGCACGGAGAAGGCAACAAGGAGCCTCACAGCGCGTGACAACACACCAGGCCAGTCTAATACAACGAGGTCAACCGAGGTTAACGTATCGTACGAGGTTTGACTACTTTTGTCTCCGCAACGACCCGTGTTAATGAAAATAAGATTCTCACGTTGCGCTACGTAATACCGGACGGCCTTTCCGGGCCTCGTGCTCACGCGTCGAGTATGTACGGCGGCCATCTTGAGCCATTGCTACTTCGTGCCGCATTCGCGCCGGGCGTTCCCCTTTTTACGTTAGCAAATCTGCGGATGGCTCTTAAAATCTCGCAGTTAAAATCAATACTTGCTACAAGTCTTTAATCGTGCCCATCATTTTCTGATCTCACAAGCGTGTGGTTTACTCCTTACCGCGCTGGGGCGGAGTATAGCATACTCGTAAAGCTTTCTCAGACACACAGTCGGTAATTTATCTGCTTAGAAAGTAGACCGACTCGGCGCTGTGCGCCACGCTTTTGACTGGCGCTGCGGACTCCACAAAGCGTCGGATCGAACGCATTCTCCTTTTCACGCACACGCAGCAACGTTAACTCCGTGCGCGCGTGATTACGCTTAAATAATCACACATTGGCATCACTTCGCCATATCTAACTTTCGTGCGTTTACTAATTCTTAAAGTAGATCTACATACTTCCGAGCAATTACTTAACGAGCATTGAATCCTCTGTCGCTCATTCTAAGAAAACGGGACGATTCAATGTTCTCGATCTTACTATAATAAACATTGCAGTGTCAAAGCCACGATGCCGGAAGGTTCTGGAACCGAGGCCGTACGGTCCGAGCACCTGGAGGACTTACTACGAGAACAGAACGAGCTCTCCCGCTGGATTACTCGTTTCATTGAAAACACCAATCGGACAGCGGAAGTCAAGCGGACGACGGGATTTTACACCCAGCGTCTCACCCTTCTCGAATCTTACTGGACTACCTTTAGCAGCAACCACCGTAATATTATTCGTTACAAAGAGGCTGCCACGAATCCATACATGACTGACGATGTACACCTTACCACTGAGGAGGCCTACGTGGACGCCGCAGTGCAAATCAACGGTGAATTGCGGCCTGCACCTCCTAACGCAGCACAACAGCCCCCTCCGGTGCCTCAAGGGTCGTCAGCAGATACTGTTCTACGGCAGATACAACTACCAAAAATCAACCTACCTACCTTCAACGGAGATTCATTCCAATGGGAGGCGTATCGCGATATGTTTAAGTCGCTGGTTCACAGCGTACCAGGTTTGTCAAATGTGCAAAAGCTTTTATACTTAAAATCTAGTTTAACAGGTGAAGCTGAGGAGATCATACAAAATACGCCTATCACAGAGAACGGCTATTTAGGGGCTTGGGAGGACTTGAACACACGTTACGGCAATAAACGCGTATTATCTTCGGCCTATATGCGTACTCTGTTTGCAATAAATGGCATTAAACGTGCCAGCGCAGTTGAGATTAAGAGATTGTTGGACTCTTTCAAGCAGGCTATTCGAGCTTTCAGAACGTTAAAAAAGCCCATACCCGCCTGGGACGAGTTTTTTGTTTATATTTTGGTCCAACAAATTGGATCGTTACACCCGTCTTGCTTGGGAGACGTCCTTGAATAATAGCACGGTGATTCCCACCTTTCAACAGCTGACTGACTTTTTAGAAAATAGGTTGCACGCACTCGAAGCAGCGGAAACGTTGGACCCTTTGTTGAATGGGTCGACGGAACGAGAAAAGGGAAGCAGTAGCAGAACAGCTACTAGTTCTAATAGCAATAAAACGAAAACTTCCTCTTTCTCAACTACCGTTAAACCGAAAAAGGGAGGTCAAGTAAAATGCATCTCATGCAGTGGGCCCCATACTCTTAATTATTGTGAGAATCTAAAGTCATTAAATCCGCCTCAGCGTAGGGAGTTTATAAGTCGGCTTAAAGTGTGTTCTAATTGCTTCAGACTGGGTCATGAGGTAAATAATTGCTCTTCCACGTCTCGGTGTCTGGCTTGTCAGCAGCAGCACCACACTCTTCTCCACGAAAGCATGTACACTAACTCGTCAAATCGAAACTCCTCAGGTAATGAGAAGGCGGGAAAAAATTCAAGCGGAAAAGGTAATTCTTCTAAAGCCAATGATGGCAGCTTTTCGAATTCGCCTGATCAGACCTGGGTTGCTACTTACTGCTCTTCTTCACCCACAATTAAAGGACCGGTCTTGCTGGGCACGGCCCGTGTAAAATTGCAAACTCCCTCCGGCAAACAAATCGTAGTACGTGCTCTTTTGGGTGATGCGTCGGAGTCGTCTTTCGTCTCGGAATGGGTTGCACAAACATTGAAACTCCCACGAAAATCAGTTAGTGTGACTGCTTCTGGTGTCCAAGGATGTAACACGGGAATGGCTCACGGCGAGGTGAATTTGATTTTAACTACGATAGAGCCCTCGAACTTTACTCTGCCCCTCTCGGCTCTCGTTTTGCGTAAACTCACCTCCCTTCTGCCCAAAGAGCCCATATTTATCTTAGTAACATAACTCAGCACCGTATTTTAAAAAAGTCATTTAACAGTGGAAGCACCAGAAGAACAAAAAAAAACAAATTGACTGTTAGCAATAACTTTGAGTGGAACTGGGGTAAGAAGATTATAGATGAACACGTGCAAAGTGCCAGAACTACTGTTTTACGGTATTTATATCCCAAAATAGAGATCTTGTAGAAAATGGTTTTTGTTTTACTCATATAAGATCTGATAATGTCAAGGATTATAGATATTAAAGAAGTAGAGTTATAAAACTGGAATAAATCTTTAAACCCAAAATTATCATAATTGCAAATGCAGATATTGTTTATTAAAGAAATAGTTATACAATGTTTCGATTTTTTTTTTAAATTTAATTTCATTTTAAAGTTCAAAACTTGTTTTGTTCCTTGAATAACAGTCTAAAGATCTATCGTTGACAAATTTTAAAGTAATAAATTGTAAGGAGAACAAATTCATTGTTATTTACAAAGAAATGTGCTCGAACATATAAACAATAAAATTTGACTCGTTAATTATTTCGAAATTTTGAACAGTGTATATCTAGATAATTATTAAAGAAACAAAATAAGTTTTTGTACAATAAAATAAAATTAAAAATTGTTGATATATAATAATTGTTTTTGAGGGCGTGGAAATAAATGTTGATGCTTTGTTTAATACTAATATAGTTTAATAACGGATTTAACTATTACACGTTGTTCGTACGTTCGTACTCCATCACGGTCGACAAGCAACAGAGTAGTGTGCGCACGGCGCTCGCTCGCCTCGAGTAGGCCGCGCCTCCAATGTGTGAATAGGTAGCGCCACTAGTATCATACATTAGATCTAGATATAATATTTACCATATTACAACACGCCTTCTTAAATTTATATTCTAGACTGTAACATACGTATTTTCAAACATATTTATTTCATTTGACTTCTGTTTACGTTTATATTCGATTTGTTCAACTTTCACTTAAAATCTTATATTAATCTTAATGCTTTTCTATTTATAAATTCGTTTCCAGGAGTATCATACAATTTTGCATTTTCTAAATCATACTTCTTGGCCAAAGATTCAATATATTTTGTTTGACTTAAAGTCATCTTGCTTCTATCACTACTACAATTAATATGTATTCCAATATATCATTTTCATTATAAATCTTTGCATTAAACTTTTCTTGATCTCATTAATTTTATTTTTATCTTTGCAGCATATTAATAAATCATCAACAAACACTAAAATATATATTGGATCTTTGCCAAAATTGTTTACGTACAGATAGTAATCATAATTACTTCTTTCGAAGTTTAGTTCCTTTACATGATCATTAAAACACTCATACCAAGCTCTTGGGCTTTCCCTTAGTCCATATGGAGTCTTTTTTAATTTAAGCACTTTGTTTTTCTCAATCTTAAAACCTTTAGGTACATTAAGATATTAAGATACACTTCAGATCTTACATTTCCATTCAAGAACGCGGTTTCTACATCCATCTGTTCTATAAACAATTGTTTTTTGCAACAGTGAGATAACAAAATTTTTAACGTTTGCATTTTGCCTACTGGTGAATAAACATTTTCAATATACTCTTTCGGCTGAAAACCTCTAACAACTAATCTAGCTTTATAGGTATTATCATTTTTCCTTTTATAAATCCATTTAACATCAATAATTTCTTTATCTTGAGGCCTGTCTACAATTGTCCACGTATTATTTTTAACTAAATTTTCTATTTCTGAATTCATTGCTTTTTACCACTTTTTACAATCGTTTGAGTTTAACGCTTTCTCAAAAGTATTAGGAGTATTCGCATTTACATAATTTACATCAATAAAATGTGAAACTGGGTTTCCAAATCTATTCACATGACTTTTCTTTCCGTTCGACCTTCTTTGAACTGTTAAGTTTTCCTGACTAGTACTTAGCGGGTTTTTAACATTTTCATTATTGACATCGTTTGAGTTATCATTAACCTGATTTTCAATCACATTATTGGAATTAGTTTGTTTACCTTTACTTGACTCGAAAGTCGAAGTAAAAGGCAATTGAATGTTTACATTAGTTTCATTTTCATTAGGCTCAGTAACAATTTCATCATTTTCTTCCACTGATTCACTATCACTAAACTCTCTATCCTTTTCATCGTCATCTTTTTTCAAATAAATTAATGTTACATTCTCTTCTACTACTTGTACATGTCTAGCATTAATAATTCTATTGTTTACTAGGACTCTATAGCCATTTTCAGTATGTCCTACTAAAATTCCTAATTCAGCTTTATTGTCCCATTTACTTTTTCTTAAAACTTCTGGAACTCTAACAAAGACTCTACTCCCGTAAATTTTTAAATGTCCTACATTAGATTTTTTATTAAAAAATATTTCATATGGAGTTTTGCTCTCCTGTGTGTTTGCAATAGTTCTATTTTTTAAATAAGTGACAGTTTTCATAATTTCTGGCCAGTACCGTCTGTGTATTCTGAACTCTCTTATCAATCATCTACCAATATCCATAGCAGACCTATTGTATCTCTCCGCTACTCCATTTAATTCATGGACGTAGGGTGGACACGGTAATAATTGAATTCCTTTGATTCCAATAAAATCATAAATTTCTTTGTTTAAGTATTCCTTTCCGTTATCGCATTGTAAATTATTTACTTTTTTATAGAAAATATTTTCTACTTGGTTAACGAATTCTATAAAACAACTCGTAATTTCAGACTTATTTTTACTACAAAAGATCCTGGTATATTTACTGTAATCATCAATAAAGGTTAAGAAATATTTTTCAACTCCATACCCTACAGCGTTATGTGGTCCATTCAAATCAGTATGAATCAATTCCAAAATTTCTTTACTCTTTGATCTGTTATTTTTGAAAGGTACGTTGGCCATTTTGCTCTCGATACAATTTGCACATTTCATATCTATATTTTCAATCTTATTTGGCAAACCTACTACTAATTTATCATTAACTAATTTATTTAAATATTGGAAATTTACATGACCTAATGCCCTATACCACTTTTCTTTGTCAGTTAACGTTACTGCATTTACATATGCTTCATCAATTATACTTTTGTTTACATAACTTTTCATATAGTATAAATTTTCCTTTTTATATGCAACATCTAATAACTTTCTCGATTGACTATAAATTTTTGCATTTTCGTCTCTAGCTACTATAGTGCAAGTCTTTCTGATTTTAGAGAAACTTAATAAATTTTGTTTAATTCCTTTTACAAAGTAAAGATTATTTAAATCAATATCTGCTATGCTATAATAGTTTTTGAATTGCAATTTTATACTACCTACTTTTGTAGCCTGTAACATTTTTCCGTCTGGTAATTTAACGCTTATAGGTTCTTTCAATTTAACGCATTTGTTAAAGAATTTATCGATCTGAATAATGTGATCCGTAGAACCACTGTCTAATAGCCAAATTAACTCGTTACAGTTTTCTCGAGTTTCGCATCGTGTTACCTGATTAAGTTTCGGGTTTACTAGTTCAGTTGACCAGGCTGTTGGTGTTCCAGCTTCTGTTGAGCTAGTCGTTTGGCACTGTGTTGGCGTCTCGCCTCTGGGTTGGCTCGGATACATCATGCCTGTGTTACGTCTGTGACGTATCTCTAAAATCAAATAAACAATGCATATTTATCGCCAGTAATTTTCTGACATACAAATGTCGTATATGCGAATTTTGACAACGTTGCTTTTTAATGCAAGCGGCATCACACAGCTAACTACTAACAAACTATATAACAAATTATAATTGCAATAGTAAGTGACAAAATAAGGTTACATATTAAAATCAAAAATATATTATGTGAAAAATAAGAAATACAAATACGGTCTTACGCCAAGGAGAAAAATTGAAAAAAAAATCAAAAATAAAAGGATTTAAGGGAAAAATAACTAAACAAAAGAAAAGTATACAGACAAGAATATAAACATTACATACAAAAAGAAATACAACAAAATAAGAAAATAACAAAGAAATAATTAAATATATAAACAACAGGAAAAGTGCAAATATATAAGAGAAAAATAGTATTAATCAAAAGTTTTCAAGATAAATAAATATTGTATTTTAAATAATAAGATATAAAAATATCAGGAAATCAATTAAAACGCAAAAATAAGTGAAACATATATAAAAGTGACAAATAAATAAATTATATCGCGAAATAAAATTACAAATAAAAACACAAGAAATAGTCGAACTAATAATAAAAAGATATTTAAAAAGAAATATTAAGTATAGCATAAGCAAAAGAGTAATATGATATGTCATATCAGAAAAACGCAGAAAACAAGGGAAAAGAGGGATTATAACCAGACAGACGACACAAAGTAACCCAGATTTAAAAAAAAGCAAGTAGACGATATAAATAACCAAACGAACGCTTTTGAAAAGAAACTAAGAGTTTTAAGACTAGATTACTGACCATACTGATACATAAATAAAAAGAATAAAGAATAAAACATAAGAAACGAATGAAGAGAAATAAATAAAAGGAAATAAATAATAGAGAATTTACACGATACAAAATAGAAAACATATGAGAGAGATAATCAGTGTATAAAATAATTGAGTCATTTTTAATCAAAATAAGGAAATCAAAATAATAATAAAAAATAACTAAACAAACGAAAAGTATTACATTAAAAGTACGAATATTATAATAAAGAATCATATAAAAACAGAATTACAATAAAATATTACATTGCAAAAGGGAATATAATAAAATAAGAAAATGAACAACACTCAAACGAGAAAATGAAAGAAAGACAATAATAAACAAAATAAAGGATAAATACAAAAATAAACTACAATAATAATTACGAAAATTTAATAAAATGAAAAAGCCATGATGAATAATCAAGCTAATATATTTTATAATTTTAAACAACAAAACCATTATTACACTAAAGTATTTCATTGTCAAATTTGCCGAGATCAATATCACGAAGCATTGTTTTGCTATAATGCAGTTCGTGTTTTTTGTAAAAGTAAAGATCATATATCATATTTTTGCAAGAATGCTAAAAATAAAATAGAACTTTTCTGTAAACGCTGTAATCATAGAGGACATTATGTAGATAAGTGTACATTTAACCAAACAAATGAAGATTATTGCCAATACTGTCAAATCATAGGACATACAGCTACTCAATGCCCTGTTGTAAAGAAATATGAACTTGATTTTGATTGTTGCGGAAGCACGGGTCACTCAACTAAAGACTGCTTGTCAGCAGTATGCACGAAATGCAATAAACTCGGGCACGGGATGAAATACTGCCCTATAAACGAAGAAATAATGTGGTGCGCGTTATGTAAGGTAGAAGACCACGTTGCATCAGATTGCAAGCGTGCGATTTTAAGAAATAGAATAATTTGCCAAATTTGCGAGGCGGTCACACATACTGCAGCATATTGCCCAGATCGAAATACAAGTTTAAAAATGAATACCAATTACACGAATATTAGCCCAAATTATAGAAGTTTAGAAAACAAATACACGTACCACACACAAAGCAATTCAGGGAATACAAAGGGATTCAATAACATCCAACAACAAAATTACAAACCAAGAAATATGATTTTTAATAATCAACAACCCAATACAGTAAATAGAAAAAGAATTCAATCTGATTATTGCAAAAGAATCGGGCATGACATCGACGGTTGCAGAAAACTTAAAAATCTTATAATGCAATATAATGCAATGGGAAATCATTGTGATCTTTGTAAAAATCCAGATCATACTACTGAAGAATGTGAGGAAATCAAACAATATCCAAGTATTAATACTGATGAATCATACCATAATGTTATAAAAGAAACAATTAACGAATCAAAAATTCAGAAAAACAAAGTTAATGCAATGAATATTGAAAGGTATAATGGTAATGAACTAATAACAGAAAATAAAGTAAATAAAAATAAACAGGAAACTAATATCATAGAGGAATCTACAATAATTAATGATGATAAAGAAATCAATTTAATTATCGAACCTTTTATAAAAATACATGAAATGACTGTTGAACCAAAGGATAATAATATAATTATAACAAATCATGAAAATATTAATGAAATTAATTTTATAGACTTTAACGAAATTTGCAAAAATAATCATGAAATTAAAAAAATTATGGAAACAAATTTAATTGATTCTTCTGAGAAAAATTATGAGACTAATGATGAAATGAATTTCAATGAGTCTAAAATAAATACTCATAAGGATTGTGATGAAATTAATTTAATTGATCCTAATGAATCTGATATAAATAAACAAAAGAATGAAATTTCGAATGAAAATAATAAAGAAGATAATAATTCGTTGGAAACAGTAACTTTTTATGATGATCTTAAAGTCATTTTAGATATAACTTTTGCTTTAGCTGAACCATTTGAACCCGAAGATGATCAAATGGAAACTAAATTCCAAAAAACTCGCTTGAAAATTCGTTAAAAGAGAATATAGAATTAATACATTCTGAAGAGTCTTTATTAAATGATACAAAAAATCTAAAAACTTACTAAATAATAGTAAAGTAATTTTCAAAAATGAAAATCAATCAAAAGATAGGTTTGATAATCAAGAACATAAAAAACATTTAGAGAATAAAAATTATCTAAAAATATTTGATAATCAAGAACGCCAAGAACAGCTTGAGAATAATAGTCAACTAAAAGAAACTTTGGGTAATCAAGATCATAACGTAATAATCAATCTAAATACAAATCCTAATAAAGTACACCAATTGCAGTTAGTTTTTAACTATCCTATCAAAGTAAAATTTAATAAAAATGTCAAAAAACTAAAATGGATATCTGATTATAAAAAATATTTAAAAGAATTATCAAAAATTACAAGATTAAAATTAAAATCTAAAGGTTACTACAATAAATTTACTATCAGAAAAAAGTTTAAGAAGGGAGATAAAACATGGCCTATTAAAGAAACAAATATGAATAAATTTCAAAAGGATCAGCATAATAAAACTTTTCAACGCTATTAAAATGACAATATTATAACAAATAATAACATAAAATTTTTGTTTTAGGATATGGACAACATACTCAATATTAACATCTATCATAATCTCTCCTTATTTTTCCAAATTTAATATAGCAATAAAGAATTATAATTGCAGCTGAACTTTTCCATTTGAAGCAAAACCATCCTACTTCTTGGTCAACTAGAATATAACCCTAAGGTGATCCAGATTTTACCAAATATACAATTTAAAATTATAATCACTTATCCGTTTTTCTACAATTGTTCGTATCAACTTGTCAGAATTTTGTGAAAAGCAACTATATTTCCTAAGAAAGTTAATAATTTTATAAAAATGCGATCGAAATAATATAAGTTTGAATAATGAAATTCTGGGAAATTTTTTTTTACGAAGAAAGCAAAAAGATTCATACATGAAAGATTTTAAAAGTAATGCTACGACTAACAATAAAATCGTTGACAATTAAAAAAAGAAAATATATATTGTTCTTTTCTTTTTTAACAACAACAAATAAAAATATTGCGATTACATATTAAAATACCTCAGTGAAACAAGCAAAAGTATTTGTAAAAATTTTATTTGTAAAAATTATGTGTTATTAAATAATAGAAATATTTAATTAATTATTTAGTCACAAAGTAGAAAACATTTCAGGGATCAATTTAATAACTTATTATTCTATCTATAGCTTTGAATAAGAAATTATAGAACTAATCCAAAGGAAAAAGAAAATAAAACTATTCCTAAACCTTGCAACCCTAACAAACATAGATAAAAATAATTTGACTGTAATCTTATGCAAAATTAAGCTGTATTTGCCTTCATAAAAATTGTTCGCACTTATAAGAACAAAAGGAAGAAATCAGGTAGCTATACTCACATTGCTAAGATTAAATCGAATATAATGTATTGGAAGTGATCAGTTTCATCATATACTGACATGATCATCCTACAAGATACACTATTCGGCACTGTATTGAGTAAAGCAATTTTCTTCTCTAACGCACTGCATACTCTCTAATGCAAATATGTGAATGCTACTCATGCCAGAAAAAATCTTGTGTTCTAAAATGAACTTTTAAAATGGCTGAGATTTTCAAAGAAAGGTAATATGCATAAGAACAATAACAAGTCAAAATTGACCAAAATCACTCCAATCTATTAACCTTCTTTTTCACAAAAAAAATACCTATGTATAATTAAATTTTTCATTTGGAAATAATAATAATTTTTCTCAATATACGGTTGAAAAATATTTTTATAATGATAATATCAAAAACCCTTTAATGTTATTCTACTTAAACAAAGAGGACAAAATAATATATCTTTTGCCAAAATTCTCACCAGGGAGGGAAGTGAATGATCACTTGAATCATTCCCTATATTTCTCCTCACCTTTTATTTATTACAAAATTATTTAATACACACATTATTTCTAATCTCATATAGTTAAGTTTAAATCATAATTTTGAATTTTGAATATTGAGGCACCATGGGGCAGACACAACAAACCCCCACCACCACACCCTGGTGGGAGGGGGAGGGGATGTATAATACCCCCTCCACCAGGGTGTGTTGGTGAGGGTTTGTTGTGTCTTCCCCATGGTGCCACCAATAAAAATCAACAATAGTTGAACCGTCAGTAATTTCTTGTTTCAAAAGGTTCAATAATACTAACAATTCAAATAATAAATTGCGTCTGTGACGTATCTCTAAATTACATTTGATATTCATATTCTCATCAGTAATTTCTTGATCCACAAAATTATGTGATTGCAAATTTATTGACACCCACGTATCAACTAGCATAGAGAAAAAATTGCAACACAGGGAAATTGTAAACATTTTTGTACGAAATGAACCACAATGTTAAACGAACCATATTGAAATTATTTAAAAATTTCTCAAAACATTTTATGAAAGACGTTATTGTATTTATAGTTAACTTTCCATCTTATAATTGTGATTTGAAATAATTGTAACAGAAAATTACTGATGGCTAACTATTATTATAGTTGTTGAATCTCTACGATATTCAACAATCTAAGGGGGGAAGTGTTACGTCTGTGACGTATCTCTAAAATCAAATTAACAATGAATATTTATCGCCAGTAATTTTCTGACATACAAATGTCGTATACGCGAATTTTGACAACGTTGCTTTTTAATGCAAGCGGCATCACGCCGAAGCGAGCGAACTTTACAACGTTGAAATTTTTTAATACGAGGCAATCGTGACGTAGTAGTAGGTCATCAAACTTGCGTATTATATTTTCTTTAGAATCAGCATTTCGCAATGCGACTACCGAATTTAATACGATTGGAGACAATTACATTGCCAAATAAGATGATCTCAATCATCTTCAACCTAATTTAACCACTTAATAAATACGGCGACTCTCAACACACAAATCAGTAATCGTGCAAAAGTCGCGAACTCCGGATCACTCCAGCCGACAAAAGGAGTAGTTATTTATCAGTAAAGGCCAATAAGAGCCTAAATTATTTTACAAGTGAATTAAATATCAGTTAATAAATACAAGCAGTATAAATTCAATTTGTTTAGTACAATTTATTCGCAGAACCCTTCACCATAAAAGAGTAAGTATCCAAATATAACCAAAATAATAAAACCACTTATACATACAATAAAAATACATATATATATAACAATTACATAAGAGTATTATCTCGACTGTCAGGACTTAACACCTGTGCCTCGACCTCTGTTGGGTTGATCACCTCTGCCTCGGCTATTGCCTCTCTGACCGTAGTTGGGGCGACCTCGTTGAGCACCTCTGCCTCGGCTTCCCTGTTGGCCTCCTTGACCCCAACAATCCTTTTATCGGTGGCCAGCTTTTCCACACGAAAAACATTTCCCTTCGAATTTTGCTGTGAAATTACTTATATTACTCTTTTTATCAGAATCATTTTTTGATAAGCTTTTCTCTTTAATTTTTGATTTAACATAATCAACCGTCCTTTGTTCCTCGGGTATGACGTCAATGAAGTCTCCTATATGGCTGTAGTTTGGCGGTAATGCTCGGATCAAATACCTCATCTTCTCTGTCTCCTCCAATTTTTCACCAGCTGCTTTGAAATCGTTGACTGCCTTCTCGAACTCTGCAAAGAAGTCGTCTACTTGCTCATAATTCTTCAACTTTATTTCTTCAACTTTTCCTCTGCATATTATTTGTAGTGACGTAGATTGCGTCAAGTACATCTTGTCAAATTCTTTAATCATTTCGTATGCTGTAGTACACTCTCCGATGAACTCCAGTTGTTTGTCCGAAACTGTACTTATTAGTATTATCCTCGCCTTTAAATCCTTTTTCTTCCATTCATCTTCTTTATCATTCGTACTTCGTTGTCTTTCTACTTGTTATTTGCATTCTTTATATTCTAATAATATCATTAATCTTATCGTAATGTGTTCGATTTTCGCTTGTCTCGCCATTTCTATTTCTTTGACACTTATATTTTTATACACTTCAGTTTTCAAAATAATGATTTTCTTTAGTTCTTGTAAAAAAACTTTTCGAACCGAATTTCTTATTTGAGTATTGAAAACAATTCCTTTTCTTTCACTTTCGTGTTCTTTCACTGACTTTTTCTCGTCTCTCATATGGTCGCGTGCATAACCTATAAAGCACTCTATCACGTGTTTCGCGTGCCAACTTTAATCCACTTGCATCGCACTTTTATTTGATTATTTTTGAAAAATCGTTTTGCAATTCGGTAGCTAACAATTTTTATTTTCTGTTCATGCATATATTTTTGACTTTCCAGTTTTTCAAACTGATTATCTTTCACTTTAAACTTTGAGTCTTTCTGACCACGTTTTTTCCTTTATTTCTCCGTTTTGCTAAATAACTTTCAATTTTCCTTTAATTCACTTTTATTCCATCGTTGAATTTTAATACGTGCGTTTTATTTTCATTCTCATTAACTACCGTTAATTTTCACGTGGCTTTTCAAACCTCACTTGGTTTTATTTCCCCCTACCATCTCTATAGGATTCGTAAGTTCATATAGAAGATAATAAATTTGCAACCGCTTACCAACCAGGCACCTGCTACCATGTTGATATAATTGTTTTTGAGGGCGTGGAAATAAATGTTGATGCAGAGTTAACTTTTTGTAATACTAATATAGTTTAATAACGGATTTAACTATTACAGGTTGTTCGTACGTTCGTACTCCATGACGGTCGACAAGCGAGAGAGTAGTGTGTGCACGGCGCTCGCTCGCCTCAAATAGACCGCGCCTCCAAAGTGCGAATAGGTGGCGCCACTAGTATCATACATTAGATCTAGATATAATATTTACCATATTACAACAAAATAAAAAAAAATCGAAACATTGTATGACTATTTCTTTTATAAACAATATCTGTATTTGCAATTATATAATTTTGGCTTTATAAATTTTTTCCAGTTCAATAACTCTACTTCTTTAAGGGAGTTCTCTCGAAACCCAAGTAGTCAAAATGAGGGCTGTTTACCTATTTATTAATTTACAAAGTAAATGTTGAAGAAAGTCTGAAAAATACCGGTTAACTACATAATAATTATATATTCAAACAAAACAATTCTATTCGTCTGAATTATCAATAACAAGTTTTTACTTTACTAAATTTTTTTTTCTACATATAAGTACCCAATGATACATTTTAAAAGCAGTAATCGTTCGTCGCATACTTATCTTTGGCTGAAAATTTTTTCATCACAAACAACTCTTTCTGTGAAACAAAATACGTAAATTTGTGCGAATCCCTATAAGATTCCATGTTAACCTTTGTTGTACACATGGGACATGACATACCCCATCAAATTTTGAAGTGCGATTTTTGAATACTTAGAAGCCGAATTGGTACCTATAATGCCATCTAGGTGTAGTCGACTATTACTACTTTAAGGCCCTCTACATAGTTTAGCCCGCTCGATTTTAGTGTGCTCTCAGCAGCAGTGCAAAGTAGATGCTCCGAAATTCTGGGGTTTCAGCTACCCCTTGTGCACAGTACGTATATTTCTGTAATTAATTTTGAATTTTATTTTATTTATTTTTTTTTTTTGGCTTATTAGTGAGTGAATAGTGAAAATAATGAAGTGCGAGCATAATTATTTTTATCTATTTATTTTTAACGTATACAGATGGCTTATAATTTGAGAAGTCGGCCAATTCGAGAGCAGTTGCAGGAGATAGACGTTGAAGACAAGGACTTCGACGATGCTCTTTCAAAAGATGAGGTCGACCACGCCAGTGAATTTTCGGGAAGTAACAGTGCGAGCCCGAGCGAAGAAGTAAGTGACAAGGAATGGGAGAACGCTACACTGCAAGAGCATCTTCTTCAGTCTCGAGTACGCGGTCGACCTAAAGCAAAACTAAGAGGGAAGGAACAAAATTACGTATGAAGCACGCTTGCTTCTACAAGAGCGTTCCAGTTTTTTTCAAGTACGCATGACTTCATATAGCAAAATAAATATACTTTTTAAAACGTCGCGATAAACTAATATTTTTTCATCAAAGTGTAGTGCTTTGAGATTATGCTCTCGCAAGAATTTTGAAAAAATATTGAAAATTGAATTTCTGATGAATTTTTAAGTGAAAAAAGTCTGTTTTTCGGGTTTTTCAACTTCCACATTTTTTATAAGATTTTTTTATAACAAAATCATGGTGCAATCTATTAGAACACATTTTTAAATCTTTGAGTAAAATAACGAGTAATTTTTTTAAGTCCAAATCACGAATGATGCACTTGTAACTAACGATTAAAGTAACTGGGGTATATCACCCCATGTACACAATTTGTCACGGGACCGAAGTATGCACAACAAAGATTAAATTACTTAAACGAAAACATTAATATATTGTTTCCTAGGTACCTTTTGACTCCAAGAATTGAACTGACTATTGTGAGTTATTTTAAGAGTTATCTTAACCAGTCCTCCAAATTTTCTTAAAATCTGCTTTCTTATTCAAAATCGAGAAAACTCCCTTAACATCTATAATTCCTCACATTATCAGTTCTTATGTAAGTAAAATAAAAATTCTTTTCTAAAAGGTCTGTATCTTGGGATATAACTACATTAAACATTTTATCTGGGAGAACGGATCACAGGTACAGGAAGTTTTAATAATGAAAAAAAAAAAAATGCAGAAGCAAGTGGCTTATTAGTTTGGAAGTTTTATGGTATTTTTCTTTTCAGGCTTCTTTCTCGAAATGTCACTGTTTAATGTTTGACGAAGCCTTTCGAAAAAATTATTAGATGGATTTTCATGGGACAAAGCCTAAATTACTTGAAATTTATGTAGTTATAGACTAAAGATATGCAAATATAAACAATATTTGATTAAAAGTAAGATGTGTAACGGTGAGAGTCCTCGACGTCGGTGCGAGACCTGGCACGAAGAAAAGCGGCAATAACGTACGCATGCCGACGGCCGAGCGAGCGAGAGAGAAAGAGAGGTGCGAGAGTAGGGAGGAAGTGCGCTGACATGCAGTACAGTTCCGGCAAGCACGTGCACAAGATGCTGCTTGTCATAGAGTTGAGTGATTGAACTGGATTCAAAGAAAAAAAAATGTTCATCTCTATTACACAAATTACTTAGTTATTCTTTTGTAATTATTTATATCACTATATATAAAGTTTATCCTACATAATTTATACAGTTTATCTGACGAAGATTATGCCTGAAAAGCAGGCAGCACTTGAGGGGAGGGTAGTCTGGAAAGGGTTACAGTTCTTCACTGCTATGCTTGTGCTAAAAACCCTGAGGGCTATGGCTCCTCATATGAGGACTTTAGCCTGAAGAAATTGTCTACATATTTTTTTGAACCAAACCCCCCTACAGGATAAGATCTCCAGTAGATGGAGAATATTTCTCACTCCTAGATCTTCAATTGCCCTTTGGATGTCGGCGTACTTCACAATTGAGGCATCTATCACTACACCTAGAGCAGCCTTACGCTAATGGTGACGTGCAGCTCGGTATGCACTGTGAAGCCATGGCGTCGCAACTTTCTAGCAATCTAGATGAGGATGGAGTTAAGGCGAGCAATTCGCACGTCGTGGCTGTGTGCGCATATCTACAAGACATGGTTATTCGTTTCCAGCAATACGTACCCCGCATGGCAGCTGCGATCCCCGTGTCTCCCTTTGGTGATTCTGGCTCTGATAGGAAGGGCCCCGATTCTTACCCTATGACAGTTGATATAATCTGTGTCGGTATGAAGTGCGGTTGCGTCCGTTACCCATTGACGTTGGTTGGCAACTTGAACAAAGTGCTTACCTCGTACGCACACATGCGCACACACACACACGCGCACACACACACACACACGCGCGCGTACGCACGAACGCACACGCACACACACCCCGATGCGCGCCCGCGCTCCCGATACCTTTCCTAGTGCGCAATTGTTCCCTTCGCCCACTTCTCCCACATGATGTGGACAGTTGGAGCAGAGCCGAGGTGCAGCAGAAGCAGCAGCAGAATCAGCAACTGTAGCACTAGGAAAGCTAGAGATGCCACGAGTGTCGAGCCTCGCTGCCGTTTCGCCACGAGGCCAACAGCAGCAGCCGACGCCTGGGGGAGAGAGAGAGAGAGAGAGAGAGAGAGAGAGAGAGAGAGAGAGAGAGAGAGAGAGAGAGAGAGAGAGAGAGAGAGAGAGAGAGAGAGAGAGAGAGAGAGAGAGAGAGAGTCGCAGTGCCGACACATACGGGCGCGACCATCGGCAGCCATGAGGACTGCTCGCTCGCGCCGCAGTGAAGAAGGCGGCCGATCGGTGAACTGCGGTGCAACGAAGGAGCGTGCACGATACCGGCCAGTATTCCGTTGCCTACTACCGTGCCGCATGCTGCTGGAACCGTCGCGCAGAAAACAACCTTCGAATGGCAGTCCGCGGGTTATCACCTCGCGACCACGCTATACTGGTACCGAGTGTCCTCGAGTGCAGCCTTCCTCGCCGGCGGAGAGCACGAGCCAGATAGAAAGAGAGAATAGCGAGTGCGAGAGCCACGCAGCAGTTTCACCTGGCCAAGGTTTGTACCCTCCTTTTTTCTTCCCCACGTTTTCCCTTGTGTGTGCGTGCGTGCGTGCGTGCGCGTCTCTCTCTCTCTCTCTCTCTCTCTCTCTCTCTCTCTCTCTCTCTCTCTCTCTCTCTGTGTGTGTGTGTGTGTGTGTGTGTGTGCGTGCGCGCGCGCGCGCGCGCGCGCGTTTGCGTCGGGAGTCCCGTACTCCGAATTCGCGCAAAAGCTGCAAATCGAGCTGCAAATCGAGCTGAGTAGAAAGGATTCGCTCCTGGCTTTGCTAGACGGTGATTCGGTTATAGGTACGATTGACGCATGCACCTGGCACCCTAAATTGTTGTATATTAGTACCTTTTAAATTGAATAAATTCATACTTATTTCTATACTAATGTGAGTTGTTTAATTACCCGCATACCTCTGCCCTGATCCCCAGCAGAGCGTTACAAGTGGCGCCCAACGTGGGGCCACGGGAAAGGCCGTTACACAGTGTAAGGGATCTGCGTCGTGATTTCGCCATCGCGGCGTGCACACACATTTTAACCGCGAGGGAGAAGCTTTCTGGCGGTCATTATTGAACTACCGCGTGCAAGCGTTCATAGAGAAAGTAGTAGGTTTTCTTTTGATTTAGCCAGACGCTTCAGTTTAGATTTACTTATTACGATTTTTATGACAAAAATTTTGATGATGATGTGATTTGCGATTTAAGAGTTGATGAGTTGCTCGCAAAATCATATCTTGCTACAGGTTTGGCCACGTGGCGCGTAAGAATTGCAGTGTTCAGTAAGAGTAAGGGTTAAAAGTAATTTCCTGAATATTATTGCAAGACGGAATCAATTTTACTTTCTCGTTTTCGTGGTTTGACTTTTTAAAAATATTTTGAGATTGCTTGCTTACGCTCCCTTTTATCATAACCTTCTAGAAATTTCCCTCGCCTCCGTTATACGAGTTTTAAGAGAAACGCGGAGGAGGGAAATTGTTCGCGGTTGTGCAGTTTTGTTTTTTCGTGTGGCGAGGAGCAAGTGCGTAATTGTCGCACTTAACCTTCTCACTCTGCCGCGGTTGATTGGCTTGATTTTCTTTCTTCCTTTTTTGCTTTTTTTATGTGTTTGCTTTACATTTAGTTTTTTGCACGGCTTAATTTAGCACTATTCATGGTAAATTCAATTAAAATTTGAGTAATTTAGAGTTGCGCGAGAAAATCAACGGAGCTACTCAACCGGGGCTCACTAAGAAGGAAATTTTAAAATGCATAATTTGAATTTGGCTTGGCTTGGTCTTGGCGGAGAAGATTTAATGTTTGTCGACCCAGTAGCTGCAGCTCAAGCTCTCCACCGTGCAATCAATGAGATGACCGACGGAGAAGTTGCCGTCAGTGTCCCCCGCCATGGATTGAATATACGCTCTGACGCGAGAGTATTGCGTAATAAGTTAGAGCGTCATCAGATGAGGAGACATTTAGAATTTGTCGCTGCTCCATGGAATCCGGTTACTGATGAACGGTCCGAGATGCGTGAGCCGAGGCTTATTTCTTCTTCTTTTTCTCCTAATAGTAGCAATTTGGTAGGAAATGTTTCGCGAGCTAGGATTTTCGAGATTCCGACTAGCACAGGAATTTTCCGTCCAGATGTTTCGGCTATTTTAGATTTCCCGTTGCAGAGGCGAGGCAGTACTGTCGCGGCAGATGAGATTAGCGATAGGAGGCCCTCTTAGGTTTCTCTGTGCTGCAGGTAATAATTGTTGCAGTCAAAGGAGCATGGATTTGACAAGAGTGGTGAGTATGCCGATTTCGGTACCATCTTGTTCGACTACTGAGTCAGCACCTGTCCACGCAAGCCTGACTCGCTGTAGTACTTTCTTCTCTCCAATGCCAGCGCCGTCGTTAGAAGCAGTTCGGGTTGTTAGGATATCCAAAGAGAAGTCTAAGGCAGCACGAACTGTTGTTTCGAATCCAAGCTTTAGCAGAAGTTGTAAAAGACTAAGTTTTGTTAGGGACGATAGAGTAATTTCAACTGTAATAAAACTTTCACCAAGTTTTTTAAGTTCTAACGGGTTTGTTAGGCAATTAAATGTATTTGGTCAATCAGATTCTTCATATGATCGTCCATACCCTGCATGGAAAGTATTAGGAGTCTTTCGGAAGTGGCATCGATTAAAGCGGAAAGAATTATGGCAAGGCCCCCAAAAAGTATATAAGACGCCACCACCGCCGGACGAATCATTCCTTCCAGTGCCTGTTAATGTTACAGCTAAGCTGCGTCGTCAGACTAAGTTAGCATCAGGCAAGTCAACGGGAGCAGATTTACTGCCTATCAGTAATTCCAAAAGTCTGGCTGCAATATCTTCCGTTCTTGTAGTTAAAGCTGAATCATCGCTGCTTACAAATCTTCGAGAGACGAAGGTAGCTAATGTAAAGAGAGCGATACCAGATAAAGGCTTAAGTAAACGAGGTAAACAGCCCAGGGTTGCTAAAGCTGAAGCTATCCGATTCGAAAAGGTTATCAGCCCGTTAAGGAACAAAAGCAGGCGATATTTAAAGGCGTCTTTTCACAGGCTAGAGCCGGGAAGATTCCAAGAAGGAAAAATGCTTTGCTTCCGCTCTAGCCAAGTTGGTCACTGGCAAAAAGAGTGTGTGAATGCCATAGGAAAGTAAAGCCGTGGGCCCCCAAGTAAATCTCTCGCCGCCATCACCATCAGAGTAATCTAATCAGAGTAAAGGAACTAGTCGCTCTAGTCAAGCCCTCGCGTGAAGTTGGATACGCCCGACATAGATGCTGGAATTGCGGAGAATTCGGGCATGGGCGGACTGCCTGCCCTCCTCCCCGCCGACGCTTATGCTATATGTGAGGCCAAATAGACGTGACCATAGCGACTTGACGTACGTGCTCTCGAAAATGAGGACAGCGCCAACTTCGTCCCCTCAAGAAATAAGCTTAACCCTTTCGTACCGTATGGGTCCTGAAGGACCCACTTTGTTCAACATGCTGTAGAAATCTAAAATTAAATAATTGTTTTAATCTACTCATTTAGTAGTGTTCTCTTATTCAAAGGGAAGCTCCTCTGGTCATTAAAATGAAATTCTTTTGTTTTTGTTTTCGTTTCGTTTAGTACATTATAAAAGGGATCGGCGATGAAAATTGGGATTTGACAAAAATTCGGATCTTGAATGGTTTATTTTAGAATAAAAAAATGGTTAATGGTTTTTTTTTTATTCTGAGTGGTGGATCTTGTTAATGAGACAACGTACTAAGAATATATCACTCTCCGAGTTCAATAAAATAATTCTATTGACGGGTATAGGTTGTATGGGTACTCCAGGACCCACTTGCAAAATAGTACTTATTGACACTTTTGGAGAAAAGAAACTATCGATTGATCTTAGTTAAAGCCTCCAGAATTATAGTATACAAAGAAAGTCACGTCTTCCCCGGGAAAGGGGTCTCGGTACGAAAGGGTTAATGCTATAGCTCGTAGTTATAATATGTTATTTCTAAAATTGTCGATTGTTAGTAGAGAGAGCATACGTAGCAGAATATGAAAACTTGGTTCTTCCTTTACCCTTTCCTTTTGGTATCCTGCAATTAAGACGAGCGCGTTTTCAATATGTTGAAGCATGAATCAAATCGCAATAAAAAGAAAGAGAAAACTTAAATTGGCCATTTGGCTGAATTTGTCTCGATCAAATTATTGCATCTAATGGCCTCGTTACTACCAAACAGGTGGAAATTTCGTTAAGGTTGTAAATAACTAAACACCATTTAATAAATTACGTTTCGAGCATTTTATTAATATGCTCCTCCTCAGGTATCTAATAATACAACATGATTTTTTAATACTATTATGTATTAGTCTATTGCCATCGAAAATGAAAAGAACGAAAGCGTTCCTAAGCAATCAGTTTGTTGTTCTCGATTCAATTTAGTTTTTCAGTTAGTTGATTCGAGAGCTTGTTGATGACACATTTAACCTTTTGTGTTATTTATCTTGAATAAATTACATCGTTGTTTTTATAAATATTGTAAATACAAATAAGTTTCCGCCGTCCTTTATAAAAATTATCAATTTATTGTAAAAAAATATACGTTACATTTTAATCAAAATATTGTCCGTCATTGGCTACTACTTTTTGCCATCTTTCTGGTAGCATTCGGATGCCACGTCGAAAAAACTCTTCATCTTTTGAGGCTACCCATGAATCGACCCAATTATTAGCTTCTTCGTAAGAAGTGAAGTGCTGTTTGACCAGGGCGTGAGCCATCGAACGGAACAAGTGGTAGTCCGAAGGAGCAATGTCTGGTGAATACGGCGGGTGGGGCAAGTCATCCCATTGTGAAGCTTCCAAAATATCCTTGACGACTTTTGCAACATGCGGCCGAGCGTTGTCGTGCTGAAAAATCACTTTGTCATGTCTTTTGGTATTTGGGGACGTTTAAGCTTCAATTCTCTGCTCAATTGCAACAGTTGCTGTTGATAACGTTCTCCAGTGATAGTTTCGTTAGGCTGGAGTAGCTCGTAATAGATTTCTCCGAGCTGATCCCACCAAATGCACAACATTAACTTCTTGCCATAAATATAGGGTTGGCCGTTGAAGTTGGTACACGGCTGGGCTTACCCCATGATTTCCTACGCTTTGGGTTGTGGTAGTAGATCCACTCTTCATTCCCCGTCACTATTCGATGCAAAAAACCCTTTCGATTTTGTCTTTACAGAAGTTGTTCGCACGTGAAAAGACGGCGCTCGACGTCTCTGGGTTTCAGTTCATGCGGAACCCAATTTACTTGCTTTTGTACCATACCAATGGTCTTGAGACGGTGTGAAATCGCTTGTTGAGTCACTCCCAAGTTTTCTGCGAGCTGCTCTTCAGTTTGGCATGAGTCTTGGTCCAATAATGCCTCTAACTCAGCGTCTTCAAACTTGACTGGCCTTCCTTCGCGTTCTTTATCTTCCACGTCAAACTCGCCGTTTTTAAACTTTTGAAACCACTCACAACAACTTCTCTCACTTAAAGTAGCATCACCGTAAACTTCTACAAGCAACCGATGCACCACAGCAGCAGATTTCTTTAAATGAAATAAATAAATCAAAACTTCCCGCAAATGACGCTTATTGGGTACAAAACTCGACATTTTCGAACAAAAAAAAATGTATACTGCCAATACAAAGTCAATAGTACTTTAAGGTAATGTTGTTGCCAGGTGTCCAAACTTTCTGTGTGACATTTTACATCTGACGATTTCAAAGTAATCTTATCGATGGAGCCATCTCTTGAAAACGGCGGAAACTTATTTGTATACCCAATAGTTGTTACTATTTATTGTGTGTCTGTGCGATTGTAACATTTTGGGGGCCCCTCCGGGATTTTTAAGACGAAATGAAGGGATTTGAGAAGTATGCGAAAACGACGCGTAAACCTTTCCAGACAAGGACCAAAATACAGGCTGCTGCTGAAGCTCCTGCCACCGAAGTTGCTGCTGTCTAAACTGCTGCGGCCAACACCACCAATGCCGAGACCATTGCTACTGCTACTGAAAATTTAAACCAACATCAAACAGCACCAAGAAAAAAAACACCTCGCAGCGGTGCTGCAGGTACGCGACGATGAAGTGATCGAGCGTCAGCGTAACATTGATGAATTGCGGGCAGAGCGACTCTCTCTCTCCAGGAACAACTAGTTCAGTCTCATCAAAAATTAAACCAGATAAGTACAACCCCACATTCTAATACACAAAAAACACCAACAACAATATGATAGTTCATTTGAAAACACGGGATCACTTACTGAAAATTCGGTTACAATACGGGAGTTAGGGAAACTCTTCAATTAAAGCACATAACCTCTCATAGGTTGCTCTTGCGCGAACTTTAGAAGTAAAACTTATTAAGGAGTAGAATAGGAACTCAATTACACAATAGAATACTCTAAGCTAATTAAGGAATTGTCTCAGTTGTTAGGAATTCGGAAGACCAGGGCAACACCATTACACCATCAATTGAATGGTCAGGTAGAAAGATAAAACAGAACGATACTAGAATACTTGTCCAAATACAAAACAGACAACCAAAAAGATTGGAATCGTTGGATTTCCTTGTATCTTGTTACATCCGGCCATTTTCTATATTATTACAAAATTTAGTTACCATTGAATCATAAAATACATAACAGTTTTAGATAAATGCAAGACAGAAAATAGTTTTGAAGTCATAAAATCCAGGTCTAGAATTTCAGTCACACGAAAATCCCAAACTCAAACATTTCGAGGTAAGGGTACAACGCTTTCTTCTTGGGCGTGGGTCGTAAAGTTTTTTTTCGTTTCCTTTCCCTTACGATAGCCTTAGTACACAAACCAGATTCAAGATTTCCGAGTAGACCACATGATAAAAAAAAAATCTTCGCACTTTCTCAAGCCTTAGTCTCTAAGACCCCAGCATCTGCAAGCAATAACTTTCCCGGGCTGCGAGCACGCATCGGAATTTTCCAACCACTCGTATATCAATAAACAAGGGAAACCCTGCAGCTATACATGGCGGCGTCTGTTCCCGTCTCTCTCTCGTTCTCTTTTCAGCATTTTCTACAACCCACGCCTGCATTATTCTTCACTTAGATGATTATTCTGTGATTGTACTTTGAAGCCATCTGATATTAAATAACAATAGGAAATATTCTTCTTTTTTTGAAATGTATTTAAGAAATATGTAAATTTCTTATAATCTTAGATTTTTGTATTTTTGTATTTCTACATTTTAACAAATTCAATTCGAGCAATAGTTTATAATTAAAGGACTATGCTAAACTTTTAGTTTATTAACATAATGCTTAACTCTTAAACAAATTTCTCTTTCGCACTTTTAATCATTTAAGATCTTTTGTAAAATAAATATTAGAAGAAGTTCTAACAAAACCATAACTTTAAATAAGAAAATATCGACATTCGGATTATATTTGCTATTTTTAAAACGTAAACAAATATTAATTTTCAATTGTTCACATTCTCCAACTATGGAGAATTTATAAATCAAAACCTCAATGTTTAATAACACACCCTTATTATAGAAAAAAAAGCCAATTAGTTTATGAAATAAAATTATTATAACTAGAAATTTTATAAATATTAATCATATAATTATTAGACTATAGAAATTATATTTGTAAATACTAAATCGTTTTAATTTACCACAACCTTTTATAACACGTCCAGGTTGGTTTCCATAATTAAACTATTATATATTCAGCATTTAGGGGCCAATTATAGCTAAGTGAATTTGTTTATAACCCAGGTATACATTAATATGGATAAGTTTTTGGCTACGAAAATTTTTAGGGTGAAATTCTGTTTGATTTAATTTATTATGTTAACCAAACATTAGTTTTATGTCAACTGAGATAGTTTATTTTTGAATTATATATTGTCACGGCCTGCCGTACCGACGTCGATAATAAATCGGCAATATATATGTTCGTAGTAACGAACGTTAGATGGCGCCTCGATGCAGTATTGTGTGGGGATCCTTGGCCCATAGCTCTCCGGATTCCAGGAAAGGAAGGGGAGAGAGAAAGAAGTCAAGGAGTTAACAGTAACAAGACGAGGTTTATTGAGAGGGTACAGAGGTGTACAGCGGACGCACGTCCACACGCTAGAGGATTCGAGTACTGACTGCCGCTCGCAGGCGGCTCAACGCAGAGCGCGACATGGCGGCTTCCCCCACTCTCGCAGTTAGAGTGAGAGGGAAGATCGCAGTCCCTACACACTCCCCCCCAAGTGCCAACGAAGTACATAAATATGAATTAAAAACTTAAGTATCTAACGTGCTCAGTAGCACTTACAAGGTAATATCACCGCATATCACAGTTGCGTTACGCATTGGTCGCGGGGGCGAAGGATACTTTCTTTCTTTGGTACGTTTTTAATACCGGACGATCAACGGTGGTGGGCTGATTGCCACTTGGTTCACCACCGGCAGGCACATTGGGAAGATTATCAGAGATTACGAACGCAGGTTTGAGAAGTTCAACGGAGACACTGCGTGACGCGCCGTTAACTTCGATATCGAAGACGCGGTCGGAGGGACGGTTTAATATCTTATATGGGCCGGTATAAGGCCTTTCTAACGACTTTTTAGCCATATTGCGCATGAACACATGAGTGCAATTGTACAAGTCTTTGAAGCAAAACGCACGCTTCTTATAGTGGTGTGTGACAGGGACTGGACGGACTTGTCGCATATATTCGCGGAATTCCTCTATAAAGAAGTTTGGATCTGGCGTAAAGTCTTCAGGGAGGAAAAACTCACCTGGAAGACGTAAAGTGGTACCGAATATGAATTCCGCGGGTGACGCATTGGTATCTTGCCGAAGGTGGCAACGTAAACCTAATAATACTGTACTAAGCGTACGGGTCCAGTCCTTGTCCATATGACACATGATCGCCGCCTTAAATGTACGGTGCCAACGCTCGATAAGGCCATTCGCCGCAGGGTGATACGCGGTAGTGCGGATACGCTCGCAGCCTATTAGGGACAAAAGAGCCGTAAATAAGCGCGATTCGAATTGCGAACCCTGATCGGAAGTGATGACCTTTGGGGCACCATAGCGCGAGACCCAGGTGTCATAAAATGCCCTGGCAACTGTCTGCGCTGACATTTCACGTAGCGGAACCGCCTCAATCCAGCGCGAAAAGCGATCGACCATGGTGAGTACATACTCAAAACCATTTCGATTAGGGAGAGGACCGACTAGATCAATGTGTACGTGGTCGAAACGACCATCGGGTGCGACAAATTTGTCAGGTACAAGTTTCACATGACGCGAAATTTTTGACTGCTGACAGTCTAGACAATTTTTACAAAAACGCGGTATGTCACGGTGCATGTTAGGCCATACGTAACGTTGCCGAATAAGTCGATCGGTGACTTTAGGGCCTGGATGAGCAGGCTTATGAAACATGTTAAACACCGTTTCATGAAGGGACTCAGGGATGTATGGACGGATGGCTTCACCAGTGATTTCGCAAAAGATAGTGGTGTGTGCAGGGCCCCATTGGATGCGCTTCAGAGAGAGTGGGTAGTCAGAAGACTCGCGAAGGGCTTTGAGCTGCTCATCGGCTTCCTGTTTTTCAGCGAGCTCGTTGAGGTTGATCTGTACGGGAAGCCTAATGGATTCTACACGTGAAAGAGAGTCAGCTACGGTATTATCTGCACCTTTTATGTATTCAATTTGAGTGGTATACTGAGCGATAAGGGACAACTGGCGCGTTTGACGCGGTGATGCCTTATCAGATTTTTGCATGAAAGCATAAATAAGAGGTTTATGATCTGTTAAGATCTTGAAGTCTCTGCCTTCAACCAAGAATGAGAAGTATTTGACAGCTTTGTATATGGCCGTGAGCTCACGGTCATATGCGCTGTACTTCCGCTGAGAAGGAGAGAAATTTTTCGAAAAGAAAGCTAAAGGTTCCCAAATTCCGGTGAGGGAAAGCTGTTCGAGAGCAGCACCCATTCCAGAATCGGAGGCATCAGAGACGATGCGTATTTCCGCACCAACGCGGGGGTGTACAAGCAGAGCCGCTGCAGCTAATTCCTCTTTCACACGAGTGAAAGCTTCTTCTGCCTCAGGCGTCCAAAGGACCGGGCGCTTATCATTTTTTCGCGAATCAGTAAAGAGCGCGTTGAGGGGAGCCTGCGAAGTGGCGGCGCGCGGAATGTTGCGGCGGTAAAAATTTACGGTGCCGATAAACCTGCAAAGTTCTGCTATAGTTTGAGGTTTGGGGAAGTTTAAGATAGCTTCAACCCTACTGGGGATGGGGCGAACACCTTCACCGTTCACCAGGTAGCCTAAAAACTCAACTTCTTCGACAGCGAAGGTGCATTTTTCGACATTGAGACGAAGATGAAACTTCTTGAGTCGATCAAAGACCGTGCGAAGATGAGCGTAGTGTTCTTCAAGGGAAGACGACGCAATGAGAATATCATCAATATAAAGATATACAAAGTCCAAGTCGCCTAGCGCACTATTGATGTAACGCTGAAAGGTCTGACTGGCATTGCGGAGACCAAAGGTCATATACGTAAATTCAAAAAGACCGAACAGGGTTATAATGGCCGTTTTCGGAATGTCTTCAGGGGCAACAGGAATCTGATTGAACGCTTGGTGAAGATCAAGCGCCGAGAAGATCTTCTTACCATGAAGGTTACTGTTTCAATCGTGAATATGAGCAGTTGGGTACTTATCTGGGACTGTGGCAGCGTTTAAGCGCCTACAGTCACCACAGGGTCTCCAACTGTTGTCCTTTTTCAACTCCATATGGAGGGGACTTGCCCAAGGGCTGCTGGAGGGGCGGCAGATGCCAGCCTCAATCCAAGCATCAAATTCGGCTTTTGCCGCTTTGAGTTTGTCCGGGGCCAGCCTACGTGGACGTTCCGAAACAGGGGGGCCAGAGGTTAAGATATGATGAAAAACGTCGCTGTTTCTGGGGACTGTGGGTTTTGAGACGCCCGTGATCTCCGGAAAATCAGCGAGAATCTTTGCGCACTCTGAGCCCGGAACAACTGCAAATACAGAGTCAAATGAAACGTCTTTTACAACCGCGAGAGAGTACACATTCGTGGCCGGATCGACAAGACGATTTCTCTTTAGGTCGACGAGAAGGCCATAGTGAGATAATAGATCGGCACCGATGATGGGATGAGGAACATCCGCGATGCAAAAGCTCCAGCGAACGGGGCGTCGAATGCCCAGATTAAGCGTGAGCATCGATTCGCCATAAGTACTAATTAACGAATTATTCGCTGCGAAAAGCTTGAAGGAGCTGGGCTTGCCGCAAGCCTTAGGATTTGCTGGAACGAGCGATATGTCCGCACCAGTGTCGATAAGGAACGACTTGCCCGAGATACGATCACGCACATGAAGACGTTTGGATAAACGCGGGCCTTCTGAAGACGTCTCCTCAACAGAAGGTTGAGTTAGTTTTTTGGATTTTGTTTTTGCCAATCAGGGAATTTGGAACACCATTCCCTACATGAACGCGGGCTGTCAGGGTATTTCCGATGAGCAAGACATAAGCCAGAAGAGTCGCGACTGGAAGAGCGGCCGCGTCTAGCCTTGTCTTTAGATCGAGAACGAGGTGAATCTTTCGAGGGCCCCGAGATGTCATCTACCCTTTTTGCAAGTGTCTCAAGCTTTCGCTCAAGGCGCTTGAAAGCAGCTTCAGCATCAAAAGAGCTAGCCTTGTTTGAAGAAACGGCACTGACCTGATGGTCAGAATTGCCGGAAGCCTCAGCGAGTTTGTCGGCTACCTCCGCGAGTTTGTTGAGATCAGTAATATCCGTAGCGACAAGAATCGAGCGGTGATGTGGGGAAAGCTGGTCGAGAAAGACGGACTGAATAATTTTGTCGTCACAGGAGCCAGGATTGAGGCCACGAAGCCTTTGAAGAATTCTCGTAGGCTTGCCATCAGTCATCACTTCCCCTTTTAAAAGTTTGCGCAGGTTATGTTCAGCCGAGCTAGCAAAAGTTGAAATGAGGCGTTCTTTTACCTGTTTGTATATGTCCGCAGGAGCGGGGTTTTGCTTGATTATGTCTCTAATAGCCGATAGAGCTTCACCACCGAGTGAAGGGCAAAGATAATCTACTTTTGTCGAGTCTATCGTGATATTCGAGTTACGAAAAGTTGCCTCTACTTGCAAAAACCACAGTTCGGGATCGGTTTGGATAAACGGCGGGATCTTCGGCAAACGCGCGCCTTCGACACGATTACCCGAGGCAGTTTCTAGACGTTGCAGCCGCTGCTGCAGTGCCTCCACAGTGATCTCTGTATTGTCCGGCATCTTGATAACAAGGATGTACGCGATACTAAAGCCGAATGCGCAAATAGCTATCCCTACGGAACTCGAGAGTACGTATTCCTAATCCTCAGATGAGACTACCTTACGCCGCTGCGTATTACACAGTCCTAGTTAGTACTCGCAGGTACAAACAATAATTTTTAAAGCTAATCTAATCTAAAGCTTAAAAATTAAGTATCGAAATTTCAGTAAATCGCGTAAAAGCTAAGAGAGATCACTTCCCGCTTAATAATAACATTTTATTTTTAAAAGAATTTTATTAGAGCACGTGATTAGGTAACGCATGAATTTAATAAAATTGAAAAGGGTCGCACGCGTCTTGAAAAGTACTAAGAATGAATTAAAAAAATAATGACGCGAGAAAACTTAGAATAACAGCTAAGTTCTACGAACGCGTGAACTCTCGCGAGTAAACACGCGTCGGGCAGCAACAATTCTCGGAACGCGTGACGGCTGCGCACAGCACTGCGCGGTAATTACGTTACGCCGAGAGCTACACGAATTTATCGCTCGCACGCTGCTTTTTTGCACGCATACCTTGACGCAACGAAGTGTTCTCGAAGAGGATGTTGGCGATGACTACTGGTGCGGCCTCGGAGAAAACTCGACGAGGTGCAGAAAGACAACAATTAATCCCTCACACGTTGCTCGACGGGTGCGGTGAGAAGGCGCCGGTGACGGTGGCTTCACGCAAGGCCGCACCCGGAGATCAGCTTCGAAGCGTGTTGAGAGCAGCGGACGTCCTCTCGTTGCTCGACAGGTGCGTTTGAAGGCGCCGATGACGGTGGCTTCACGCAAGTACGCACCTGGAGATCTGCTGAAGGAAGCTGCGATGCCTCGGAGATGGCTCGACGAGGCACGATGATTGCGCAGTTGCGCTAAAGGCTCTAGGCCGTTGATTTTTCACGTGTACGCCGGCGTGCCAGCACGCACACGTCGAGGTTTCCCGTATGCGCCGGCGTGCCAGCACGCATAGGGGCGAGAGAAAAATTCTCCTGTGCGGCGAAGTGCCGCAAGACTCGCCGAGGCTTGTGGTGCGGCACTGGATGCACGTGCCACGGGCGAAAGCAGTGGCGGCGAGAGCACGCCGCGGCAGGCGCCGACTTGCCTTCTCCTCGGCTGATAGTCGGGGTCACCAATGTGGGGATCCTTGGCCCACAGCTCTCCGGATTCCAGAAAAGGAAGGGGAGAGAGAAAGAAGTCAAGGAGTTAACAGTAACAAGGAGGCTTTATTAATGTACTGAGGAGAGGTACAGCGGACGGACGTCCGCACGCTCGTAGACTCGAGCAACGACTGCCGCTCGCAGGCGGCTCACCGCAGAGCGCGACATGGCGGCTTCCCCCACTCTCGCAGTTAGAGTGAGAGGGAAGATCGCAGTCCCTACAATTAGAGCTGTATCGAGAGCATGACGAACGTACCGGCAGAGACACGACCGGCATCAATCTTGTTGTTATCGTTCAGACAGAAACGCGCGCGGAAGTGAATTCGCGGAGAGATCGCGTTTCCCGCGATAAGTAGTGAAGTGTTTCACTGTTTCAACCTCAGGAATGCAGGCGTGATGCATCCTGAGGCTAATATCATTGTTCGAGGGACGTATTATTCTGTACTTTCGACGGAAACACGAGAAGAACTCAGAGATAGTGCTACAGGCTAGGGTCACCTGTCGCACTCTCAAACCAGCAACATCCTCATGCAGTAAGGCTGTTCGCCTGGCATGAGAGCAGCAGAGAGTATCACGAGAGTTGATAGTAGGAAGTCAGATGAGCAGCGAGGATGTCCGCGAGGAACCTAGGCCACACCGTATGAATCTAACCTACAATAACGGTAAGCGTGCACGTATAACCGCGTCGCGAATAAGTACGCGTAACCGTTTGTCCAGGCTCGTCGCCACCTGGACAGCGGCCCCGAATAGGCGTTCTTGTGCGGAGAGAGCGAGCGTAGAGAGAGCACAGGCTCGGGTCATCAACCTTAGATGGTCACCGACAATGATTTAGCTTGCCGGCAGTTTGTAACCGGCAAGTGCGCATAAGAAGTGTGCAGACGACATGCGTTAGTAGTCTGTTCTCTCTCAGACTAAGTTAAGTGTGTGTGTGTGTGTGTGTGTGTCGCGACACGCGAACGCGACCGCTCTCTCACTCGTGTAGACGATGAGTACGCTACGTATATTACTGTAGACGCGAGGCTTATGCTACCGCGCGTACACAGCGTATATTACCGCGAGCGTGACGTCAGCCCTCGTGAGACAGCTGATGTCTGAGATAACGTGCTGGCGCACCGTTAAGTAGGAAAATTAACCTATTTCAACGCGACACTTCCACTGTCTAAATTATTAATTATTCATTTAATTTCATCATCTCTTATTTAATAAACAATAGTCTTTTATTATTAACTTTAACTGCTCGAGTTATTATTTCGCGACCTTAGTCATTCCCCGCTCCCCGCCGCCTCCGCGGTCGTTACGTAAGAGAAAACGTATCGTTTCATCTGAGCAGCCGGCACACGAACCAGTGAACGAGAGGAGAGTTCGAGTCACTGGTGAGAGACAAAGCGCAAGTCTTCGACTTGCGTGTTGCACGGTAAGTCACCAGGTTAGGTTAATATTGCACGACGTTGTAGCGTCTGTTACCTAATCTGGCTATTACATCTCCGGGAGTTGAACCGAGAGATACGGAATTGAACCGCTAAAACAAGCAGCTAAAACGTGCCTTAGCCCGAAAATCCACCCCGTGACAATGTTAAGTCTGAAGTTGTAAAAGTATAAGGTATACATTATAATCTATTCAAATTTTTGTATATACTTGAATTGTATTAGAGTCTATATAAATTTAATTATTTTTATAATTACAATTTTTAGTTTTAATTTACGCGCTAAATATGTTAAAATTTATAGTTTACATTCGTTACGAATTCCAATCTAGTTATATAAGAATATAAATTCTAAATTTGTTTATATCATCGGAAAATCACTACATTTAATTTTAAGTCTAAATTTACTAATATTAAGATTTTTATATTTTCTATATTAAATCAGCATACTGATAATAAGAGTCATATGCATGCATAATTATCCTTGTATGATTTCGTATTTAAAACTCTTTTGTTTAAAATAAAAACTCTGTACATAAATAATCTACTTTGGGTAATGTTTAATTTACGGAATAATTATAATTTATTGCAACATTCATCCTTCAGATGCTTTCATTAACCAACTCTTCAAATAATTTTCAATTTTCAATTAATAAATCTTCATATTTTAATGTAAATTCTTTTTAATTAGTCATGGGACCGCCCAGTTCTTATATGTGTTTAAAGTTTTCATATTAAAAATTATTTATTATAAAAAAACATTATGTCAAAGTGGGTTATTTATCCTGATACTGAATGTAAGACAACAAAAATTCTCTTTTATTGACCAACAATCAAGTCATAGCGTTTATGCATAATGACGCCTCATTATCGAATCCTAGAGCCCGATTTTGAGCGAGGGTGGTCCCAAAAATGCGAGTGACCAATAACATCTCTTTACGCTTAAGACAGGAGAAAGCGGCTGCGCCCCATCTCAAACTTAGCTTACTTCGTCACCGCGTCCAACGCAAAACCTCAGTTTTATTTCAGACCCCAACTCGGGTGTTCAATCCTAGCCCCGCCGAGTGTGCGAACACTCGCGGGAGCGATCTTTTTATTCTCACTCATCTCACAGCCCTCAACCGAATAGGTTCTCTTATTTTCTGAATCACATATAGACTCAAACATTTCTCTTGCATCCGAAATTTCTCAAAACGCCGCGTCACTTTAATTTGCTGTGAACTGAATTTTGTAGTTCTATTTGTTTTTCCTTGTAAACCTAGTTACCGAGCAAAGGTAATAACGCAAGTGTTTTTTAATAAAAACTAATCATACACCAAAGTAATACATTTGTTCTTTTATATTGCTTTTCCTTAACGTGGAATTGTTTTCTCTACAATTTCTCGCGTTATCAATCCAGAGATGATCAAGCTGGCATAAAGGAAAAGTAAATAAAAATTTTATTTTGCTATCCTAACTTTTCTTTTAGTTAGTTTAGTCTATTTTCCCGAATATAAACCCCATTTTACGTAAAATAAATCGTGCTTCCGTAACCGCGTTCCACTAAAACAAGTGTCTTCTTCAAGTCTATCCACCTTTTTTAAACGATCCTAATTTTTACCGCGTAAAATTATATTACAAAATTACGGATGTTAGTGTGGGTAACCACTCCCGTTTAAATATCCGTTCTTTTGTAGTCAAATATAAAAACTGAGTCGCAGAAAATTTAACTTCAATCCTTTATTTTACAACCGCGTCGTGCCTTATTGCTTCCCAACCCTATCCCATCCTTCTAGTGTTAGTATTTAGCTCTGTCCCGAGCTAGTAGGTTTTTATTAGCCTAGGCTCTAAAGAGAGCAATATAGTTTTTATAAAACTAACTGTTGGGTCTTCTTCGGTAGACCCGACGTAACAATCTTTTAGTTTACAAATCCTCGGTACACTCAACTGGGGCCACACCAGCGGATATGTACACCGGTACAGACTTGAGGCTTCCTCTGGATTTGATACGCGGATGTCCTCCAGAAGAAGAATATTGTCTTAACAATGGCAGCTACGTCCAGAGACTAAAAACCAACATCAATAAAATTCACCAATCAACACGAAAAACATTTGGCGACTTACCACGATAGGTAATTTCTTCTGCTCTACTCACGGTTATTTTGAGCCGTGGTTTTTCACGTGAGATACAGGGAAAATGCCAGAGCAGGGACAGAGGTGAGGTACTACGGCGTGCCAACTCCCCACTTGTGTCCAAAAATTACCGACAAGACTTTACCCACCGATGACGACATGATACCCAAAACTGACGATTCTACATTTTAAGAGACGGGTCCTCTGACCGGATGAGTCAAGGATCAACCCGCTTAAAAAGTAGACGATTCCAAAAAGATTTCAAGATGATTTCAAGATGATTTCAAGATGGACCAATTCAAGAGACGGGCCCTTTGGCGGGGTGAGCCAAGGATCAGCCCGCTTGAAGATGATACCATTTTGATTCGGTTTTGGATGAGGACTATATTTTAAGAGACGGGTCCTCTGACCGGATGAGTCAATGATCAACCCGCTTAAGGTGATCTTACACCTAAAAATTTTGAAAAAATCAAATTTTTTTTTTATTGAATTTTATATATGTTATTCTGAACCTAAAAAAACTAGTTTGGATAAAAAATTAAAAAAATTAAAAATGATGGTTAGGGGGATGTCGTAGCCAGAAAAATCTAAAAAAATCGTTTGCAGCGCCACCATTTAGTTATATATGCATATAAAGAAATAGGCGATCGCGCCATCTATCTAGTTTTAAAATTAAAATATAGTGATAGGTGGCGCTCAGATTTGCAAAGTCTGAGCTAACATTTATTCGCAGTTTTCCTCGCGAAATAAATTTGTTAAATACTTTTCATTGAAATATATGTACGATAAATCATTGTTTTACATATTTTCGAAAAGCGTAGTTGATATGTAAGGATAAAAATATTTATTTAAACATTCAGACCCTTTTTTATATCCTGGCTAACCAAACACAAAGTGTGGACGTGCCCGACACTTTTTGTTATTGGTGTTGTTTGTTCTTTGGCTACATAAAAAGTAGGATATCTTCAGTTGCTATTCTAACATAATATTTAGAATGTTTATAAATCAATGTAGTAGGTATATCATAATACCATATCTTATAAGTTATAATTACATTTTTAAGTATAACCAGATTATGCATTATAAAAGTGTAATCATAATTATGAGTAATGCATGCAGCATGCTATAATTATTTTGTTGTCCCACACAAAAATACCAATTTTAATAAACAGTACATACAGAAACTACATATTTCTGTACATACAACTACTCATTCGTTATGTATTATGAGAATGCAATATATAAGGTTTTCAAATACCAATTATATGATGTTTCCTCACACCGAGCCGAAAGTGCCTCATTCCCGCCCGGCTCCGAAACGGAAATATGACATTTTCGGCCTCGGTGTGAGGAAAAATAGTAGACGCTTCACGGGAGTAAAATTGGCCAGCCCACATCTCGTCTTTGACAATTTACACGAGCTGTGAACTGTCCAAGTTTTTTCCTCCCTAGGTGCGTAATATACTATTCATTACAACATTTGTATCATAATCATTTTAGAGGTATTATATGTCGCATCTCTGTAAATCGTTGTTATCCATGTTCACAATTAATTTTTTTCTTTGAAAGTTTACATGTAATATAATTATACTATGCATTATAAAAGTATAAGCATATTTCTGTATACTTTTAGCATATTACTCTTTTTTTTAGTACATGAAAATATTAAGTGAAATCAACAATAATACATGCACTAACTACATAATTTTATACATACAACTACTCATTTGTCATATATTATAAGAATGTAATATGTAAGACTTTAAAACGCCGGTTATATTTATTTCAGCCTAGCATTTGTATCATATTTATATCAGAGGTATTATATTGTGCATCTCTGTAAATTGTTATGTTTCGTATGCAATTTTCTTCTAGTAATAGGTATGTTTACAATGTAATTATACGTTATAAAGGTACAAACATAATTTTCAGAATAGTACATTATAACACATGTGACCTAAGTAGCGCACGAGCGCAGCGAGTGCGATAAACACGGTGCCAAAAAGTACTACTTAGGTCGCGGATAGGCGTGATCTAAGTGCGGACTTAGGTCACACAGTGCTATAAACATATTTATTATATTATTAAATTTTTATAGTGCATAAAAATATTAACCGAATAAACAACAATACATGCACTAACTACATAATTATTGAATATAAATAATCCAAACTCTAACTGCACGTTTTTAAGCAAAACAAAGTCTTATGCCAACCTCACGCTACATGAACTGAAAGTATTACGCTAATTCACTGATTACCCTTATGAACAAAACATGAAAAACTATCAATGGGAGTTCTTATACGTGATGCGCGTACAATGACGCTTTCACACACACTCTGCAAATGTGCAAGTGATAATATATATTGTCACGTAGCCAGACTTGCCGCCTCTCTCTTAGCTTTTGAATTTCCACATTCGGAACATTCCGCCTCCCTCCACATTTTTGGACGGAGAAACTGTACATAACGCCCGCAAACAACATTCAGATGCTTTCGCGCATTATAATGACTGTAAGTGCCGATGTGTGTACTCATTTTAATATAACGGGCACTGCAAAACAAATATGGGATACGATCAAGGCCGTTTATGATGACAGGGCTTTCTGCAACATATGCAGTATCTTGATGGATCTATGCGTCACATTACAAGATCATCGTTATACCGCTTCAGGGTACGTAGCTACAAAGTCTCCGAAATGAAACGTCTCCGTTCTGACGGCATATAAATATCCAATCAACTTCTGGAAATGCTACTGCTAATGTCGCAATAAAAGTACTACATTGGATACAGTTGATCATATAAGGCACGGTGCGTTGCTCCTAGAAATTGTGTTGTACATCACTGGAACCTGCAATGGGAAGTATTTATGAGAATCATATGAGTATTAGAAAGTTTGCTTAGACAGCGATGCAAGCAATAATTAATAAATAATGATTAAAAATGAATTAATAACGATTAATAATCATTAATAAATTATTATTAATTTTTTAAGTAAAAAATAAAATGTTTTATTCTATTTTCATTGTTTAGTAGTTCTATAAATACTTTAGTTTAAAAATTCTAATTTAACTCATTTTTAATCTAAAATAATTAAAAATTATGGGTTTTTAAAACAACCGATCACATCGAGTCTTCCAATTAGTTACTACTTCCAGCCATCATTTTTGTAAAAGAGGGAAAAAAGTTAATTATACAACGTTAACACTTAGAATAGAAAGTATATAGATATAAATTATCAAATTGGACGATACAACCTTACCAGTCGAGGTGTATTTATCAGAGACTCACCCCAAGCAGTCCTAGTTTGTGCAGATGTCGTCTGCCCTACGTGTACCTTTACTTGAGAATCAGTAATATATGAAGAAATGTACTTGAGTCAACCGGTGGACTTCCAGCAAACCAATAGCAATATCCAGATGAGACATAGCTAGAAAAGTATCCTGGAGCAGTAACATATGATGAATGCGTATAATATGCAAGCATGCTTGGAGACACAGACAGAGAAGCCTACAGTAGCAGGACTGGGTGTGAGTGAGAGAGAGCGAGAGAGAGCGAGAGAGAGAGAGAAAGAGAGAGAGAGAGAGAGAGAGAATAAAAGCAGAGATATTTATAATAGATGAAGTTTTAATCCCGATACAAAAATAAGAGAGATGGATGTGGTAGCATAGATTTACCAAGGAACAGACAACATAACCAGCAGTTTTAAAACAGCGCGAAGCTATAAAGTGAGAATATCGTACATAAAGAGTAACAAGCAGAAACAAAAGATAAAGTGGACCAGCAACCAAAAATGGTTCCTGTGACATTAAAAGCTTTGGGAATGTGTATTTAAGCTTAAAGTTTTGAATATGGTTCTCCACCAAATTTTTCTTAGTGACAGATATAACCGGACGTCCAGCAGTATCTAAATAAGTATAGTGCAGAGAAGCTGGCAATGGTTTAGCCTCATACGGGAGGTCCAAATTCAGCTTGAGACTTCCTTCTGGTAAAATTATTTTAAAACCCATTTCATCGATAATCATTTCATCAAATATGTGATCTATTAATCTCATATATTTAAAATATACTCATCTTCAGAGTTGTAAAGATCCGAGACATCAGAGTTGTAAAGACATGCAGATGAAGGTATCATTTCAGCTTGCAGGGACCATTCGGATGCTGACAGTAGTTCTAGATCACTCATAACTTCACGGTCCAAAGGGGAAAACTCAGCAGCAACAACATTTGACCTATAATTAATGCCTGTTTTAGAGGAGAAACTATACTGAGAACTGAAAGTAGATGTACAATAAGAATGCTTTCGTATCATTTCAGTTTCCTTGGAAAATATGTTTCGTGTGAGCTCAAAGTAATTTAAGAATATTTCAATTTCTCGGGTACCCATTTCAATGTGTATAAAAATTTAATGAATAAAACATTTAATATATTTAATATTTAATTTTAAAAAATTAATATTTTTTTTAATTATAAAATTGATTAAAATTAAAAATTGAATTAAATTAATACTTTAATAACAAAATTATTAAACTACCAATAGAAGTTCCAGAATACTCATCATACCCAAACAAAAATGTTCGAACAATCAACCAAAAGAGAAATCCATGGTCACCTAGACCATGGGCACACATCCGGGAAAGCTGTCTATCATCTCCAATAATCACATACTTGAGCGATCCACCTGAGCTAATATGCTGCTGCTGTTGCTCCTGCTGCTTCGTCTGGAAATAAATTACAACAGATCAGTAGTAGTAACCGAGGCCACATCTTAATATCCACCCATATGCGCTTATGCTTCTCCTAGTATATGAGAGCCACCTCTAAGATTTAGGGGTGTTTAGTACATGAATTGCATATAAGATATACTTGCAAATCTGCAATGCATATTTTGAACACATCTACTAAATTGGACAGGTGGCTTTAATTTTCTTTTAAAGTTTTAAATACTATATTTAAATATTCATCTATGCAAAGCAATATTTACTTTAAAAACAGATGATTAAGTAGCCAGTCTGTAAAAGTGTGTACGAATTATGAAAACTCGCTACATAATTCATCAGCCTCATAGAAAACAAATTTTGATTTTGGTTTTTGTTTAATGGTATGGCTTGTCCATTTCCTACTAAAATAAAACTAATTTCTAGAAATTATAATAAAACTTCCATAACTCTTACATGCTCCCACAGATTTTTTACTTAACCATACTTTTCAAAGTAAATATTAAACACGAAATGTAATTGCAAAAATACCTGTTAGATCTGATGGATTTCTCATTTGCATCGAGGAATATTCAAAATTTATAATCCTTAAAATTTGAAACAACAGCAAAGAGACATTTATCATTGAGTAATGAATCTGGGAGCGTGAAAAGATTATGGCAATTCACCTACCATAACCCCAAAAGTCAGTTTTATTCTACAATAAGTTAGAAATAAAAAGCAACATAATTATACAAGAACTATAATAAAAATAGAGAAGCCACGCTCTTGCCAAAGGTGATAGGAGAGTTTAGAAGCGCATATTAACTGTAGCAAGCACGTTTTCCCATGTATAATCACCGAAAAGTAGCAGAGCGATAAGGATAGCAAAAGTGAAAAAGAAAGAGAAAGTAAAAAGTAAGGTTAGATGAGCAGGAACCAGCTGGAATTGGACAGCAGAAAAGCACAAAACCAAGTGATATAGACATCAAAAATGTGCATGCACATACATTCGTTAATCTAGCTAATGTATGGAAGACTATTGGCATCTGTACGAGTCTTGGGTCAAACGCTTAATCGTTGCTAATCTTTTTTAGATTACAATTAATGTTTTGTAAGTAATGTGTAAAACAAGCGCAAATAAATTACTATTTGGTAGTTTACAGTAAGTGCAAAGTCTGTATAACAAATATGCTGATGTTCTAAGCTGTTTTTCTTTTTAAATTCAGTATTAAATAAAAATATTTTTGTATTGGATAAATATATTTTTATATGGTTAATTTTTTTTTAAATAATAGTTTTAAAACATTAGCACATTTATTATACAGACTTTGGTTTAAGCTATCCCACAATAATTTATTTGCACATTAACACATCACTCACAAAACTCTAATAGTACTATAAAGATCAGTATAGATAGTTTTAACTTAAGAGTCGGACAGATGATATACTTAAGCCAATTTTATAAATTTATATAAATTTGCAAATTGCCACTGCCAATAACCTCACTCATACTGAATAATAAAAATCACCTTTCTATCAAAAATACCTATCTATCTACAAACTAAAATAAAGAATCTCTGACACTCACCATTTATAAAAAAAACACAAACACATTGAAGTTATGAGTTTGAAGTTTGCATCGTTGGAATGCAACGAAATAATTTTTTACAATTAATTAGAGTTATAGTAAATAATGGAAATATCAACTAAACCTTTGTTACAAAGTTATTTTATTCTATAAAACACTAAATCTAAACACGAAATTAATATTAATTAGTATAATCATGAAGCAAAATAAATTTTCTTTTTTATTTCGTTGCACACCAACGTTGCAAACTTCAGAGCCATTTGATTGAAGTTTCTAAGAAAAAAAAAAGCACAAAAGATCCAAAGCACACTGGGCCTAGTACAAATGAAGGAGTCAGCAACATCGGAACTCCAGTTTTATAGCAGTATCTAGAACTTGCCAGTTCAACAGCAACAGCTAACAGCAACACCAGTATTGAAAGCTTGAATCAGTGAAAACAGCTCTTGGCAGTAGTGTCGTTGATTCAAGTAGCCAATTTTTAATACAGCTACTCAGAAGGCATGTTGCAGAGAAACATGCATCTGAAAAGGGTTAATAAATTAATATATCCAGACATCTTTACCAAAATGAGAAATAGAGTGGCTAAAATAAGAATGAAAGATACAGCAAGGTGGCTTATTTTTGAAAATAAAGTTCACAGCAACAGCTTTTTAACGAAAAAAATAAAAAATAAAAAAATAAATGGAGAGGAAGGAGGAGAAAGATGGTGAAGCAAAGGAAGAAGTCAAGGTGAAACATTAGAAAGAGCAAGACAGGGTGGCAAAGAAGCACACAAGAGAAAAAAGCAGAAGAAAAGGGACCACAGAAAGAGAAACGATAAAAAAGGATAATAAGAAAGAAATGCTAATGCAATTGAGGAGGAAGAAAAGCACAAACAGAGAGGAGAAAGAAATAATAAAATGACTTAGAATAGAAGTCTAAAAGTGTTATAAAGAGACTGATTGAAATTAATCAATAACCCACACAACACAAACACAAATATGAAAAAGACTTAGACATATAACTCAGGACAATACAACACATATAACAATACAACACACTGTGTCGCTGATCTCAGTTTGTCAGCGCTGCATCATCACCGTGGAGAGAATCGTCGCGCACATCACGAAACAGAAATGCGCGCATTATCGTCGTAGTCAGGAACGTCGGATTCGTAGTTCGTACTGACCGGTGACCGTACTGCAGACACTGCAGTGCATGCGCGTATAGACGCACACGGGCAAGGCCGCCGATGTCGCCAACATTGACTCTGCGTTGCGATACTTGCAGCATGCTGCGTGCACCAAGAAGCCGTACTATATGCTTCATGTCAGCGTCGAGTACCTCGAGCACCGTGCTGCAGTGCACAAACATACAGTTATACAAACATTACCGTCATTATTACGATTCGCATCACTGGCTGCATGGGCAATGGGCAGGCGCCAGGCACAGGCAGGCACAGCTGATGGTAATCTAGTACTGTAGTGTATAAGGGTAGCAGCGACGACAGCGCCGTCCCCAGGCCCCAGCGCATCGGCCGATTTTGTACTAGCGCGTGCCGCTGCACGCGCGGGTGTCTGGGCGTCTGCTCAGCGCTGGCTACCGAATACGAGAATTTGTTAGTGCAGTATTGATTATAATAATCAATTTTTTTTTTCAAATTATGCAAAACGAAAAGCTCATTGCCCTAAGTTTTATAATGCCCTACCGTCCTGCAAAGTTTCGAGTCACAATATCTATTAGTGTTTGCGTAAAATTTGACAAAAATTTTGACATTCACTCAACACCACCTCGAAATTTTTGTCAAAGATTACGTCAAAAAGTAATATAGATATTTTGACTGCAAACTTCGTGAAAATATTTTTTATACGCAAACGTTCGGTATAAAGTATAAACTAACCACTCGTTTATCACGCAACCGACATGCCTAGCTGTAAAAGCTGCACTTTTAGATGTCAAGCATATGCTATGCTTTTGAGTATTTGTATGGTATTTATTGTTCTAGAAATATGTTGGTTTTTTAACTCAACTTGTTATTTTCAGTCAGTCAACATATTCATTGACTTTGGCACCTACAGTTGTTATATTATTTACCAAATTCCAATCTATGAAGACCTTTTAACATCAACTTCATTGATTTTTAAGATTCTGATAACGAAATCATTTATGTATCTTTTATTACAATAAAAACACATTTTTTATTATTATTATTCATATGTGCTAGTCAATACGTTTATCGACCACGAGTCTACATATATGATTGACTGATACACACATGGTTTGCTCTCAGAAAAATAATATAATATTTATGTAAAAATTAGAAATATATGGACATTTTAAAATAATTTTGTGAATTACATTTAATTTCTTTATTATAAGATTAATTTATGTATAACTTCTCAGTGTTTTGACTGCAATCGTTAATCATAGAAAGTAATTCTTATTTTTTTTTATATTATCATTTTTATATGCTAGTCAATACCATCATAGACTTTTACAGTCTACATATTTAGTGACTAATGCACATAGGGGCTAGTCAATACGTTTATCGACTTAGTGTCTATACATATTAACTGACTGATACCATTTTTCTTATGTGTTAGTCTATACGTTTATAGACTTAGTCTACGTATGTGACTGACTGACACACACATGGTTTGCCCTTAAAAAAATAATATAATATTTATGTAAAAATTAGAAATATATAGATTATTTTAAAATATTTTTAAATTTTTAAATAAATAATTTAAAATTTAAAATTTAAAATTTTTAAAAAAAAAAAATTTTAAAATAAAAATAAAATAGAATATTTTAAAATAATTTTGTTAATTACGAATTCCTTTATTGCAAAGTATGCTAGTCAATACGATTATAGACTTTTATAGTCTACGTATTTAGTGACTAATGCACATAAGGGCTAGTCAATACGTTTATCGATTTAGAGTCTACGTGTTGACTGCCTGATACCATGTTTCTTATGTGTTAGTATATACGTTTATGAACTGAGAGTCTACATATGTGACTGACTGACACACATGGTTTTCCTCAGAACAGCAATACATACATAATGTATAAAATAATAAATGTAAATTTTCATAACTAATAATTTTTTCCTGTACCAAGTTAGCTCGATGGGGCCCAAAGCTCTCCCACCTCTCAGGTCTTGCCTGGTGGTGTCAGTGATACCAATAGCTCACTTTTTCGGCCACTTTTAGGCATCTGCTTCTTTTTCTTTTCTCTTTATCAATTGATTCCCTTTTTTTTATATATATAAAATCTTTCTTTTCTTTTAAGTATTTTCTTTGGTTTATTTTATCTTTTATATTTTTATTTAAATTACTTAATTTTTTTTCATTGTATTATATATATTTTTTAATACTGTATTATAAAATCAATTGCAGCTTTTTTTTAATATATGTAAAAGGACAATATTACCCATAGATATTTGAAGTAACAAATTAAAAAATTATTCTTCGAACACCTTTCAAATAGCCACCAGCCCATACCTAGTTCCTTAAATTATATTTTTATTCAGGATACATTCATTTGGATGTCTTCACCTGAAAACAAATATATCATAAACAAATACATCATGTTTAAGAAATATACAAAATTTTATTCAAGTGGCTAATAGAATCTAAATAATTTGAAGAAATAAAATCTAAACAAATTTTTGCAAAAATTATTTGATGTATTTAGATTAATTTTCAATCAAGACCCGATAAAATAATTGCTACTAGTAAATATTACGTAGCATAAAAAACGACTGTATTATGAAAAGGCCTATTGACCAATGATGAAGAGGATCAGGCTTTTGAAACCTCAATTTTCTCTAAAAAAAAGTCAAAGCCATTTTTATTTTTCAAAAAAGTAAAAAGTTTAAACAATATTAAATGCATTTTCCTTTTATCCACTGCTTGTACTACAACTTAAATATATCCAATCACTCTATTGTTAATTTAACATAAGTTTTGTAAAATATTGTAAATCAAGTCAAATGATTTGTTAGCAAATTCAATACATCCATATAACATTATTGTTTAAACAATTATTTGACTCGTTTCTTTACATTTTACACAATTTATATACATTATAACAATATGAGTCATTAGACCTATTTTTATTGCAGTGCAGACAGTAGAGAGAGAGGAAAAATATATTTAACTACACTAGATTTTCACTGACCTATGAACTATGTCTTACCTACCCAGAGCTGAATTAATACTGTATGTACAAACAAAAATACCACCATAATCACCACCATTGAAGCACATTGAAGCTCCACAATCACTACTAAACAGTACCACAAAGTTGCAGAAATAGGCAGGGGATGGTCAGAAGTAGATATTCAGATCCCAATGAAGGTTTCAGTTGAGGTTGTTGTCACTAATACTTCTATAATGAAGACTATAAAAACTCCTTCCCCTGCAACATCATGTTGAAGACTGACATGAAGGCGTGTTGTCATCTGCAGGAGCTCTTCACCCTAGGCAGAAAAACTATATTAATACGATGTCAAACATTGGGGATGAGGAGAGCAGTATCAAACTGCAAGGAAAACAGGAGCAGGCAGTCGAGGATTTGGAGGTTATAATCGGCTACACTATAATCTACAGTCCCAGTCCCAAGCAAACTGCTTACGCGAGTCGGTCGCTGCAGTATGAGCGTTATCTTGTACCATCTCTACCAGCTCCTCTTTGTTGTCGTCTCCACTGTGAAACAGCAGCAGAGCAGCCTATTCCGTGCCACGATGTCACGTATACTTATGTGTGCGCGTCAACCCGTATGCATGGGTGTATCACTGTATGTATAGGTATATGGCTCCGTATAGTTCGTACTGCGCTGCTCCCAGCTGTTTTACAAGTAGGTAGCTATAGTTCTAGCTAAACTACTTATAGCTCGGAGCAGACTCCTTTGATATACTGACGTTTTTTCCCTGCAAAAATAAAAATCATACTATTTTTAAATTAAAAAAATTATTCATAACATAAATTAATACAATACCTGCATTAAAATTGAGTCGCTTTAATAATATATAAAAAATCAGAGGCGTGGTTTTCTTGAATTTTTATGATCCTGTATATTGGATATTAAACTAAATCACCTCAAAGAAAGTATGTCTTTTTATGTATTCTAGCACTTTTCTATTAATTTTTTAGTAAAGAGATAAGCACATGATAGTGGGTGGTAAGCAAATGATCCCAGTTACAAATAGTAATCTGTTGTAATATCGGATCAGAAGAAACCGCAGGAGCGATAAAAGCACTAACACGAGCTAAGATTTGCTGGAAGACGCTTGTCTTACAAACAGCTTTCCTGTGAATGTATGTCTTGATGTTAGCACACTCGTTCTTTATTAGTTAATTATTGACACATTTATTCTTTGTTGAAGATCATGACTACAATGATAAGTCTATTAATAGTTCAATTTATTTCAATTTCAATTTTAATAGTTTAGCCAGATAGCCAGATAAGACATCTTAGAGAAAAAGTATTTTAAATAAAAAATTAGATTAATAATTAAATTAAAAATTTTATGAAATCATTAATAGACATACCATTATAAATCATTGTCGAGAAACAATAAATGTATAAATTAATCAACAGATATCAAGTGTACTTACATCACGCGCAGATATTCTTATGGAATGCAGTCTGTTCTATAAACATCTGCCATAGCCATATACTTGATCGATACACTTGACCTACACGACAAATAGCTTTCTCAGACATTATGCACCCATATGATTTGTTTGCTTCCTCTCTGGTGGTTGATTGTTTATCCATTTATTTTTTCAAATAGTTTTACATAGCTAAACTATAAAAAAGAAAAAAAATTACTAAAACTTAAAAAATTAATAGTAAAAAATATTTGAAAAAATAAATGTATAAACAATCAACCACCAGAGAGTAAGCAAACAAACGATGGGTGCACAATGTCTGGGAAACCTGTTTGTCATGTAGGTCAAGTGTATTGATCAAATATGTGGCTATGGCAGATGTTTACAGAACAGACTGTTTTCCGTAAGAATATCTGTGCATGATGTAAGTATATTAGGTTTCTGTTGGTTGATTTATACATTTATTGTTTGTCGAGAATGATCTATAATGGTAAGTCTATTAATAATTTCATAAAATTTTTAATTTAGTTTTATTAATCTAATTTTTTATTTAAAATACTTTTTTTCTAAGATGTCTTACCTAGCTAAACTATTAAATTTGAAAGTGAAAAAATTAATTGAACTATTAATAGACATATCATTGTAGTCATAATCTTTGACAAAAAATAAATGTGTCAATAATCAACTAATAAAGAACGAGTGTGCTAACATCAAGTACATACATTCACAGGAAAGTTTTTTATAAGACAAGCGTCTGCAATAATCATACTGTTAATCAGCCCATCTTAGCTGGTGTACGTGCTATCATCGCTCCTGCTGTTTCTTCTGAGCAGATATTACAACAAATTACTGATTGTGACTGGGGCTTGTTATCATTACTCACTAGCATGTGCTTATAAATTTCATAGAAAATACGCATTGCACATATGACATTTTTGATCTACAGGAGCATAATGATAAAAAAAAATCAGTTTTCTAACATTCTACATATTAATAAAATGATCTAATCTTTCTGTAAATATAATCACTTAAAGAAAGAGGGTAAAATTAGTATACAAATTAGATATAGTCTCACCATATAATTGTTTCTATGATGGTGAGCTCGGGTCCAGTAACATGTATACTTCTTGTAGTCTATGATCTCATAAGATTCAAGCTTCTTGGACATAATAAGCTCAAGCATGTTCAGTGCTTGCATTCGATCCTTTTCATAATCACAGTACTCAGTGCTTGTATCTGTTCTTGAAGATTTGAGAATTTTAATAAAATTTTCAATTTTTTGTTGTTGATGATACCCATGCTAAAATAACACAGTAATATTAGATTATTAAATTATCCAAAGGAGAACTTGTGAGTGTAGGATACAAGAATAAAACTTACGGCTATATTGACCCTGAGGTTAAGAGTGGCATGCTTTTAACGCAAGATGCACTTCATCACCTTCTTAGTTTCACCTTCTGGATTCTGATCCTCTGTAACTTTTTCCGTGCAGCTCCAGACGACGACGTCGTTCCTTGGCAGCGTCACAAACGCGACCTCTGGGGTATTAGGTAGTCACGGGCTGTCGGCTCGTGCAGACGCTGCATCGTCATTCGTCAAGTCACCGATGCGAGTGTTGACGACATACGAGTTACGACACAGACACGGTGAGCTCGTGCTGCAGTCTGCAGCGCATGCGCGTATACACACACGGGCAAGGTCGCGCCGCTGCCAACGCCGCCGTCGCCGACTCGCGAATCTCGCGATCCTACATATTACCCGTATGGTACAATAATCTATTTTTTTTTTTTAATATTATACAAAATCATGAGTGCATTGCCCTGCGTAATGACATTATTAATCAACGGTAAACAATAAATAACAGAAAAAATATTTGTTGCTTATTTTAATCTAACAATACCTGTCTTTAAGGGTATGCCTTATACCTGCAGAGATCTCTGCCGTACCGACCACAATGTTTTTAATTAAATATTAATTGTTCAAAGCTTTTTCTTGAATTCTAAGAGTCGACGCACAAAGGCAAACTTATTACCTAATTCCTGGTCAAATTTCAGATAAATCTATTGGAAAATAAAGACGAAATTTGAAAAATCGCAACGTCGCATATTACTATATTAACCTCAAAATATATCTTGCGATTTTTCAAATTTCGTCTTTAATTTTCAATAGATTTATCTGAAATTTGACTGAGAATTAGGTAATAAGTTTGCCTTTGTGCGTCGACTCTTAGAATTCAAGAAAAAGCTTTGAACAATTAATATTTAATTAAAAATATTGTGGTCGGTACGGCAGAGAACTGTCGGTATAAGGCATACCCTTAATTTCTTTATTCAAATCGCAATTTCCCAAAGTTTCGCGTTAATCGGTATTTTGGTTTTCAAGAAAACTTTGAACAAAATAGAGAAAATAGCGAGGGTAAAACAGGGATCTTTGTAAAAATTGAGTATGGTATTACTTCCAAAACACGAAAAAAAAAACTTCTTATGAAGTAGCCTAACAAACACTGAGCAGATTTTCGAGAAAGGGTTTCTTGGCTATCATTAGATAACACTTCATGGCCGCTACACATTTTCGAAAATTTTATACATTTTTAAATGAGCTCCTCCAACGCTCATTTCCGTGAGACACAACCAATGAAATACGTTTGTCTCCCCGATTATATATATATATATATTTGTAGTTTCCCGGTAAAACCACGTAAGTTACATGTTTTTCAAAATAGATTTTATGACTTAATCAACAAGAAATTACTGAAGTACCCTCGCTGTCTTGAATAAGCACAAGAAAAAACGCTATAACTACATTATTTCAATATGTTCCCGGAAAAAGCACATATCTCCATTTTTTTTCTTCAATTATTCCCGGAAAATCACATAAATACCTTTTTTTAGAAGAATTTCCAAAAAATCATATAATTTCATTTTGCAAAGTAGCTGTTTTAGAAAGAGTATAAGGTACACACATTTTTCGTTACATACGAAAACAGCAGCTTCTTCAAGCTCCCGTGAGCGACAGTTCATATTTATAATGTATAATTACCGAAAAAAATAATATAATTGCCATTGAGACTGGAAAACGCACGCACCGAAATTTTTTTCTTTCCCGGAATAATCACATAAGTGAAAATCGTTTTCTAAGACATGAACGCTATTTGGTCTAGTAATAAATATGTTATTTCGATTAGTATTCATAGATGCAGTGTTGCATGTTCAATCTCATTTGTCTTGATTTAAAACACCGATGCGAAACTAAAAACTCGATTGACTCGAAATCATGAAATAAAGTAGGGATAAGATTTTTATAGATCTGATTACACTCTTATTTTGACACTTTCATTAAGTTATTATTGAACAAATGCGTTTGTATATGCATTTCAATATTGAATGTTCGGAGTTTTGTTCTTAGTACAGAATTATAACACTGCATGCACTATAGCTACATATAATTATATATAAGGTAACTGTACTACAAGGTGCAAATGCTCTAAGCTAGATTTGTTTTTTACGTTTCTACGAACGTGCTTCTAAAAAACGAACACATAAGATGTAAACTGTTGTACATAAAAATAATAAGTAAAATAAAAAACATTGCATGCATTAATTAGCGTTAAGTACATTATATATACACACACGCGTATATATGTAGATATATACATTTATATATTTATATATACTTTTTCATCGCGTAAAGCGGCATTTTCTATCAATTATATGCATTTTATTTAACTTTTGCATAGTACGTCTTGTAGATACGTGGATATATCATAATACGACGATTTTGTAAAATATCATGCATATATATATAAGGATTTTTTCTTTTTATACAAATTCATGCTTACATTTACAAGTTCAATTCCATTATCCATTATAAAAGTTTAAAAATAATCATAATAATTGCATTTAGCATATTACTTTTAATTCACTGGTCTCTATTACTGGAATTATTATTACAATATTTTATATGCGATATAAGACTTTGTTTTATTGAAAACGTCCTTTTACATTTATCGCATTTCATTTTTCCGTTGCAATTTTTCGAATGTGCCTTCAAATTCTTCTTCGATATTTGTCGATCGCACACATCGCATATCACACTCACTTTTTTACCGTGGATTTGGCTTATGTGAGTTTTTAATGCGGAAGCTTTTGCAAAAGTTTTTTTACATCCTATTTCAGGGCATTTAATTTTTGTTGCAGTCTTGCAATGCGTGTTCTTATAGTGTTATAATTCGGTTTGTTTTAAGGGGGTGTCGCACTATACTAACACTGTTTTATCGGCGGAACATGTAAAAGTTATTAATATAAATAAAAAGATAATAATTTACGCTTTGAACAAATTCAGTTGCCCTGCGTAATGCTGTAATACATCATTCTACAAAGTTTCGAGGCAAAAAAAGGACGACACCTTTGTTTATTTTTGGAACGAAATTTGGTTAATTTTCGTTAATTTTCGTTCCAAAAATAAACAAAGGTGTCGTCGTTTTTTTGTCTCAAAACTTCGTAGAACGATGTATTAGAGGATTACGCAGGGCAAGTGAATTTGTTTAAGACGCAAATCATTATCCTTTTATTTATATTAATTATTTTGACATGTTCTGCCGATAAAACAGGGTTAGTGGTAAAGTAGGACTATTACACCACCTTAAGGTGATGTGATACCATGATTTCAATATTTTTTAAATCAACATTCAAAGGTTTATTTGGAAGAAGACGACTGTCAGGCACTCCGGACACGTAAACACTATATTCAGAAATTTTTTTGAGCGATTCTATTAGTATTTTCGATAGCTGCGCTCATTTTAAAAGTAGGTTAATTGCAGGTTCCTACTTACCGACAATACGGTTTTTATTTAATTAAATAAACACTGATCATTTTTTTGGAAAAACACGTCTGTCAGGTGCTCCGTATATGTAAACACTATATACTCAGAATTTTTTGTGGTTGATGCTATTGGTATTTTCATGAGATGTACTCTTTTGAAAATTATGTCGGTATATAACATCACCTTAATCTAAATCGCTTGTTACATTCACTGACACGACATCCAATTGGAAAATGTTCGTGATGTACTTTAAAGACATGCTCATCATATGACTTCTTATATAAAAAAACATTATTGCAATCATTTATTGTGCATGTATAAGTTCTTTTCTTACTCTCTCTTACTTCGCTTTTATTGGTCGCATAAAAATCAAAATCGCTTCGTTTCATGCGACCAATATCTTTACAGTGGCAAATTGTGATTGCAGGTTTTACGGTCGAAGCACATGTCCCATAATTTATTGCTTCTGCAATATTTAAACCTACATTCACAACAAAATGCATAGTGACTTCACCTACGTATACCATATCACCAGCTTTTTGGATAACATATTGTATGTTAATCCCCCACTCTTTTAATAAATTGTGGTGAATAACAAATCCTGGTTTGTGGAAAATGCGACAATCTTTATCGTGATTCAATCAAGAAATTTCACTAAAAAATACTTTTCCTATCTTCGTGTGCAAAGTTCGAGTTTGCACACGCATTTGCGTGCGCAAAGTGCCACTTTCCCACACGCTGAGGCAAGCGTGCGGGAAAGTAACTGAGCGTGTGGGAATGGTTCATTCCCACACGCTCCGCTACTTTCCCGCACGCCCGTCTCAACCTGAGAAGAGTGGCAGTTCACGCGCACACATACGTGTACACGCTCGAACTTAGCACAATTTGATAGGAAAAATAGTATACGATACTCTTGCGCTGCGTAGGTGTACCCGCACTCGCTTTTTTGTCGCCCTCGCTTCGCTCGGGCGACAAACTCCGCTCGTGCGGGAATCACCTACTTTGCGCACTCGTATCGTAATGTACTATTTCGTCAAGAATCTGCTCAGGGTCCGAGATTCCGTCTACAAGAATTATTTGTAGTTTCCGAGTAATAATTGACGCCTAATTGAAGTCTCCGTAGAAGTAAGATATAATGACCGATAATAACAAATTTTTTAAAGGATTTACTGCGATTCAATCAAGAAATTTGACGAAAAAATACTTTTAGTCAAGAATCTGCTAAGGGTCCGAGCGTCTGTCTACAAGAATTATTTGTGGTTTCCGAGTAATAATCAAAGCCTTATTGAAGTCTCCGTAGTAGTAAAAGTCGAATACAGATAATAACTAATTTCTTAAAGGATTTACTGCGATTCAATCAATAAATTTGACGAAAAAATACTTTTAGTCAAGAATCTGCTCAGGGTCCGAGCTTCCGTCTACAAGAATTATTTGTGGTTTCCGAGTAATAATCGAAGACTTATTGCAGTCCCCGTAGTAGTCAGATATAAAGACAGATAATAAATAATTTTTCGAAGTCTTACTGCCATTCAATCAAGAAATTTGACGAAAAAATACTTTTAGTCAAGAACCTGCTAAGGGTCCGAGCGTCTGTCTACAAGAATTATTTGTGGTTTCCGAGTAATAATTGAAGCCTTATTGAAGTCTTTGAAGTAGTAAGAGTCGAATACAGATAATAACTAATTTTTTAAAGGATTTACTGCGATTCAATCAAGAAATTTTAGGAAAAAATACTTTTAGTCAAGAATCTGCTCAGGGTCCGAGCATCCGTCTACAAGAATTATTTGTGGTTTCCGTGAAATAATTGACGCCTAATTGAAGTCTTCGTAGAAGTAAGATATAACGATCGATAATAACTAATTTTTTAAAGGATTTACTGCTATATCATCAAGAAATTTGACGAGAAAATACTTTTAGTCAAGAATCTGCTCAGGGTCCGAGCGTTCGCCTACAAAAAATATTTGTAGCTTCTGGATAAAAATGGAAGCAGAATCGAATGTTTGATACAAGGAAAATATAAAAAAAAAATCATAATTTTGTTTCTCAAGAGTTTACTGCTCTCCAATTCAGAATCTTGACCGACAATGCTTTTAGTCAAGATTCTGCTGAGGGTCCGAGCATCGGCCTATAAGATTTATTTTTGATATTTGGGTAAAAATCGGAACATAATAGAATGCTGGATAGTGGTAAGATACGCTGATAGACAATTATTTTTTTTTCTAAGGATTTACAGCAATTCAAAGGAGAAACTTGACCGAAAAATACTTTTAGTCAAGAATCTGCGCAGGGTCCCTACGGCTACGTAAAAAAAGTTTTTATCGTGGAAATCGGAACAAAAACATTATCAGAAAATTTCAATACGCCCGATACTACTAAATAAAAGAATTTGCTTTTTGACGTGAATAACTGCTTTTCTATCAAGAATTATGGCAGAAAAATACTTTTAGTCAAGAATCTGCTCAGGGTCCGAGTGTCCGCGTACAAAAAATATTTGTGGTTTCTGGATAAAAATGGAAGCGGAAACGAATGTTTGATACGAGGAAGATATGAAAAAAATTATAATTTTGTTTCACAATAGTTTACTGCAGTCCAATTCAGAATATTGACCGAAAATACTTTCAGTCAAGATTCTGCTCAGGGTCCGAGCGTCGGCCTATAACATTTATTTTTCGTTTCTGGGTAAAAATCGGAACATAATAGAATGCTGGATAGTGGTAAGATACGCTGACAGATAATAACGTATTTTTTTTAAGGATTTACTGCTATTCAAAGGAGAAACTTGACCGAAAAATACTTTTAGTCAAGAATCTGCTCAGGGTCCGCGCGGCTACGTAGAAAAAGTTTTTGTGGTTTCTGGATAAAAATGGAAGCTAAATCGAATGTTTGATACTAGGAAGATAGTAAAACAAATAACAATTTTGTTTCTCAATAGTTTACTGCAGTCCAATTAAGAATATTGACGGAAAATACTTTTAGTCAAGATTCTGCTCAGGGTCTGAGCGTCGGCCTATAACATTTATTTTTCGTTTCTGGATAAAAATCGGAACATAATATGATGCTGGATAGTGGAAAGATACGCTGATAGATAATAACGTATTTTTTTTAAGGATTTACTGCTATTCAATGAAGAACCTTAACCGAAAAATACTTTTAGTCAAGAATCTGCTCAGGGTCCGAGCATTCGCCTACAAAAAATATTTGTGGTTTCTTGATAAAAATGGAAGCTGAATCGAATGTTTGATACCAGGAAGATATAAAAAAATAATAATTTTGTTTCTCAATAGTTTACTGCAGTCCAATTAAGAATCTTGACCGACAATACTTTTAGTCAAGATTCTGCTGAGGGTACGAGCATCGGCCTATAACATTTATTTTTCGTTTCTGGGTAAAAATCGGAACATAATAGAATGCTGGATAGTAGAAAGATACGCTGACAGATAATAATTTATTTTTTTTAAGGATTTACTGCTATTCAAAGGAGAAACTTTACCGAAAAATACTTTTAGTCAAGAATCTGCTCAGAGTCCGTGCGGCTACGTAGCAAACGTTTTTGTGGTTTCTGTATAAAAATGGAAGCTGAATCGAATGTTTGATACTAGGAAGATACTAAAACGAATAATAATTTTGTTTCTCAAGAGTTTACTGCCCTCCAATTCAGAATCTTGACCGAAAATACTTTTAGTCAAGATTCTGCTCAGGGTCCGAGCGTCGGCCAATAACATTTATTTTTCGTTTCTGGGTAAAAATCGGAACATAATAGAATGCTGGATAGTGGAAAGATACGCTGATAGATAATAATTTATTTTTTTTAAGGATTTACTGCTATTGAAAGGAGAAACTTTACCGAAAAATACTGTTAGTCAAGAATCTGCTCAGGGTCCGTGCGGCTACGTAGAGGAAGTTTTTGTGATTTCTGGATAAAATTGGAAGCTGAATCGAATGTTTGATACTAGAAAGATACTAAACCCAATAATAATTTTGTTTCACAATAGTTTACTGCAGTCCAATTCAGAATATTGACCGAAAATACTTTTAGTCAAGATTCTGCTCAGGGTCCGAGTGTCGGCCTATAACATTTATTTTTCGTTTCTCGGTAAAAATCGGAACATAATAGAATGCTGGATAGTGGTAAGATACGCTGACAGATAATAATGTATTTTTATAATGATATACTGCTATACAATGAAGAATCTTAACCGAAAAATACTTTTAGTCAAGAATCTGCTCAGGGTCCGAGCATTCGCCTACAAAAAATATTTGTGGTTTCTGGATAAAAATGAAAGCAGAATCGAATATTTGATACCAGGAAGATATAAAAAAAAATAATTTTGTTTCTTACTAGTTTACTGCCCTCCAATTCAGAATCTTGACCGAAAATACTTTTAGTCAAGATTCTGCTCAGGGTCCGAGCGTCGGCCAATAACATTTATTTTACGTTTCTGGGTAAAAATCGGAACATAATAGAATGCTGGATAGTGGCAGGATACGCTGACAGATAATAATTTATTTTTTTCAAGGATTTACTGCCATTCAAAGTAGGAACGTGACCGAAAAATACTTTTAGTCAAGAATCTGCTCAGAGTCCGTGCGGCTACGTAGCAAACGTTTTTGTGGTTTCTGTATAAAAATGGAAGCTGAATCGAATGTTTGATACTAGGAAGATACTAAAACGAATAATAATTTTGTTTCTCAAGAGTTTACTGCCCTCCAATTCAGAATTTTGACCGAAAATACTTTTAGTCAAGATTCTGCTCAGGGTCCGAGCGTCGGCCAATAACATTTATTTTTCGTTTCTTGGTAAAAATCGGAACATAATAGAGTGCTGGATAGTGGGAAGATACGCTCACAGATAATAATTTATTTTTTTTAAGGATTTACTGCTATTCAATGAAGAATCTTAATCGAAAAATACTTTTAGTCAAGAATCTGCTCAGGGTCCGAGCATTCGCATACAAAAAATATTTGGGGTTTCTGGATAAAAATCGGAACATAATAGAATGCTGGATAGTGGAAAGATACGCTGATAGATAATAATTTATTTTTTTTAAGGATTTACTGCTATTGAAAGGAGAAACTTTACTGAAAAATACTGTTAGTCAAGAATCTGCTCAGGGTCCGTGCGGTTACGTAGAGGAAGTTTTTGTGATTTCTGGATAAAATTGGAAGCTGAATCGAATGTTTGATACTAGAAAGATACTAAAACCAATAATAATTTTGTTTCACAATAGTTTACTGCAGTCCAATTCAGAATATTGACCGAAAATACTTTTAGTCAAGATTCTGCTCAGGGTCCGAGCGTCGGCCTATAACATTTATTTTTCGTTTCTCGGTAAAAATCGGAACATAATAGAATGCTGGATAGTGGTAAGATACGCTGACAGATAATAATGTATTTTTTTAATGATATACTGCTATTCAATGGAGAATCTTAACCGAAAAATACTTTTAGTCAAGAATCTGCTCAGGGTCAGAGCATTCGCCTACAAAAAATATTTGTGGTTTCTGGATAAAAATGAAAGCAGAATCGAATATTTGATACCAGGAAGATATAAAAAAAAAAATAATTTTGTTTCTTACTAGTTTACTGCCCTCCAATTCAGAATCTTGACCGAAAATACTTTTAGTCAAGATTCTGCTCAGGGTCCGAGCGTCGGCCAATAACATTTATTTTTTGTTTCTGGGTAAAAATCGGAACATAATAGAATGCTGGATAGTGGCAGGATACGCTGACAGATAATAATTTATTTTTTTCAAGGATTTACTGCCATTCAAAGTAGGAACGTGACCGAAAAATACTTTTAGTCAAGAATCTGCTCAGAGTCCGTGCGGCTACGTAGCAAACGTTTTTGTGGTTTCTGTATAAAAATGGAAGCTGAATCGAATGTTTGATACTAGGAAGATACTAAAACGAATAATAATTTTGTTTGCCAAGAGTTTACTGCCCTCAATTCAGAATCTTGACCGAAAATACTTTTAGTCAAGATTCTGCTCAGGGTCCGAGCGTCGGCCAATAACATTTATTTTTCGTTTCTGGGTAAAAATCGGAACATAATAGAATGCTGGATAGTGGCAGGATACGCTGACAGATAATAATTTATTTTTTTCAAGGATTTACTGCCATTCAAAGTAGGAACGTGACCGAAAAATACTTTTAGTCAAGAATCTGCTCAGGGTCCGAGCATTCGCATACAAAAAATATTTGGGGTTTCTGGATAAAAATCGGAACATAATAGAATGCTGGATAGTGGAAAGATACGCTGATAGATAATAATTTATTTTTTTTAAGGATTTACTGCTATTCAAAGGAGAAACTTTACCGAAAAATACTTTTAGTCAAGATTCTGCTCAGGGTCCGTGCGGCTACGTAGAGGAAGTTTTTGTGATTTCTGGATAAAATTGGAAGCTGAATCGAATGTTTTGATACTAGAAAGATACTAAAACCAATAATAATTTTGTTTCACAATAGTTTACTGCAGTCCAATTCAGAATATTGACCGAAAATACTTTTAGTCAAGATTCTGCTCAGGGTCCGAGCGTCGGCCAATAACATTTATTTTTCGTTTCTCGGTAAAAATCGGAACATAATAGAATGCTGGATAGTGGCAGGATACGCTGACAGATAATAATTTATTTTTTTCAAGGATTTACTGCCATTCAAAGTAGGAACGTGACCGAAAAATACTTTTAGTCAAGAATCTGCTCAGAGTCCGTGCGGCTACGTAGCAAACGTTTTTGTGGTTTCTGTATAAAAATGGAAGCTGAATCGAATGTTTGATACTAGGAAGATACTAAAACGAATAATAATTTTGTTTCTCAAGAGTTTACTGCCCTCCAATTCAGAATCTTGACCGAAAATACTTTTAGTCAAGATTCTGCTCAGGGTCCGAGCGTCGGCCAATAACATTTATTTTTCGTTTCTTGGTAAAAATCGGAACATAATAGAATGCTGGATAGTGGTAAGATACGCTGACAGATAATACTACGGAAGAAAATAATTAGCTTTTTGAAGTCATTAGCTGCTTTTAAATCAAGAATCTTGACCGAAAAATATTTTGAGTCAAGAATCTGCTCAAGGTCTAGATATCTACGTACTTGCAGTAGTTTGGCCTTGAAAATAAAAGTTTCAACATAATCAGTAGTTCTGAAGCTCTTTGATACTACGATGAATATCAATTTAATTTTGATAAGAAATTCCGAGTTTCTAATCAATGGTCACAGTCAAAAATACTCTAAAGTCGCATGTCTGGTGCGTCCAGTTGCCATACACGAAGGAGATACTTTGATTTTTATAACCTTATGGCTAGTTATGTATTAGCAAAAAAAAAAATCGGAATCCCAATAAATATACCCTTATTTTATTGTTATACCTTTCTAAGCAAGCATTTATTTATTTTGAAACGGTGCGTTATCCAATTATACGTACTGCGCATGCGTACTATATTTCGCCGTACACATAGCTGGCGCCACTATACATAATGATGAAGATGAAGAAATGTACTGCAGCGCCCTCTATCATTTTAATGGCGTCCTTATGCCTGTCCACCTCGCGCCGTATTTTACATTGTTTGTCGGTATTGTTTATTCAACAAGTCTATTACAGGCATATGCACGTTATAAATCGTATAAGGAATTCGGGATGACAAAAATTTACAGTGTGAAGTGCTTCATTTTTTAAATATCCAGTGTGAAAAAATTCAACACGTCAGCCCAGGCTTCACTCCACCTCACGCCGTATTTTCCGTTGTTTGTAATAAATACGTCATCAATTCCTCACCTTGAAAGTGCTAATTGTTCCTTGTGATAACAAGAATTCGCGATCACAGAGATTTCGTTTGGTATGATTTTCATTATTTATTTATAACATAAAATGTAGTTTGCGGCATGGTAGGATTCTACCTTATCTGCATTTTGGCTACGACATCCCCTTAAAGAGCTTACTATCTTCAAAATGAAGAAAAAATTGATTTTACTTCTTTTTGCCTTTTCTATAGGTTTCTGATATATATAGGAACACGTTTACTTGTATGTGTTTTAAAATATCAAAAAACATTATTTAAGACTTATTAGTATAAGAATTATAAAAAAAAATAATTAAATTTAAATACGGGATTTATTATAAAAATAATGTAAATCATATTCTGGAATTTGAAATCCAGTGAAATCGTCTTTTGAGCTGTGACAATTATGCACTTCTGTTCTAGTAAAGTGACCATTCCGTCAACGAAATTTGACAACTAATTACTATATTAATACTCCCTTTTGTATACGTATATACTTATAAAACTATAATACCATAGTGTCAACACAGTTGCACAGCAGACAGCTCAAAATCTCAAATAAGCCAAGATACATAACCATATAATTTCAACAGTCTATTTTTCAGAGTTTTTGCATTCAGATAGAGAAAGATTTTTTTCTTAGTGGTTGATTATTTGTATTCATAAGTAAATTTAGGACTAAAAATTTAATGTATTTTGTATGTGAAAATATATGTCTGAGAAGTGTAAGTGTAATTATAATACAAGAGTGCAGTAACAGTTTTGTTTAGAGTTGGAAAGTAAATTCACTTCAAGATGGGAATGCTGCATGAAAATAAATACTGAAAAACGTGTGCTTTGGCAAGATTGAATTAACACTTTAACGCTCAAATGCACTGTGAATATACCCTCATGTTCGAGAACATAATAATCATAGAAAAAGTATTGAAAATTATCTCGTAATGACATGTCTTTATGTTTTCGAGGTCGCTCTTTCGAATGCTGCAGTCAGAATTTTCGAAAAAGATTGTTTAACTATTGTTTTTTAACAAAAACCGTAAAAAAATTCAGACTTTTTGTAACAAAAATTTTTTAAATTACGATTTAAATAGTGTTATCGGCATTTTCATAAATGCAGAATCATGCAAAACGTACACCCGAGAGTTGTACTTAAAGAATCACCAATCAGAATATTTGATTTGACCATTTCCAATGTCAAAATAACCCAATAGGCTAAATTTATAGGGTCAAATTTCACTTCTCAGACTCGTTTCAGGATACAATATTGAAATGTATAATTTTGGAAAATCAGCGGTGATATAATGGTTTTTGGGGTCGCTGATCACGATCCCGATGTCAGAATCACGAAATTCAAGATGGCGGATCCAATATGGCATCCATTTAGAATGAAAATCACGACTTTTAGTTTATTTTGGAAAATCAGTGGTGATATAAGGGTTTTCGGGGTCGTCGATCACGATACCGGTGTCAGAATCACGAAATTCAAGATGGCCGATCCAATATGGCGTCTATTCAGAATGAAAACTCGACTTTTGGTTTATTTTGGAAAACCAGCGGTAATATAAGGGTTTTCCCGGTAGCTGATCACAATCCCGACGACATAATCACGAAATTCAAGATGGCGGATCCAATATGGGGCCCATTTAGAATGAAAACCACGACTTTCTGAATATTTTGAACATTAGTAGTGATATAAGCCTTTTCTAGGACGCTGATCACTGTACATAATATTCATATTCACTATTCATAATTTTCACATCGGGATAGTGATCAGCAACTTCGAGAACCCTTATATGACCGCTGATTTTCCAAAATAAGCAGAAAGTCGTGGTTTTCATTCTAAATGAGCGCCATATTAGATCCGCCATCTTGAATTTCGTGATTCTAACGTCGGGATCGTGATCAGTGACCGCGAAAACGCTTATATCACCACTGATTTTCCAAAATAAACTAAAAGTCGTGGTTCTCATTCTGAATGGACGCCATATTGGATCCGTCATCTTGAATTTCGTGATTCTGACATCGGGATCGTGATCAGCGACCCCAAAAACCTTTATATCACCGCTGATTTATTATACATTTCAATATTGTATCCTGAAACGAGTCTGAGAAGTGAAATTTGACACTATAAATTTAGCAATTTTGGGTCATTTTGACATTGGAAAAGGTCAAATCAAAATATTCTGATTGGTGATCCTTTAAGGGGACGCCGCAGTTAATGTATTATTATATGAAAGTACTGTAGTATATTTTATTTTCTAAATAAAAAAATATGGCAATTTTCCAAAATCCAAGAGTTGTCCGCACTTGATATACAGATTTTGAAGTGATTCCAAAAATTTCAGCTGTGTCGGTTAATTCTTTACAGAGAAAACTTTGAAATACTAGTTCTGTTACTCCGGCATCCCGTTAAGTACAACTCTCGGGTGCACATTTGTCATGACTCGGCAGTTATGAAAATGCCGATAACACTATTTAAATCGTAATTTAAAAAATTTTTGTTCGAAAAAATCTGCATTTTTTTACGGTTTTTGTTAAAATACAATAGTTAAACAATCTTTTTCGAAAATTCTGACTGCAACATTCGAAAGAGCGACCTCGAAAACATAAAGACATGTCATTACGAGATAATTTTCAATACTTTTTCAATACTACGTTAAAGGGTTAAGTATTTTAAAGAGGAGGCAGTAACCATTTTTATCGCATAAAAATAAATACATCTTTTTTCTAAGAAAGATGAAAGTGACATATTTAGTCTAACTCACTATAGGATATATAATTCAATTCAGAATATTTGTGAATTGCAATAAGTGTCAAGATGTATCTATACACATAAAAGCGACAAGTCTGCTCACAAGAATACAGGCTTAAATTCAGGATATATTTAATATTTAATATGTGTAATCAAGTGATCATTGAAAAAATGGGATTATCGGCTTTTATGTACTTATGTACTTTTATCTATGACAGTGATAGCTTCTTAAGTTTCGATTTGGATTATTGGGATTTCATATTTCATAAGATCTAGCGCATAATCTACATTTATCTTAGTATTATAAATAATAATCGAATTCAGAACAGTGTGTTAAAAAATGTCAACAGTGGATGAATCAAAAGTACAAAAGGACAGATTGAGCATTTAATGGAACGGATGCATGCAAGGTGCCATAGCTTCTGTTATAACCATTTTATATGGGAGAACATATAACAGATATACAGGAAAGTGAGTTTCAAGAAAGAAAAGAATGGGGATCAAATGGCTGATTATTTTTGGAGTTTTATGGTATTTTTCTTTGCAGACTTATTTCTCAAAATTTCATTTTTTAAAGTTTGTCGTAACTTTTCTCTGAGACTGGACGATGAATATTCATGAGACAAAGTACAAATTGTACCTAATTTATGCAGTTATGGGCGTAAGAGTTGCAATTTTAAGGTTTTCATGTATAAGTATTGTTTTCATGGAAAAAACCCTAAAAATTCAAAGAAATGCAAAAAATTATTGCAAAAAATCGGTTTTTGCCATGAAAAAAATACTTATACATAAAAACCTTAAAATTGCAACTGTTACGCCCGTAACTACATAAATTAGGAACAATTTGCACTTTATCCCATGAAAATCCATCATGCGGTCTCAGAGAAAAGTTACGACAAACTTTTTTTCTTGAAAATGCTATACTGAGGATAAAATGAGTTTAAGAACCTCTGCTTCGGCTCATTTTATTCAAAATAAGTTATATTTACAATATATTTTCATTATTTTATTATAATAATAATTTTTATCATTTTTTAGGTAATTTTGGCCAGAAAGGCCTATAGGTGTAAGACTGCCTTAAAAAGTAGACGATTACAAAAAGATTTCGAGATGATTTCAAGATGATTTCAAGATGGACTGTTACGTGAGAGGTTAGAATTCTCACACGTAAGGGCAGAACTATAAATTTATTTCGGATGTCGCCCAAGGACATCTATCATTCCTTTACCCGTGAATAATAACTCGCTATGCTTTCGGGAACTAGAGCGGAATCGAACTAAAAAACTAACTAGGGGGAGAGGGGCTAGTTCTAAACCGAGAACAGAGGAAAACCTAAATGGTAATAAAAGGGCTAAACTCTCCTTCTTCGTGTCGTACTACTCCGTCTTCTAGCGTAGCTGTTGTTTCGTCGAACGAGTGTTAGTCCTAGAGCTGGACGGATCGTACACTCTAATCTTCAGTAGTTTTGCCGATTCATGCTACAATGAATCGACCCAGCTACCTACTGCATGGAGGAAATCCGGATTAGGAATTAGTAAAATTTTTAGAGTTAAAGGTTAGTTATTATTAGGAATTATAATAAATATAATAGTTATATCGGTATAAAATTATGAGTAGTTATTTATTTATCTATATATATATATATATATTTGTTTATTATTATTAGTTATCGAATCAACGCGCGCGAATGTAACCGTAAAATTAGTTAAATGGCAAAATTTATACTAATAAATTATTGAAAACGACAAGAGGATACTAAGTAATTCGACGAAACCCGTACGACTACCTCCCCGTACATATGGCCGGACTCACCGAAATCCTATACAATTACGCGGTGGAGAATGGAAATCAAATTACGATTAACCGATAGATACGGATACGAGCATATAGGACAATTATAAAAAGTTTAATGAACACCCCCGGACGTGAGTAAATAGTACGCGAATAAATTACCGATAATAAATAAAGATTTTTACCTTATTGTGGATCGATGATCTCCTCGTATAGTATGATAATATATAATAATTGAATTCCAGGTACTGGTGGAGTCCGAAATAAAATACTCGTTAAAGGTTCAGTAATGCTTTCCTTTTATTTTCCTTTTTAATTGAAGTCCAGTGGTCCAGTTTAACAAAGGGCAGATATAACAAATTTTCGCACGAGACACAAATATTCTAACACTTGAAATTAAATTACAAGAACTTATAAAAATTATTAACGAAGTATATATATATATTCCCGATGATTTATTAATTGACTATCTTCAACGATTAATTATTCTCGACTCTACCCTATTGAAAATTAAAACGCAACTGTCATGGCAACAAATTTTCGCACAAATTAAATCCTGGTTTTTATAAATAGTTGTTACTATTTATTGTGTGTATGTGTAATTGTAACAATACAATAATACACGAGACGATTGTTCCAACAATTAGTTAAAATAACCACAATAAAACTTACAAGAGTATTGTTAGAAATACGAAGTCAAAACATGATGCGCGGGAAACTGTACGCTAGTCAATAGTATTACGTTATAATTTCCCCCCTTATGTAGTCAGAAATTTTTTACAAACTTGAGTGCACAATCATAAGATATGCCAATACAAGCGTAACGAAGGTATAAGTAGAGCGCAGCCCACCGAGTAAGGAGATGGGGGGAATGATCTAAACCAAACATGTACTTTTAAAATCTGTGCTACTACAAACAAGGAAAGGATACTTGGTGTCCGCCTCCGATTTTCATGAAACTTCGCATATGAGTAGAGTGTCAAAAAATATTCGACACGTATTTTTTTTTATTTGCGGAAAAACATATCTAAGGGGTGAAAACCGCCCTTAGAGTTTACCCCCAAAAACCGTTTTTTTTTTAATACCTCAAGATGGAATCGGAATTTTTTCATGAAATCAACACCTATTTGTTTCTTATGAAAAGTCGAGTTTTTCGGCACAGTTTTAAAGCTGGGGGGTTGCATCCCTTATTTTTTATAAGGGTAAATATAATATTTTCCCTTGTATGTTTGATATAAAAATGTTTTAATGAGGTAAATTTGATTGAAAATTGTCATGTTATAAAGAAAATTGAAAATTATAGTTGACCTGTTTCGAGAGTTAAAAATGAAAACACGTCGACGGGATGAATTACCCCTAATTTAATTAATTACCTTTTTATTAGTGTCTGCCCCCGATTTTCATGAAACTTTGCAACTGGTTAGAGTATCGAAAAATATTTGACACGTATTTTTTTTATCTGTGGAGAAAGACATTTGGGGGTGAAAACCACCCTTAAAGTTCACCCCCAAAAACAGTTTTTTTAATATCTTGAGATGGAATCGGAATTATTTAATGAAACCAACACCTACTTGTTTCTTATAAAAAGACGAGTATTTGGACACAGTTTTAATCATAAGGGGTTGCACCCCCTATTTTTATGGGGGTAAATATAATTTTTTTCACACTGTTTTTGAAATAGCAAAGTTTTGACGAGCCATATTTGGTAAAAAAATGCCATGTTGTAAAGAAAATTAGAAATTATAGTTGACCTGTTTCGAGGTTTAAAAAAACACATAGAAGGGGTGAGCTACCCCTAAATAGTTACTTATCTTTTAGTGATTAAAAAAATTAATCACAACATTCCTTTGGATTTTTAATTTTGTAATGCTTATTTTGACTCATATTTACTATTAAAAGTTAAAAAAAAAAATAAGAAATATTTCAATTTTAGTGGGGGTGGCTACCCATATTAACATTATTATTACTAGATTATGAGCGAAAACTTTTTTTCATTTTTATTAATTTGTACAATGTGATGATTTGTCAATGTAACATATATAAATATTACAGAAATTGGTGAATTTGCAAATTTTATTCAATATACGTTTGACAATAATGAAAATCTGTGAAAAAATGTTTAAAACATAATAGCTTTTTACACCATGCACATCGTATGACTGCAATTCCTCCACATATGTCGCAAATTGGTTCCTCTTGAGTATGGAACCAGAAATCTACTGGATTTTGATGTCTTGGAGGTTTTTTCGTTAGGTATCCACTTTTATACCAGAAATATTTTTAAAAACATTTTGAAATCTTGGTGAAGAAAATTGATTATGGGTTAGAGATTGTAGTTTGATTATATTATTTCTCTTGTAATTTAGCATCATAATTCATAAGAAGTGTTATGCCTGATAATTTTCTTATAAAGTTTTTCCATAATCGAAAATCATATACATCAAGAGGCTGTATCTGACCAGTTGTGCCTTTTGGTATCGTTTTCAATATAAGATTTGACTCTTTCGGTAAAGCTTCTTTTACAGCGTTTTCACATTGTCCACTCCATGAATCTAATAGCAGAATAGGTGAATTCCCACTGTGAATCAAAAATACATTTTGAACCCAAATTTAAAATAGTTCCTTGGATAATTTACCGGACGTTGATGCTTCTACGTATATATTTTCGGGTTTCAATAAAGTTATCATGACTTTAGGTCCAAATTGCCCATGAGCCTCTTTCAAAATTAAAAATAACGGGGACATAAGCTGTCCCTCTGCTGATATTGTTGGTTGAATAGTGTAACTATGTTTTGTAGAAGGTACCGACTGAATGATGTTTTCTACATTTTTAATCCCCTCATAACAAAGAGTGCGACCACTATGTATCTCTAAATTGAACCCACTTTGATCAGAATTGTAAACGTTTTGAGCACCATGTACTTTAATGAGATTTCTGACATCGTTAACAAAATTTTCTTTGTGTTGTTCTACTTCTATTGCCTTCTGTGTAGATGACATAGTAATAAATGTTATTTTACGCGAAAAAATATGATGTTTTCTTTTGAATATTTGTATCCATGTATGTGAAGCTTTAAACCACGGAATATGTATTTCTGCTTTCTTTACGAGAGCCCATCTTTTTATGTCAATATCATGCAGAGTCATTTTTGATTCTATCGCTTCTTTAACTTTTTGAAGTACATAAGTTGTTACTCCATATAGAATAGTTTTTCTGGTACCCCCTGCTTCAATTTGTAATTTTCACCGTCGCAATTGACGATCGGAATTATACTTCGATTGTACACTTGTCAAGGATAATGGCTTTCTTTTTCCACTTTGCCAATACTGCACTGCCCGTTTCTTATATTCAAAGTCTACATCTTCTTCATTCGGTAAACAAGTAGGAACCTCTTCATAATCTTTATTTAATTCATCCTCTTCTTCAATATCTTGTGAAAGTGTATCACTGTCGTCACCCTCAAAAAGTAAAGTATATTCTTCTTCTGTATGTAAATTGTAATTTACACTCTCCTTTATTATATTTTCTATTACATGATATAAAGTTATCTCCTGTTCGTTAGCTTGTGATTCTTCAATTTTAACATTGTTAGGATTAAAGATTATAAATAATTAAGATATTACAACCAGTGGATTAATAGCCACTTTTTAATTTTGTTTGAGGCAATGTTGTTCAAACAACAGCCGTAGATTATTTATTCTATAATTATTATTTTACTTAAAATAACTTTATTTTATTTTCATGAACGCCAATTGAACTTACTTTAGTTCAGATATTTCATAATTTTATTCCCTTTATTAAAATTGATGGCTATGTTATTTCACGTTTTATTCGTAATCTGATTGGTGGGAAGCGTTGCCATGCTGTAGCTATGTGCATGGCAACGTAATGTTGTTTGTTTATATTTTTCTTAAAAGGTTATTTTCCCATTTTTGAATATTGTATTCAAAGCATAGTTCATCTCCGCGCGCGCAGCACACGTTTGATCTGCTCTTCTGTTTAAAATAAAGTTATGTTTCACTGAAATAAAAATATTATAATTACTACAATATTATGTGACACACACAAATAATTTAATTTATTTTATTTGTTTATTATATGGTAGAGAGAATCGTGCCAGTTTAATATAATAAATACATAAAATAAAGAAATTGAATATATGTATTTACACTCAAGCGCACGCACGCACTCACACGCACACTCATACGATTTCATTAATTTTATTTATTAATTGTATTGAATGGGCAAGATACTCATTACAATAAAATATTATACTAGTTTTATTTAAAACAGTTATTGAGGGCATGTCGAATAAGAATAAGAAACTTTACCAGCCACCCCGTGCTTTAATTAAAACATTAATTTGTAAACATTTATTTGATATAATCTCGACTTCAGGCCTTCGATTTGTGCGGAGATAATTTTCAGAAATTTTGTGGATCATTTTTGTTATAGTATCTGTGAGATATTTGGGTTGAAAAATCTGATGACTTTTTTAGATAATTGTAATTATTTAACATACACTCAATAAAAGGCAAACGAAAAATTTATTAATATATCATGATATGATATTTATGTATATAATAAATATTATAAATTGTATTAACTCTAGAAAAAAAATGAAAATAAGTCGTTTTTTTTTACAAATATTATTCTTATCATGGTTATATTAGTAAATTAGACATTATTAGAATCATTATTTTATTTTACGTTTTTATAATAATCCTATTTACATTATATCACTTCTTTTAATCAAACTTACTATTTGACTTTAGATATCATTTTAATATTTAAACTATTTTATTTTTTTTTCAAGAAAGTTCTTATTTGTTTAAACGTTTCGCCTATATGACTAAAAATAAAATAGCAATACTTACAAGCCCTTTTTAATAATATTTTCTGTATCCTCAATGCGTAATTTAAAATTTTTTTTTGAAGAGTATGTAATAAAATGTATAAATTATATCAATTTAAAAAATTGTATAAACACCAACAATATGTAATCAGTTTAGTAACTAGCGTGTAGTCAATACAAAGAAACACTACAAACTGACCACATTCGAATAAAAATATTTCTTGTTTACTCGAGAATTCATTAAAATAGTACTTATGTCGACTGCAACTTACTATCAACTGATGAGAATTTTTCCATCGGTCTTACAGTCTTATAAATTAAATTAAAATAATTTATATTTATGGCAGTCAGATTGCCCTTGTTTATAATCACCCCCGCAGAATCTCATCAGTTGATACTCGAGAATTATCTCGTGTTCAGTTTATCTTTAACTTACCAATATTTTTATAAACGTCGTCGCGAAAAAAATATTCGTAGAAGCGTGATGACATTGAAAATTGTATTGTAAATTTAATATAATTATAATTATATTGCATATTTCGGTAAGAATGAAACCTTCGTTGATAAAAAAAACTTAAATTTTTATGATATCAACAATACAAGTACCAATACGAGAAATGAAATATTATCCCAATATAATGTAAAAAAAGATGAATTTTGAATAGAATTTACCCAGAAAAATTCTTTGTTTATAAATAATTTCATCATTAATTTCATAAACAAAAAAAAAATAATCGATAAAAATTTTCTTGCAAATTTTCATTTAATGTATTAAACTTTAGTAGTCAATTTTAGTATTTCACGTAAAACATGATTTGAAATAAGCATCTCAAAATTAAAAATCAAAAAGAATGTTGTGATCAATTTTTTTTAATCACTAAAAGATAAGTAACTATTTAGGGGTAGCTCACCCCTTCTATGTGTTTTTTAAACCTCGAAACAGGTCAACTATAATTTTTAATTTTCTTTACAACATGGCATTTTTTAACCAAATATAGCTCGTCAAAACTTTGTTAATTTAAAAACAGGGTGAAAAAAATTATATTTACTCCCATAAAAATAGGCGATGCAACCCCGTATCATTAAAACTGTGTCCAAATACTCGTCTTTTTATAAGAAACAAATAGGTGTTGGTTTCATTAAAAAATTCCGATTCCATCTCGAGATATTAAAAAAAACTGTTTTTGGGGTGAACTTTAAGGGTGGTTTTCACCCCAGATGTCTTTCTCCACAGATAAAAAAAAAATACGTGTCAAATATTTTTCGATACTCTAACCAGTTGCAAAGTTTCATGAAAATCGGAGGCAGACACTAAGAAAAAGGTGATTAATTAAATTAGGGGTAATTCACCCCGTCAACGTGTTTTTATTTTTAAATCTCGAAATAGGTCAACTATAATTTTCAATTTTCTTTATAACATGACAATTTTCAATCAAATTTACCTCATTAAAACATTTTTATATCAAACATACAAGGGAAAATATATTTACCCTTATAAAAAATAAGGGATGCAACCCCCCAGCTTTAAAACTGTGCCGAAAAACTCGACTTTTCATAAGAAACAAATAGGTGTTAGTTTCATTAAAAAATTCCGATTCCATCTTGAGGCATTAAAAAAAACGGTTTTTTGGGGGTGAACTTTAAGGGCGGTTTTCACCCTTTAGAATGTTTTTCCGCAGATAAAAAAAGATAGATGTCGAATATTTTTTGACAATATACTCATTTGCGAAGTTTCATGAAAATCGGAGGCGGACACCAAGTATCCTTTCCTTGTAAGACGCTAAAAATTCACAATTATTTATCAATATAGTATATTCTTTTGGTAATTTACTGATTTCAAATTGTTTGTTCATAAAGTTTTTTTGAGAATGCATATATAAGGCTTCGGTGATTAATCTTTTATTAGTGTTTTCTTAATGTAAAAATCTATTAAATCAGGAGGATAGTCGTTTTGTACTAAAACATCTTTAATAAATGAGATATTTTGTTTATGAAAGGTATGGTGAGATAAGTTTATTGCCCGATCGATAAGACAATATATAATCGCTATTTTGTTGTTCAACGGATGGTGCGAATTAAAATTGGGATAACGGCCTGAAAATATAGGTTTTCTATACCAATTATTATATTTCTATGTTCTTGATACTAATATTCAAGTCTAACAACTAATACTATTGTTAAGAGATCGTTCAACAGTAAATTGTAGGTGTGTATAATACGCATTAAAAATATTCAACGTATTTTTTATATCGTCTTGTGCATACAGAATAAAATATCATCCACATACCCGAAATAAAACAGAGGTTTAGTATGTAATTTCTTAATACACTCCATTTCTAAATCTTCCATAATTATATTGGATAATATTGGACTAATAGGATTACCCATTCCGAAATCAAAAGTTTGTCTGTAAAATTTACTGTTGAACTGAAAAAAGTTATTATTGAGGATAAACTTAATGACTTTGATGAACTCGTTATAATATAAGTCGATTTTGTTGTGTAATTGGTGCCATCTTCTTTCGATTGCAACATAAACTAAATAATCTGGTACATTAGTAAACAAGCTAACTACATCAAAGCTAATAATTTCATAATCAGGCGATGTTCGGGATTGTACTGCCCGAAGTGCCCGCTAGATGGCAAGCACCAAGCGCGCTACCTTCAATGAAAAACATCACACCGCGTGCTTAAATAGAGGCCTGCGGTTCCCACTCGCCAGGTGCTTTATGCACATGCCTTATCACTTTGCCCCTATCGATTTCACCTATACTTTGCCTTATTGCCGACACTTTGCCTACATTTATTGCCTACAGTTACATTGCCTATACTTTGTTGTCTTATTTGCGAATAAGACACTTTATACTTTGCCTATTATTGCGACGTCTTATTTGCGAATAAGACATATTATTGCCTACACTTACTCGAACGCGCGTAGCGTTCATATGCCTTTTGCTACAACTTTACTTTCGAGTGGGTTGGAGCAAATACTTTAAGAGTCATTACAATTTATTATTTTCTCTCGGCGATAAACCCTAACAATATAAACACCATATACGTTAATTCGTATACATTTTTGGTCCTTCGAGCCGGATAGGGTTGCCAACCGAGAGAAATTCTTACAAAGCAAATGAACTCTCGAGTGTTACATTAATTGTCAGAGATTTACGACCTTTGGCAAGTTAGTTCGTTGGAGATTTACGACTTCATAACGAAATTTATCGTCTGAATGATCTCTTTGCCCCTGCCACTCTACACAGCGGGCGGAGATACCACACAAACTCTCATAACACTCAGGGATCTGCTTATTTCTTTCAATCAAAATGTCAACACTTTCACTTACGCAAACCATCGAATGTTAGCTCGAATTATTTAATCGAATCTGCAATTCAAGTACCAATATCAAGAAAGTAGGCAAGGACAATATTACTCGTGAGCTTCTCGAAGCTAAGCTACAGATATTAGAGAAAAACTGGAAAGAAATCCAAGAAAATCACATTATTGTCCTATCTCAGAAATTTGAAAGCACTAGCAAGAGTGATTATCTTGTCAATGATTGCTATGGTGTAACAGAAGACGGTTATATCAATTCAACTGTCTATATAGTCCAATCGCTTAAACAATTCCCTCAACCAGATAATGTGCCTAATGTACAACAAACAGTTCGTACAAGAAAGTTACCCAATATCGAAGTTCCTACTTTTTCCGGGAAATTTACTGACTGGCTAGATTTTAAAGATCTATTCAAAACTACCATCGTCGAAGATGAACGACTATCTAATTCAGAGAAACTGCAACAATTGAAAACGCATGTCCAAGGAGAAACAGCCGACATGCTCAAAACAATTCAAATTACTGATCAGAACTTTCTCATTGCCTGGGAAAAGATAGAAGACCACTATACAAACAAACGTCGACTTATTGCCACCTATACTAAGACACTACTCGATATGCCTGGCGTAAGTTCCGATTCTCCATCTCAATTACAATTCCTTCTTAACTCAACGACAAATTCAATCTCAGCTTTAGAGCAGTTTAAGAGGCCAATCAACCAATGGGATGATCTTCTTGTATCTATCATTGCTCGTAAACTTCATTTCAAAACCTTGCGCGAGTGGGAAACACAAGTCAGTAAGAGCGCCGATCCTCCCACTTTTTCCCAGCTTTGTCAGATTATCACTGAACGTATTGACTTCTTAGAAACTACCTCAGTGCCTAATTTGAGTAAATCTAAAACTCCAGAAAACAGATCAATTAGCTCTGATGCTACGTTTACCGACAAGTGTGTCTTTTGTGCAGACGCACATTTCATTAGTCGTTGCAACGCCTTCAAAGCCAAAACCGCCAGTGAGCGAAAAATCTTCGTGGAAAAAAGGAAGTTATGTTTCAATTGTCTTGGGTTTCACCCGATCAGTAATTGCCGATCTGACAGAAGATGTATCATATGTAACAAATAGCACCATACACTTCTTCACGAAGATACAAATACAAGTTCTCATGTGTCAGCCATGGAACCAATTCATAATCACGTCGCTTTCACTGGTCCTTCATTTACTACCAACACTGAGCTGCAACTAAGTTTAGTAGCTCAAAGCTCCAGTGTAGAACCTGCTCTTCTGGCTACCGCGTTGGTGAAACTACGTGATGCTGATAGCAGAATTCATACTGCTCGAGCTATGAAAGATCCTGGATCCCAAAGTTCTTTTGTATCCGAGGTATTATTAAAGAAGCTTGAACAACCATACTCTGCTATGACAGTGCCGTTGAGTGGTATTGGACGTTATTCTCACATCCCTGCTAAGGGCCGCACAACTTTTCAACTTACATCCGCTTTCAACCCTAAAGCACATTTACAATTAAACTCACTAGTACTTCCCTTTATTACTAAATACACGCAAAGATGCCATAAACTAAAGAATGCCTGGACCCATTTGAAGGGATTACAATTAGCGGTCGATTTCAGGGAAATACCTGCTGAAATTGACATCTTACTTGGTGTCGACATCTACCCAGACACCTTGCACTACGGACTGGTCAAAGGACCTTCCGGAATTCCAATGGCACAACGCACGATCTTCCGATGGACTATTAGCGGACCTATTGCCAAACTCAATCCTTCAAAGGCTCCAATTACAGCAGCTCATACTTAGTTTATACATGTCCATCTTATGCTGCTAAACTGTATTTTTTATTCGTCCACTATATGGACGAAAGCGGGCGGAACGTTCGGGATTGTAGTACCCGAAGTGCCCGCTAGATGGCAAGCACCAAGCGCGCTACCTTCAATGAAAAACATCACCCCGCGTGCTTAAATAGAGGCCTGCGGCGCCCACTCGCCAGGTGCTTTATGCACATGCCTTATTACTTTGCCTTATTGCCGACACTTTGCCTACATTTATTGTCTACAGTTACATTGCCTATACTTTGTTGTCTTATTTGCGAATAAGACACTTTATACTTTGCCTATTATTGCGATGTCTTATTTGCGAATAAGACATATTATTGCCTACATTTACTCGAACGCGCGTAGCGTTCATATGCCTTTTGCTACAACTTTACTTTCGAGTGGGTTGGAGCAAATATTTTAAGAGTCATTAAAATTTATTATTTTCTCTCGGCGATAAACCCTAACAATATAAACTCCGTATACGTTCATCGTATACAGGCAGAATCTCAAAATTGTCAATCAGTTTCTTTAATTTTAGACTGTTATCTACATGTGAAAACGGTGCTTTGAGATTATTTTGTAAGAATTTGCTAAAGAATTTTCAAAGGTCATAAGTAGGCGAATTAATAGTAGAGATAATAGGTCGAACCGGAAAACAAATTTTATGAATTTTAATCAAACCATACGTTTTTGAGATATTAAATTTTTGTTGAACTGGCTGTAACTTATTACCATTTGCGTTAAGGGGGTCAGACACTTTTACAATTTTCATCATAAAATGACCTGAAAAAAATTAATTTTCAGAATTAGAAATATTTAGAAGCAATATCCTGAAAATATATTCAATTTGTGATAAAATGAGACCAGTTACGTGTGCACAGTATGCACAACGTGGCGAGGCGGATCGGGTTGCATATAGCAGCAACATGGGGACGCTCTCGAGGAAAGACGTGCACCGGCATCGGTAGCTCAGTGGTCAGAGCACTCGTCGCGAAAACGAAAGGTCCGGGGTTCGATTCCCCGCCGAGTCACGCCATGCCGTTTTTTTATCGAGTCCTCCTCCATTTATTTATTTTATGCGATTATTAAATCGAAACAGAGACCCAAAAAAAAAAATTTTGATCGATTTTAACCAAATATATGGCCATTTCATAATATTTGCCCTGCCGTCCACTCCAGATTCAGGAACTGCATATATTTTAATGTCAGAGGGCCTAAAATTTTGGTATTTTATATGACTATTGACTGAAGAGTTGTACGTATCCAAGTTATTTGATTAAATAATTTTTGACGGTCAAAAACTGCTCAAAAATCTTAAATTTAAGTGAAATTCAAATTTTTTAGCAATGTTTGACCGTAAGAAAGTATTTAATCAAATAAATTGGATACATACTACTCTTCAGTCAATAGACATATAAAATACCAAAATTTTAGGACCTCTCCCATTAAAATATATGCAGTTCCTGAATCTGGAGTCGACGGTAGAGCACAAAATTTTACATTATGTAGAAAACAGCTTTAAAGATAAAATTACTAAAATACTTCTTTATTTCTTCTTCTTTATTTCTTAACTCCATGTCTGCCCTGAAATAGAAAAAAGTATTGTTTTTAGCTGAAAATATTTTACATTTAGAAAAAATATTCTGGTACCTCAGCATTCGATCTATCAGACTTGTAAGCTATGAGGACGCGTAACAGTCATATCCACATCAGTCAGTCAAGTTCGTTAAGTGGTTTAACATGTAGATCCTTTGGTGCTTTTAAATCCATATATTTTTAATAATCTTTATCACATATATTAGATTCTTATATATATACTGAGGTAAATAAAGAATGTGTTCACAAATCCAAAATCCTTCATGCATGTTATGAAGCCAGTATCGCCATAGCCAAATGCTTGAAAAAAATGTTTATAGCAGCAACACTCCTATATTGATCTTCTTTTAATGTCTGATAAGGTGAACTTCTTTACTTGTCCTTCATTATTCTTTTTCACATATAATATTATTACTTAATAAAGAGAATACGACTGATACATATTTATTGCAGTGCATAACTGTTTTTACTTCAGAAAATAAAATGTCAATTATATCATAGTGAGATTCAGGCAATGGCTGATAATGGTAGTTTTCAAGCAGAAGCGAAGATTCCATAACATTTTTCTGCACAATAGCATATCTTTCGCTTCCTTTAAAAGTTGATTTAAATCTGTACACTAAATGTTTTTTATAATAGTCAATATAGACTTAATTTTCCTTTAGTATCAATCCCTGTAATTTTAAGTATAAAGTTTCCAATAAAAGTTCAAGTACTAAAAGCTATTTCTAAAACTTTAATTCAACTGTCACACGTATTATTCAAACACTTTTAAAAACTGATTTAAAATCAACTGATAAGAATTTTTCCATCGGTCTTACAGTCTTACAAATTAAATTAAAATAATTAATATTTATGGCAGTCAGATTGCCCTTGTTTATAATCACCCCCGCAGAATCTGAAATAAAAACTTAATTAAAATCTGGAAAAAAAAAACTTTGTTAGCAAAGGACGATCTGACTGCCCACCACCACCACATTGTCCGGGACAATGTGGTGGTGGTGGGCAGTCAGATCGTCCTTTGCTAACAAAGTTTTTTTTTTCCAGATTTTAATTAAGTTTTTATTTCAGATTCTGCGGGGGTGATTATAAACAAGGGCAATCTGACTGCCATAAATATTAATTATTTTAATTTAATTTGTAAGACTGTAAGACCGATGGAAAAATTCTTATCAGTTGATATTAAATTGCAGTCGACATAAGTAATATTTTTACTGATTTAAAATACCTTTACGTATTATAATACACTAAATTTTTAATCCCAAATCCGTTGGAAACAATGAAAATTAAGAACAACACTTTGTATACAAAAGGTGCTGATGCCGATATCACAGTGTTTGTATGAAATGACCGCTGTGCATGTTTACATTGCTTGCGGACTTTTACATAGGTTAAAATCAGCTCTGTTAGAATAAAGGAGTGAGCTGTGAGCCTGTGAGAGGCTGTCGGTGGTAAGTCAGGTTGTTACGGTGCCAACTTGACTGCTATATAAGTTTTAAATTCAATTTTTATTTTTGTCAAAAATACCGTCCATAAATTATATTATTTATTTTTTATCTTTAGATTAATGTTTAAAATATTATTTTTGGATCTTATAAAGTATATATAGATATGTAGAGTGAGAATTTTAAATATATTAAGAACAGTGAAATGAAAAAAAAAATTAGTAGAAATAATATATTATTATATACATATGTGTAAAAGGGGAAAAATGTAATTTGAACAAAAAACAAATGAAAAGTTTTACCAGTGTTTTGTATATATTCTTAAAACACAAATAGATAATGCTTTAAAACTAATTGGGACATATTCTACAAGTATTTTTTTAGTAAAATATGTAATAAAAAAAAATTGATTTTTCGTCATTTTAAAAGTGTCCGACGCCCTTAAAATCTATTTTGTTCAACCACTTACAAGTTAATTCGTTTGTGGTTCTCTCAAGACTAGAGAGAGGGTTAGTTTTAATTTTTGCATAATATTTTGAATCACCAAATAAAGATTCCAACTTTTCATTGTAAACAGATTTGTTAATCACGGTAGCATTACCCTTGTCTGCTCTAGGTATAAAAATATCTCGATTTTTTTTTTATAAACTCTTTAGCTTCAATTAGACACATCTTAAATTTTCAGACAAAAATCTCAAATACAACAACTCTAATGTCATTTATAAAATAGACTGTAGTAATACCTCATATGTCGGGTAGACTAGTAGACGTTTAAGTATTAGAATTAAGGAACACAAAAAAAGTCCACTGATGAGGATAAGAATTCGGCTTTGTTTATCCATAAAAAAGATAATAAGCATATCATAGATTTCCATAATGTTAAAATTTTAGATACTTAATTAAACACTAATAAAAGATTATTCACCGAAGCCTTATATATACACTCTCAAAAAAACTTCATGAACAAACAATTTGAAATCAGTAAATTACCAAAAGAATACAGTATATTGATAAATATATATATAATAAACAATTGTGAATTTTTATCCTCTTAGTAGTAGCACAGATTTTAAAAGTACATGTTTGGTTTAGATCATTTCCCCCAACTCCTCACTCGATGGACAGCGCCTCACTTATACCTTCGTTACGCTTGCGTTGGCATATTTTATAATTGTACAGCCACACTTGTAAAAAATTTTTTACTATAATAGGCGGAAAATTATAACGTAACATTATTGACGAGTGGATAGTTTCCCGCGCAACATGTTCTGACTTCGTATTTCTAACAATAATCTTGTAAGTTTTATTGTGGTTATTTTAACTAATTGTTTGAAAAATCATCTCGTCTATTATTGTATTAAAAAGTCATATCGTTTTATTAGATACCTGAGGAGGAGCATATTAATAAAATGCTCGAAACATCGTAATTTATTAAATGGTGTTTTGTTATTTACAACCTTAACAAAATTTCCACCTGTTTGGTAGTAACAAGGCCATTAGATGCAATAATTTGATCATTATCTACTACTACCATTAGCTGCATTTTAACTACATTGAAACCAACAACATTTGGCCTGAAAACACGTTGTCCATATACCACACGTCAACTAGCATTAAGTGCCACACTCTACCATGGAGAATTCATGGATTATTCGACGAGACACACGTATGTTTAACCACCACGAGACTAACAAAGAATTGTTGATATATCTTTTAAAAAACCATAAAGATGTTAAAGTTAATTTCATAATTTTATTAGATTTAAGAATTTTTAGAAAAAAATGTTATACAACGAAACTTTGCTTAGAGAACGCTTTAATTTTTAGATAAAAGCCGTTTTTATCGAGTTGTTCCTAACCATCTTAACTGTATTACGAAAGACATGTGATGGTGCAGTGGCATTTCCCAAATGCATACTGCACCAGTAGCTGTTGTCACAACACTCTCAAAATCCGACCTACCCTAATCACGCACCCGTGAGTGCAGCACGTACGCAACGGCGGAGCTACGCGTAGCCCGAGGTAGGGGCAGCAGGACGCGCACTGAGGATGGCCGCGGGCGGCTCCGGAGCGATCGCAGTAGGCAACGTTCACGGGACGAGACGCGAGGAGGCCGGGAGGTGCGGTTGCAGGGACAACTGGTCGCGAGCGATAACGCGTGGGTAGGGAGAACCCAAGGAGGGTGCGAGCGACGTCCTAGGGTGATGCTGGTACACCGAGAGGCCAGGCCCACGGGAGTGTCGGGTAACGATCACAGACCCCCTCGTGAGTAGGTTTCGTGACCCCAAGCTAACGGGCATTCTCGTCAACAGCTTAATCAACGAGCAGAGACGACATAAAATGGCGGCTTGAATAAATATTTTCAATATTTTGTATTTTGACAAATAAATATATCTCTATTACACTAATTCATTCGTGTCGACTAATTGCTTCAAAAACCCGGTTACAAATGGCGCCTCAACGTGGGTTTTGTGACATCAGGATGATTGATTGAGTTAACGAGTAAAAGGGGGTTAGTTAGACGCGTATCGGTTTGAATATAGAATCAAAATTGCAAGATGGCGAGCGGGTTGAGAAAAGGCGTCGCAACAGATCTTGTCGAGTCTCTGGATGATTATCAAAATCGGATGCAAAACTTAATTACGATTAATAAGCAAATTCACGGTTTATATAAAAAGGTGTCGGATTTAACGGCGGAAGAGACTCAGGCACGAATTAACGAGTATAGATTAAACTCAAACGGGACAGCGGATCAGCTTGGAGACAGGATTTTCCTATTTGAGGCTAAAAATTTCTCGAAACGCTTGGACGTACCGTGGCTTCCAGAGTGGGATGTGCTCGGGGAAGGTCTACCTCCAGTGGTTATCGCGGAACAGCTGGAATTCAAGTCAGGGCCGGTTAGCCGTCGTGGTAGGAATATGAAGGGTACTGTGTCGGAGGCGAGCCCGAGGAAATTATTCGCGAGAGAACAGTCAGGGGCTTCAAGCGGGGGAGAGGCAGGGAAACAGGCGGGAAATAGAGAGACACTGGTAGCCAACCTAATTGAGGTAGAGGAACCGGGCGTAGTACCGATCGCGAACCAAACCCTGGACGCGACATATTACTGGATTCTGGAGATCCAATCGCAAACGCCGGAGTGCTTACGGGGGCCCCCGGAATTGATAGTCGACAACCAGGCGATAGTAGCAACGGCTCAGGATGGAGGTGAACCGTCAACCACCGCAAATATTGACTATCGCGATAGCACGGGAGAACAGCTAGCGGCGCTGACAACGAGCGTCACTCAGTTAATGAAGGTGCTGTGGGGGATAGGGCTACAGGAATACCCGAAACCGGTTAATATCACATGGGGGGGGGGGGGGGTTCAGCCACCAGCAGGCAGGCTACCTGGGGTAGCAGGGAATGCGATAGTAGTGAAGGATACAATCGCGACAGAGGTAAGGAGATGAACGAGCGTAAGACCAGAAGTAGGACACAATCGAGTACCCGGGGGGAAAGAATCGCGACGGGTAAGAATCTCGGAACAGCGAGAAGTAAGAGCGAGCTCGTGGTCCGAAGCGGAAGCAGAAGAGGTCCGAGATTACCCGAAACATGTACGCGAGTTACGTCGAGACAGGGGAAAGAAGTATTATAGCCCGGACGCCCTAGTAGCAGCGACTCGGGTATGGAGAGAGGGAAACAAAGATCCGGAGGACGGAGGAAACCCCTCGCGTTACAACGGTGTAGTCTCACATCTCGATCACGTTACTCGACCTCGAGTGACGAGGACGAAGGGAACTGAAAACGGTTTCGGCGACATGATAGGAGGGAAAACAGATCGGAGGTAGGACGCAGGGTACAGTACGTAAAAGCACTACAGGCGTGAAAACTGTTTTTTACCGGAGAATCGAACCAGATGGCACCCGCAGAATTTGTGGAAAGATTGCAGGAATGGCGCGAAGCGATGGGCGTTCGTGACGAGGAGACGTTGATAGCACTGCCGTCGGTGTTCTCACATACGGCGAGCCGTTGGTTCCCGGCGACGCGCGAAAAATTGAGGAAGTGGAAGCAGTTCAAATAGGCGTTTCGGTACCGATTCTTGAATAGGCTTGACGAGGAGGATCTAATGGATGAATTATATCGGCGCAGACAGGGGGAACAGGAATCTATTTCGAATTTCTTATCCTGTTTCCAGCTCATCGTGAGCGATTTTAAACACCCACCGTCGGAAGGGAAACTAACGCGGATAGTGTTCCGGAACTTGCTACCCGATTATCGCCGGTTCACGACGCTGCACGAAGTACGGAACCTGGCGGAGATGGAGTCAGTGAGGCATGAACTAGAAAGGTTGAAGGATCTAGGTGCAAGCTATCTATCACCTCCGCCAAGGGACAAGTGCCGGGTTCCGGGGACGGCCTACTTGGGGGGTGCGAAACCAACACGGGCAAAGAACGTCGCGATAGTTGAATTGGTCGAGTCAGGCAATGAGGCGGCAGCCGCGGAGGTAAGGGAAAGCAGTCCGGCATCGGGGGTAAAACCACGGGGAAACGATAAGAAATCCCGGAACGGGAACTACGTTAACCCCCGCCAGAGGAGAACAAAACCCGGGTTCGAGATCCCCCAACAAGGGCCGTGGAGCGTATATCGGTGAGGGACTAAGTCGCGACGAAACGAGCCGATACGGGTCGTCAATTCGGGGCAACGACCAACGGCAGGAATGGGGCGTGCTATTGCTGCAATGTGATCAGTCACTTCGCGAGGGAATGTCCCGAAAAGTTGTGTGGGTGCTGCGGAAAGATGGGGCACCGGGCATTTGAGTGTTCGGCTCGACCCGCCGACGGAACAGGGAATTCGGTAAGGTGCGGCGGGTGCCACCGCCCAGGAAGAAACATAAAAATGTGTTCCGATTGCGAGTCAATACGGAAGGCTCTGGCGGAAAACTGTAATGCGGGGGCGTGGGAAAGGCCAACACGCACCGCGAAACCGAACAGGAGCCAAAGGCGATAAAGGTAACAGAATGGGAAGGAAGTAATATGGAAGTAGGAAGCGCTTGTGACAATGTCCAGGAGGATGTAAGGGGCCAAGACTCGACGGACAACAAGGGCCGGGACTGCACTTCAAGGGTGTCGAGCGGCGGCATGGAGGCCGCGCTCCGCCAAGAGGGTGTGGCAGCAGCAACAGCGGGTGGTCTGGCAGTCTTAGGGTGATCAGAAAATAACAATGACCGGGCAGGCAGGCATGCGCTAGAGGATTCGCGCACGAACCAGGGCCGGTCAAAATAGGTTCTCCAGGGAAGGGAGTTGTCCACACGGAGTCAGCCTTAGACCCGAACGCAAGGGACATCCGGCCGCAGATCGGCGGAAACATAGACTTGTGTATCTTACCCGACACCGAGCTCGCACTGGGGGGCCGCGGGGGGGGGGGGCGACGACGAATGTTAGCCTAAGCATCGGGGAAGGAACGACGAAGTAGGAGTTACCGTTGCGATGAAATACGAGAGGCAATTTTTACAGATCGTAATAGAAGATACGCCCTATCGAGTCCTGTTAAACCCAGGAGCAATGGTGACCTTAGTAGGTCTGAGAATGGTGAGTAGATTCTGGGAACAGTTACAGGCATCCGGTATACAAATAAGAACATTCACAGGTCAGACTTCAGCAGCGGAGGGACTACTCCGACTGTCCCTCGGCGTAGCTGGAGTGCCGGGGGTACTGACGACTAGGGCCACCGCAATTTCCTGTCATGACAATGGCGGTGTCGTGACGGGCCATGGGTGGAGTTTTATCGTGAGGATATACCCGAGCCACAAGGGCAGATATTCGCGGAGTACGCAGGGTTGTCGGAGTTAGACGAAGGGGAAAGGTGTATGGTAGAACAGTTGGTGGGGAGATTACTGACAGAGAAGGACGGCGAATTCGGGTGTATAACCCAGACCTCCCACACAATCAATGTACAGGGGGCAGAACATCGGCCTTAAACATTAAACATCGGCCTCGGTGGCTATCACCGGAAATGTGACAGGTCGCGGTAGACGAGGTGAAAAATATGAGGGAACTAGGGCTTATAGAGAAATCTTGGAGCGAGTGGAGTAGCGCGCCGGTTATTGTGACGAAACAGGACGAGACATACCGGTTTTGTGTAGATTATCGAGCCGTGAATCGGGTGACGAAAAAGGACGCATACCCAAGACAGAACCTAGTTAGTATTCTAGATAAGTTAAGGCTCGCGAGATATATTTCTAAGATCGATTTGAAGCAAGCATACTTCCAAATTCCGATAGAGGAGGAAAACAAAAAATATACCGCGATTGCAATATCGGGGCCGGGATTGTGGCAATTTCGGCGGATGCCATTCGGCCTGATAAATGCTTCCCAAACCTTCCAACGGTTAATTGATCAGCTTTTCGGGCCCGAATTTGAGCCGTTCGTGTTCATGTATCTAGATGACACCATTGTTGTGACAGAAGGATTCGAGGAACACCTAAAGTGGGTAGAGGTGGTCGTGACGCGCTTAGTGGAGACAGGACTGACGATGAATAGGAAGAAATGAGAATTCTACTGCCGTCAGGTGGCATACTTAGGTTACCTTCCAGATCGGGACAGTCTTCATCCGAACTCGGAATGCGTAGAACCCTGCGGAACGTGAAACAGTTGCGACGATTTCTAGGAATGATCGGGTGGTATGCAATGTTCATAGAAAACGAATTGGAAATAAAAATACCATTAGTATTTAGAAAACAGGCGTTCGAGACACTGAAATGGTCTCTTAACAGAGCCCCGGTACTGTCCCGACCTGATTTCAGTCTCCTCTGCTGTGTTCAATGCGATGCAAGCGATGACGCATTAGGGGCGATACTCACCCAGGAATTCAAGGACGGCAAGCACCCGATTGGGTATCTCAGCCGGGTACTGACGGCCTCGGAGATAAATTACACCACCACCGATAAAGAGTGTTTGGCGTAAAGTGGTCGATACTAAAATTTCGTCCGTACCTGGAAGGATACTATTTCACCGTCATTACGGACAATAACGCTCTCTGATGGTTACATAATTTAAAAGAACCTTCTGGGCAATTAATACGCTGGGTGCTCGAGTTGCACCAGTGGGACTTCATGATCATGCATAGGAGGGGGGCCATTCATTACGTTCCAGACGTCCTATTGCGGGAATTTTAGGAGGTCGCGGCGTTTGAGCAGGTCGCGGACCCTTGGTATTTAAAGAAACTTGAAGACGTCACGCAATTCCCGAATAAGTTTCCGCAGTGGCGCGTGGAAGAGGGGAGGCTATATCGCTTCCGGCGGGATGAACTCCTGGACCCAGTGGGGCATCTGGGGGCAGAGAAGACGTATGATAAGGTCGCCAGGAAGTATTACTGGCCAGGTGCATTGCATGATGTACATTAATTTCTGAAAACATGCCAACTATACCATCAGTACAAATCGAGCCAGACGGGACCGGTGGGCACGATGGGTCGTCGAAACCTACAGTGGCCATCGGCGGTGGTAGCGGCCGACTTGATGGAATTTCCGTGGATGGAGCTGAAACCGGTACGAACCGCCGACGGGAAGTCAGTGGCAGTTTGAGGAGTTGATTCTGTTTCGGTGGGAAACTCCAGACTATCTACTCATGCATAACGGAAATGAGTTCGCGAACAAAACCTTGGCCGATACCCTGATTACCTATGGGGTGATGCATGTAACCACTCCTCCCTACACCCACTAGCTATCCCCATCGAGCGACGTAATCGGACCTTGAAAACTATGGTCGCGATGTTCGTGACAGAGAACCACCGTGCTTGGGATCAACACCTGCATGAATTTCGACACGCCCTGAACACCGCAACCCAGGCCTCTACGCGAGAATCCTCCGCTTATTTGAACTTCGGACGGCATCTGCGACCCGTTAAAAGACTCAGGAGAGAAGTGGAAGGGGTAGAACTAATCAATCGCATAGACCCCCAGACGTGGGTGAACCGGGTAAGGCGGTTAGACGCTCTGCGCGACCTCGTGAGTCCGCATCTCGACGAGGCACATGAGAAGGAAGCGGCGGCGTACAATAAGGGTCGGAAAGTAGCTGGGTATTACGTCGGCGACCTGGTATGGGGGGAGAATCATGCCTTATTGTGGGGCGCGACGCAATTTTCGGGGAAGCTAGCACCCAAATACAAGGGGCCGTATGAGATCGAGGCAGTTCTAGGCCCGGAAACATATCAACTCAAGGTGGCAGACAAGCGGAAAAATGCAAAGGGCCCATGTGACCCAACTGAGGCGATATGTGCCCCGTCGAGACTAAATGTGCATGTGATGACGGTGAGGTTTGTGACGTATCAACAAGAACGGTGCATGTGACGGGGGGGAGGGGGATTTCATCGATTGGGATGACTGACGAGCTTGCACAGGAAGGATTCCAGGCATCAGCCTACCTGAGAGAAATCGAGTAGGAAATTCAGCACCAGCGTCAGCTAGCCTTGGCACTGGGAGGAGTGCACCGTCTTCAACCCGGGGAGGACGGACCGGCAGACCAGCGCTGGGCTATCCCCGGAGAGACAACGATTATGCCCCGGATACCGCGGCAGCCTGGAGACGGGGAAGAGCAGTCCCCTTCTCAAGCCCCGGCGGCGATTATCCCCAGAATCGACGAAGAAGGAGTGGGGAACCATTCGGCCGGGGGATCTATGGAATTAGAGGCGGAGGGGAGTATATTGTTAGCAGAGCCAGCAACCGAACCCGGCGCGGCGGGGTTGACCTCCATGGAAGTCGACATTAGCGCCGAGGAGGAGGCGTCGTTCCAGGAGGAGGCAGGGGCTAGTTACCTCGACGCCAGCCGAGCAGCCGAACGGGAGTTGGCCGACTTGGTTGAACTGGTGGCCCCACCGCGTGGCCAAGTAGCTCCCTTCGAGGTGAGCGCTCTCGTCACGTTTGTGGAGGCCCCGATCCCGGTGGCCTGCATCTTGATCGAGACAGTAGGAGGGCAGGAGTGAGACTCCTCTACAGGGATATCTCCAATCACTCTTGTGACTTTTCCCGACGCACCGACCGAGTCGGCCACATCGAGACGGAGACGTCATAGGCGGCGACGTCAGGAGTCGGCATCGTGGCGGCAGTTAGAACCAGACAATTACGTCTCGGCCCACCTGTCCCCGACGCTGGCATCAGTGGTGACAGTACCGGCTGGCTTGAGTATTGGGAGCAGCCTCATGACGCCCCCTCTGACCGCCAAGACGACTGGTACATAGTTCCAGGGATTAGTGCCTATCCCTACAGACCCAGCGATAGACCCTCCGTCCCAAGCCTGTATACAGTGTTGGAAGTACTGGCATTCCCGGCGGGTTTGCCGGGAGTCGGGAGGACGATATTGCTATAATTGTGGCCGCCGAAGAGTTGATCTCCGAACTTGCCATAGGTGCGAGCCAGTGCACCGACCCCGGGAGCTGAGGGAGTCGGAGCAGTGCCATCAAGGGGATTATGCGGCAGCGAGCGCTCGCCCGGAGTTGTAAACCAGGATTCGGACCGCACCAGCAGGGGTCCCTCGGCACCGCAGGACCAGGAGGGGCCAGCGAAGTCAGCCGCGGGGTCATGAGCGATCGGCCTCTGCTGGTAGTGAGGGACGAAACCGCTCCCCCAGGGGTAGGTCTGAGGTGGCAGAGGCCCTACATCTAGGCCTCCCACCGACCTTGGAGGCACCAAGGCTGGATTTGGAGAGGGTCGAGGAGTTCCAAAGGCTGGTTCAGTCCCTTCGGGACAGCACACCGGCGCTGCGAGCCAGGGCGGTGCGGGCAGCAACCACCCTCACCAAGATACGAGCCATCCAGGGGTTGATCGACTCGTTGGTGGGACTCGAGGCAGTCGAGCGAAATGCCATCCTGGCTTCGACCTTGACAGGATAAACGACAGGAGGCAATCGAGACGGTGAGTGAAATTATTTTTTATTCGAGTTAAACCAACTGATACTGGAAGTATCGTTGGTTTAGGAGGGAGGGCTGTGATGGTGCACTGGCATTTCCCAAATGCATACTGGACCAGCAGCTGTTGTCACGACACTCCCAAAATCCGACCTAACCTAATCACGCACACGGGAGTGCGGCGCGTGCGCGACAACGGAGCTGCACATGGCCCAAGGTAGGGTCAACAAGACGCGCACTGAGAATGGCCGCGGCCCCTGCAGGCAACGTTCACGGGACGAGACGCGAGGAGGCGGGGAGGCGCGATTGCAGGGACAACTGGTAGCGAGCGAAAACACGTGGGTAGGGAGAACTCAAGGCGGACGTGAGCGGCGCTGGACAGCTGCTGCCTTAAGGCAGCGACGCGGGGATGGTGGGATACGCGGACATTAAGCTACGCACCGGCACACAGCACAGGTGGCGGAATATAGTAGACATAGCCGTGCTGTGTTAGCGCATGGAATACGACGGCTCTAAACGTCGCGCACTCGAGATAATGTCGCGACAGGGGGCGCGTTCAGGTCGAGACAGACGCACATGCGGTTCCTACCCTCTCCCTCGTACAGCTTGCTACGTAGACCCAGGAGGGGGTCGGATAACGGGTCGCGAACCTGCTTGGAGGCAAACAATGCTCCGAGATTGGGGGATGAAAACGCGAGGAGACCGGGAGGGGTAGGGAACCGAGGTATTCTGCGGGACGAAGAAGAGAGAGAGAGGAAGTCCTCTACGAGCAGCAATAGAGCCAGCATCGATCTTCAAGGAACCGGGAGTTAATCTCTGTGGGAGATACTGATTGAAAATGGCAAGTATCGCGACGTAAGGTGTTGGCTGGTGCCGGTAATCGTTAACCGCGAGGGAACCCCGGACTCTGCGGGAATACCTCTTGAGCGAACTCACGCACGCCGACCGAGAGCGAACCGCCATACGGTATACGCCGGGAGCTGTAGCGTTAACCACCATTTTGGCTGAGCCAGCGCGCCTCGAGTAACCGAGCGAAGCATGGTCGACCTCCATGTTCGCTCTGCTAATCATCTCAACCTTCCGCCATGTCCACCTGTCCGTACTCTCGTCGCCATCGATCTTCGAGACCCCTCGCGACGTCCTAGGGTGGCGCTGGTCCACCGAAAGGCCAGGCCCACGGGAGTGTCGGATAACGATCATAGACCCCCTCGTGAGTAGGATTCATGACCCCAAGCTAACGGGCATTCTCGTCAACAGGAAGGAGCGGAGACGACATAAAATGGCGGCTTGAATAAATATTTCCAACATTTTGTATTTTGATAAATAAATATTTCTCTATTACACTAATTCATTCGTCTCAACTAATTCCTTCAAAAACCCTGTTACAAACATAAATAAAAACCATATGTTTTCTAATAGTTGCATAAAAAAAAAACAAAATTATTGAATATGTAAAATCAAAAATAGTTAATATCAGAATGATAGATTTACATACACAAATTTTTAATACAAAAAAAATCTTTAAAAAATATTATTATTCATTTAGAAAGGTTGTTGGAAACGATTTGACTACTCTGTTTAAAGATTACTATAACACAAAATTGACCTTTATTATGGAAAAGGTAAAATTAAAATTAGAGAATAAATTAGATATTATATACTATCAAAAATACAAGTGCACAATCGAAAAAAATAGGTATATAGAAGATCGAGCGCTTTAAAACTTTCAGATCAATACACGATACAATAACATACAAGTTATTGATCCATGTACTTCTACCAGTACTGATGAGAAATGGTGCGTCAATCTGTCGGATATTGAACTACCAACGTACGTTAATGATATACTAAGGTTAGGCGAAAAATTCAATTTTAACAACACTTTTGAGGATAAACTTTTACAAAAAAATATTCTGATGTAGTTAGCTTGTTTACTAATGTACCAGATTATTTAGTTTATGTTGCAATCGAAAGAAGATGACACCAATTACACAATAAAATCAACTTAAATTATAACGAGCTAATCAAAGGCATTAAGTTTATCCTCAATAATAACTTTTTTCAGTTCAACAGTAAATATTACAGACAAATTTTTGATTCCGCAATGGGTAATCCTATTAGTCCAATATTATCCGATATAGTTATGGAAGATTTAGAAAAGGAGTGTATTAAAAAATTACATACTAAACCTCTATTCTATTTCAGGTGTGTGGATGATATTTTAATTTGTATACACAAAGACGATATAGAAAATACGTTGAATATTTCCAATGCGTGCGATAAAAACCTACAATTTACTGTTGAACGTTCTCTTAACAATAGTATTAGTTTTTTAGACTTGAATATTAGTATCAATGAACAGAAATACAGTAACTCATTGGTATAGAAAACCTACATTTTCAGACCGTTATCTCAATTTTAATTCGCATCATCCGTTGAACAAAATAGTAATTATATATTGTCTTATCGATCGAGCAATAAACTTATCTCACCATACCTTTCATAAACAAAATATCTCATTTATTAAAGATGTTTTAATACAAAACGACTATCCTCCTGATTTAATAGATTTTTACATTAAGAAAAGATTAAAAAAAATTAATTCTGTATTAGATTGTGCACGAAATGGTATGGATGATAATGTAATAATCATAAGTTTTCCCTTCGTCAAAGAGATAGAAGGTTTTGTGAAACATTTTTTCAAAAGACGTAAGGTTACTGTTGTTTTTAGTATGAAAAACAAACTTAACAATATTATAGTCCTAGGCAAAGATAAAAATCTGAAATACAACAACTCTAATGTCATTTATAAAATAGACTGTAGTAATCGTAATGCCTCATATGTCGGGCAGACTAGTAGACGTCTAAGTATTACAATTAAGGAACACCAAAAAAAGTGCACCGATGAGGATAAGAATTTGTCTTTGTTTATCCATAAAAAAGATAATAACCATATCACAGATTTCCATAATGTTAAAATTTTAGATACTGAATTCAACGCAACAAAAGATTATTCACCGAAGCCTTATATATACATTGTCAAAAACATTTTATGAACAAACAATTTGAAATCAGTAAGTTACCAAAAGAATATAGTATATTGATAAATAATTGTGAATTTTTATCCTCTTAGTAGTAGTACAGATTTTAAAAGTACATGTTTGGTTTAGATCATTCCCCCCGTCTCGTAACTCGGTGGTTTGCGCCCCACTTATATCTTCGTTACGCTTGTGTTGGCATATTTTATAATTGTACACTCACACTTGTAACAAATTTTTAACTATGTAAGGCGGAAAATTACAACGTAATACTATTGACGAGCGGATAGTTTTCCGCGCAACATGTTTTGACTTCGTATTTCTAGCACTACCCTTGTAAGTTTTATTGTGGTTATTTTAACTAATTGTTTGAAAAATCGTCTCGTGATTGTTGTATTAAAAAATCATATTGTGTTATTAGATACCTGAGGAGGAGCATATTAATAAAATGCTCGAAACGTCGTAATTTATTCAATGGTGTTTTGTTATTTAAAAACTTAACAAAATTTCCACCTGTTTGGTAGTAACAAGACCATTAGATACCACTACCATTAGCTGCATTTCAACTACATTGAATTTATTTTTTTAATTCGCGAGTCAGCATGCTATCTAGGTTGCCAGAATGTGGCTCAAAATGAGCAGTAGTCCAAGGAATCGGCCAGGTAAGATGCTGCTGCAGCAATAGATTTTTTTCTTTTTTAATTTGTTTAAAATCGAGAGTGAATGAGAAATGTTGGTGTGTCATGTGAGAGTTCGCAATCACGTTCGGAAATTGCGAATGATATAATTATAGAAAATTACTGGCGCCAGGTCGCATAAGCAGGACACACACTCACCGGGTTCAATTTACATAGATTTACACATAAGCCCAGCTGCAGAAGAAGATAAAAGTCACAGACATGTATAGTCACACTGCTGATTAGCTTAGAGTAAGTTAGCTAGAGCGAACGAGATGTAATAAATGCAATATTAAACGTGCGAAGGTAGTCAGTGGATTACTTCGAGTTTAGGAGGGGGGAGTTGTGACGTGGCAAATTGCCCGGCACAGAGAAAAGCGCGAGTCGAACGAAATTGTTCCCCTGGTCCCCATCTCCCCCATGATGCGGACAGATGCAGCAGAGCCGAGGAGCAGCAGAAGCAGCAGCGATAGCAAAAGAAAGGCTAGAGCTGCCACGAGTGTTGAGCCTCACCACCGTTTCGCCACGAGGCCAACAGCAGTAGCCGACGCCTGGAAAACAGAGAGAGAGAGAGAGAGAGAGAGAGAGAGAGAGAGAGAGAGAGAGAGAGAGAGAGAGAGAGAGAGAGAGAGAGAGAGAGAGAGAGAGAGAGAGTGCGAGCCACGCAACAGCTTCACCTGGCGGAGGTTTGTCCCCTCCTTTTTTCTTCCCCGCGTTTTCCCTTCCACGTGTATGTGTGTGTGTGCGTTCACGTCGGGGTCACGTACTCCGAATTCGTGCAAAAGCTACAGATCGAGCTGTATGGCTGAGTAGAAAGAGTTCGCTCTCGGCTTTGCTAGTCCGTGATTCGGTTATCGATGCGATTGACGAGGGCACATGGCGCCCCAAATTCTTATATATAGTACCTTTTAAGTTGAATAAATTCATAGTTATTTCTACACTAGTGGGCTTTGTGTGATTACCCGCGAACCTCTGCCCTGATCCCCAACAGAGCATTACGATTTTTATCATAAAAAATAATTAACAATAAAGAAAAATTCATTAACTTAAATTTATCAATAACTACCGTATCCAACAGGTGCTGAAATATCACGTAATTGTAAACAATTCGCGCAAGAGAGTAGTTCAGAAAAATATATAACGGAATTTAATCTATTTGCCAAAATTACAACAACAAAAAAGATGTAAAAACTTTTATATTAATTGAAATAAAGAAATTATCTAGACCTTAAATACCCGAACGTATGATGAATATCGTCCGCGTATGTCTACTCTGGTCCTCGCGTACAGTGCGCTAATAGAGTTATAGCAGCACTATGGTGAGACCCAAACAATGACTCATCGGCGCCAGCCAAGGTCAATGCTTGTCAGACCTCGTCATAGTGTTGCGTTAGCAAAAGTTTGTGGATATGCACGACGTACAGGACGCACACGTGTGTGTGTGGATGCGTGCGTGCGTGCGTGCGTGCGTGCGTGCGTGTGCGTCACTTAATTTAATTAAAATATAATTAATAAAATTAATTTTAATTTTAATTGAGAAGCATAAAACAGAATATAATTTTATAAGTTTGATTATAATTTATAAATGTCACGCCATATTTTTGTCTTATGGATCCTACGGGCTGTTACTCTGTACATATCGACGAAGCCAATCTCATAGTCAGACGCATACAAATTAGTTCGGGTGTTTTACTAGCGCACGCTCAATCACTTTCAAAAACAACTACAAAATATCCCCTCACGAGGGTTGAGGTTAAAGCTGTAACTATGTATGGAGGTATTCACGGTGAAACGTTGGATAATATAATATTAGGTCAACTGCCAAAACGAATTATAATCGAGTTTGTTAACAATAAGGCTTTCAATGGCGATCGAGCTCTAAATCAGTTTGACTTTGAACATTCTAATATAAATTTTCTATGCTTATACGTTGACGGCGTACAAACAAGGTAGTGGAACTAGTTCTCGGTAGCGTAAGACGCAAAGTAACGTTTTGTTCCAAAAACCAATATTTTTATTGGAGAAAACAATTATTTTTTTTTATGAAGTTATAGAAGAATTTCAAATAAAGTAAATGAAAAAAAAGTTCAGATTTAATAAATATTAAGGGAGAAAATAATTATTAAAAATATAATGTCGTCACAGTAGTTCTCGATAACTAGTTTCGGCGCCAGAACAGTTCTCGGTACGTAGGTGACACAGTTATCGATAGCTTGTGAAATGTGGACACAAAATCGAGGTTAGAAATTAAAGTTACAATTGGTTTACTTTTCTAAAGTAATAAAACAGTAAACTGATAACTCTTTGACATTACTTATTTATAAATAGAACTGGTCATAATATAAATAAATTAATACCATAATTTATTATAAAAAATCCACATTTATAAGTACTTAATATATGCTGGATGACTTTACCACTGGACATATTCCTTGTGACTATAATGGTTAAGTATGTTTTTGAAAACAAATTATTGTAAAATCAAAGAAAATGTATGTTTTTATAAAATTGTCATGTTAAGTATAAATTTTATTTGGAAAAGTAATACGTATATGCCACAACAATTATAGTCAGAAGGAATAATATCAAATATGGATGAAGTCGTTATGTCCATGCGGTTCCAATATCTCCTGTGATAAAGTCCCCCAGCCCATAAGTGAGTTATCGAATAATGAAATTTGTAAATATTGTATACTTATAGGTACAGTCTATAGCTACAATTTTCACACCTTGAAAGTTGATTTTGATCACTTCGCTTAGGAGATTTACAATTCAGTTGCTCGTTGACTGATCTAAAACTTGGGGTATCTTTAGTTCGTTATATAAGTATGTTTTTGAAAACAAATTAATGTAAAATCAAAGAAAATGTATTGTTAAGTCTTGAAAATCGAGGAATATAAACTCATATTTATTGAATTGATTATATTTTTATATTCGAATGATATTTGATTTATATTACCTTTACTCTGGACGTAGGCTCTCGTAAATAATTAACAGGTGATTAGTTAGATGCACTATTTATTGGTTAATATAAGTTTTATAAATAAGACAATGCGATTTACCACTTATTCACTTTGTTTAACAATATATAATACCGATAATGATTAAATTGATATAATTTCTTACTGTTATTGGCTCGTATTGGCCTGTACAAAAATAATCGTTTCTCCTATTGTCGGTTGGAGGGTACGGAGCTCGCGATCTGTGCGCGATTACTGACGTGTGTGGTGAAAGTCGCCGTTTTTATTAAGCGATTAAATTAGGTTAAAGATGATTTTGATGCTGGATCAAAATCATCTTTTCTAAAAAAATTTAGTAAACATTTTTGACGTAAATCGTTCAATTTCTAAGTTGAGAAATGCTGAGTGCACAAAATTACGACACGCGTATGTTTTCGCGAAGTAGGTGGCTCGCTACGTCACGCTGTGCTTTGTCAAAATGCTGCGTCGTAAAATTTGCAATCACATAATTTTGTAGGTCAGGAAATTACTGATGAGAATATGAATATAGATTTTAATTTTAGACGTTACGTCACAGACTTAACAGTATGTTTTTATAAAATTCTCATTTTACCTATAAATTTTATTTGGAAAAGTAATACGTACATGCCATAACTAATATAGTCAGAAGGAATAATATCAACTATAGATCAAGTCATTTTGTCCATACGGTTTCAATATTTACTGTGATAAAGTCCTCCAGCCCATAAGTGAGTTATCGAATAATGAAAGTTGTAAATATTGTATATTTATAGGTACAGTCTATAGCTACAATGTTCACACATTAAAAGTTGATTTTGGTCCCTTCGCTTAGGAGATCTACAATTCAATTGCTCGTTGATTGATTTAAAACTTGGGGTGTCTTTAGCGTAGGAAATATTTCGACCCAATGAACTAAATAATATTGTAGATCTCTTACACGAGAGGATCAAAATCAACTTTCATGGTATGTAAGTTGTAGCTAAAGACACTACTTATAAGCATACAACATTTTCTATATTCTTACATAGAATATTTGTTTTCATAACAATATTTTGTACACTATCAAATACAAATACAAACATGTAGAAAAACTAGCCTAAAAGTATGATAAACATTATGCTAAAAAAAAAAAAAATGCAAACAAAAGACTTAAATTCTATCAAAAAATAATAAATCTAGAAACAATTTATTACAAGTATTGATAAATTAACTATAAATTTAAAATCGAATGTGAATTTACGGTTACATATCACAGTATTAAGAACTCCGTTTGGCACGCTTTTTTGGAAGCAGATCCCGATAACTCAATAAATAAGTAAATAAATAAAATAAATGTTAGCTTTTTGGGTTTAGCCATAATACCCTTCTATTTTTATTGTAGGATGAGTTCATGCGGTCAAGAAATTCGTTTTTTTCTTGTAAAATCGCTTACTCAAACGAGGTCCTTTGCTAACGACGAAGTTAATGTAGCAACGGAAATCGCGACGAATGCGAGGTCGATTCATAATTTAATTTTTTTCTAATAGAAGGCGTAGTTTGAATGCGCGCAATTTAACAGTATAAGATTGAATGATATTCAGTTACCATAAGAAATTTTTTTTCGTGCAAATAGTGGTCAGAAATGACCACAAATCGATATTAAAAGGAAAAATATCGACAACTGGACACCTATCGAGAACTGGTTCCACTACCTTACCTTCTAGACCACAGCAACCTAATTTCGGAGCTAGCAAATTATGCATTGACGCTTATCATACGTTATTTTCTGGAACCGGTGTACATTTTCTTAACGAGGGTAACCAAAACTCGCGTGAATCGTATCCCAATGGATTGCCCTAATCGTATTGTCCTTTCGCGTTTGATTTAACTCCCGATCTATCGGCTAACGAATGCACTCATTGGGATTTGGTTAAGCACGGCAGCGTCATACTGTAAACTGTACTTACTGTAAACTGTATTGTCTATGCTGAGAACGATAATATTTTAGAAGTAGACACATCGAGTCAAGCTACGAGTAGGCTTTAGTGGTTAGAATAACGAAGTACAGACGGCGCTGTTGTAGTACTACATAAAAGTGGAAGATTTGCATATTGGTAACCAGTACGTTTTGAGTCGTGATCGCCATTGCAAGCTACATAAAAATGATGGATTTAGTTATACATATTCAGTGTCTCAAAGATCCTGACAATGACAATGCACCAAAGGAAATCGCCGTTGTTGCTCTTAATGATGATTTTCACGGTCATTGCTTGGTGGCTCCGACGGCTTGCGTAGATGATTTGAGCCCTAAAATTAGAAGACAAAATAATTGGTTAACTCAGCATTGTCACGGGATTAATTACTTGGAAGGTGAAGTTGATTTGAAAGTGTTTCATAAAACTCTTCAAGATTTATCAAAAAGTACTCGAAAAATTTACGTTAGAGGAAGCGAAAAGTGGTTGATGCTTCATAAAATTATAGCGAACGAAATCATCAATTTGGAGTATGATGTCGATTGTCCTCTGTTCGATAAGTTATCATCTAATGTATATTGTATGCACCACGCTTTAAAATATTCGGGTCATAAATATCGCTCTGCGTTAAATCACGCTTATCGTTTGAAAGGCTACTTATCTTCACACATTGGTTATCTAAATAAAAATTTAATCGATCTTCATAATGGACAGCCTTCAAATATTGAAGATCCTTTCACCAATCCAGTCGCATACTGTAGGTGTATTCCCAGCCGATCAAATCCCACGGGTGTGGACCAAACCGACGACGTTTATCGTTAATACTGACGACCATACCAAACCTGGTATGCATTGGGTTGCATTCTACGTCGATAGACCTTCTAACGGTCTATACTTTGATAGTTTTGGATTACAGCCTATAATACCGGATCACATAAACCGCTTGCGAAAAAATTGTAAAACATTTCGTTGGAACGCAATTCAGCTTCAAAATGAGGTTAGTACTGTATTATGTTTTTATATTATATGAGTCATGGTTTAGGTTTCAAGAAGTTTCTCGATAATTTTTCTGCCAACTTGGAGAAAAATGATAAAGTAGTGAAATGTTATGTACGCTATAAAAATGCTGACGGAAATTTCACTGGTAATGGCGGATGCTCTCTCATATTTACAAAACTGCCGCTCTAAAATGTCTTTGTTATAATATAGTTTGTCAACACTTTTATTATCGCGCGAAAAATGTTTTGATATAAGACGATACAACACGTGACATCAAGTTTTATAAAATCGTAGTTGTAATTTAACCGCTTTATCAACAGATGTGTAATTGTTTAGCCTTGATCGGCACACGATTTACTTCTTAAATGCTTGCACTTCTTAAGTTCTCGCGTCATTTGAAGAGTTGTATTTAAAGGATCGCTCCAGAGCCTTTCCGCATCAGCCGCTTTCTGCTCGTAGAGGTACATGGCAGACATACCACGAGCTGTACATCCCTCACATCAAGTCTTTTGTACATTATACGCTTTCAATAAATCGTTTACCAAGAAGATAATTGTCGGCTTCGAATACGACGAGATTGTCGACAAGTTCGACGACGAGTGCTACAAACCTGTGGTTCGACCAAGTTTCAAATGATTTGGAAGGCATTGCGTTTTCATGAGACGCTTGGGATGAATTTAAAACTTGTTTCGACGATATTGATAAATATTTTTGTGGACTAGATAATGGCTTAAAGGATCAGAAAATTTACGGCAAAGGTTGGGCCTTGAAATTCACCACAAGTCATCAGGATAAAGCAATCGAAATTGAAGAAGGCAGAAGGCCTGGCGTTGGTCGAATCAAACGATTTCGCCATAGCTTAATAATTAAAAAAGTAACTTTTGACTGTATTCAAGAATTTATTGCGAAGTGTGTCGACACGTGTCTCAAATATTTAAGTTCTATTGCGAGTATTTTGAGACGTGTTACCTGCCAGATTATGGAATTCCTCACAAATAAAAGTAGCCTCATGCACGAAGCACAAATACAACTTTATACACCTAATATTGTTAAAGATGTTGTTAAAGAGGAAAAATTAGCGTCTATATCTAAATCCGATATTACCGACGCATTGTATCAGTTTGTATCATTACATATGCCAAAAATTGTTGATGTTTTAAATGTTAAATCATTTGACAATAAATAGAAAAATTTAATTGTACTTACCATGCTCTTATTTTACCTTTACCTTTCCTTGGTCCTCTTGAACACAAATTATTATATTTTCAAAGAGATTGAGTTTTAATTTAAATTTATAAATTATAATAAAAGGTACAAAATTATATTCTCTTTTATGCTTCTCAATTAAAAATTAAAATTAATTTTATTAATTATATTTTAATTAAATTAAGTGGCACACACATACGCACACCACACAAACCACACACACGCACACACACGCACGCACTCACGCACACACATACGCACGCGCGCACGCATGCATGCACGCACGCACGCATGGACACGCATGCGCACACACACACACACACACACACACACACACACACACACACACACACACACACACACACACACACACACACACACACACAACACACACACACACACACACACACACACACACACACACACACAACGAGTACGTCGCACATATGCACGAAATACCGAAGAGCTCGTAACCGCGTCCGGTGCCACCGCGCGGCCGCTCGCGAGTCCGCGAGCCTTGTGGTGGGACTAGCTCCGCGGCAAAGCAGCTCTTTCGCCGGTGCAGCGGTGGTCAATGAGCCCTTAGTCGCTGCGCCTACCGCGGCCACTAAATCAGCTTGTTGGGGCGCACCAGCAGTTAATGAGCTCTCTTCTGGTGCGCCGCCGCAACCGCTGATTACAACAATGGAGACACAGTCAATGAGATATTTTACACTGCGTCGTCATCGGTCACGATTTTGTTCTTTCTATTGCTATACACGCGCCACTAACTTGCCAGGGTGTGGTCCCCTGATCGTCAGTAGTAAACGGGCCGCCGGTGTAGCCGCATCGATAACTGAAACAGCATTTGAAACAGCTACCTCCTGCAGTCGACAGCCGATTTCCAGCAGCCAACGGCCGACTTCCAATAGCCGACAGTCGACATCTCGCTGGCCACCCGTTCCTTGAGTAAGGTTTAGAAGACCTTGCGGTCCTTCCTCCATCAACCGGCCGAAAAACAGCAGTGCCTGGTGTATGTTTGTTGGAATGTCAAAATATTGATGTGCGTGCATCTGTGTTTGTGTGAGTAAGTGAATGGGTGTATTTGCCTCTATGCGTAATTCCTTTTCTTCAGCCTTTCCTCGAGAAAAAATGTTTCCCTATGTAATTAAATAGTCAAAATAATGTGCAACTGCAACTCGATGTACGTGACATTTTGTCATTAATCAGCAAAATTCCACAGTGTAGTACGATTTAATAAAGGAGAAAAACAATTTCAAATTCTTTTCCTCGAGACTTTCCTCGAGAATAAATGTTTTCCCTATGTAATTCAATAGTCAAAATAATGTGCAGCTGCAACTCGATGTACCTGACGTTTTCTTATTAATCAGCAAAATTACATAGTGCCGTACGATTAAATAAATAAAGGAGAAAAAAGTCGACGTGTTTCCCGTTCGGAAAATATGATGGGACATGTGGCAAGATACAATTTCGACGACTGTAAGTTATGACTTATTCGAGGTAAGACGATATAATTTGACAGCAGAGAGCCCACCTGCGATGAGATCATCCGTGGCAAAGACGAACGGTGGACCGGCTGTCAGTCGCGAATATTGTCTTGTCGTGTGAACATCTCCGCCGCATACAAATGTTGCGCGCCAGTACTTTATGTAGCTAGTGGTTCAATGCAGAACTTCGGACGTAAAGTTCCACGAGGGTCGCGGAAGAGTAATCTATCATGAAGTGTAATAGAACAATACGATACGTGTGCTTTAAGTGGCCTATTATTGCACGGCGTGAGGTTAGCGCCCGAGCGCAGCGAGGGCGCTAAATGCCGCGTAATAATAAGCCACTTAAGTCACGTGTATCGTATACTATTTTATAGCTCGTGTAACATAAATCCGCCATATTCTTATTTTACTTATTTATGCATAGTTAATTATTAAAATTACATTGATGTTTATATTTTTTACAATAAGCATTAAATGCGTAGACCACCTTGACCGCTATCGACTGTCACGTTGCGGATTTCATGTACAATAAGCGGATTGTGTCCACGTCTAAAGGCGGGGGGGGGGGGGCGCAGCACCCCCGCCTTTAAAACAGTTAATAAAAAATCATTTAAATAATAAAATTTCATATATATAATAGTTATTATTGAATCTAGAATATTTAATACACGTATAAAAATTATAAAATAAGATTCTTTACAATTTCTTCTGAATTTTTTACAAGAAATTTATATATATATATATATATATATATATAATTACATTTCTCGAAAGGGGCTTATAAAGCCCGTTTTTTTATATATAGGGGCTTATCGAGCCCGATTTTGATTATGCAGCACGGGCTTCATAATATTTCTAAATATAGGGGTTTATGCGGCCCGACTCAGAGTCTGTAACCCCAGGGTCCACTATTTCAAACCCGGGCTCCATAAAAGGATTCGGGCTCCATGTCTATGTCTATATCTATGTATTGAGGTGGGCGAGCGGCTCTTTTCCGAGACGTGCTGTCCAGCACTCAGGCTTGCGCCCATTGTGCTGTACCTCTTGGCTTTAACTTTTTCTAATTTCCGCTGCGCTGAAGCCTTCTGTCCATCCGCTCTGTAACTTGGCAGATGGACTGAAGGCTCTGTTCTCTTAAAGTTTCAAGCTGAAGGAAGCATTCCCCACACATCCCCCGCCTAGTACCCACAAACGCCGGGCACCGGCAGAGGAGATGGAAGGTTGACTCCTCCGGCTCCACACCACCTGCAGTTTCCCTCGTTAAAAATTGTGCGTTTGTAGAGGTAGTATCGGACCCACCAGTGGCCCGTGAGCCAGCCCACTGCCCTTCGTAGCCTAGGCTTACTCAGCCTGCCTATGCCTGCCTGGCGGGGAGTCACTTAAGATTCTTTTGGCTTGCCTTAAACCTGGCGACTCCCGCCATTTCTTGAGTATTTCCTCCCTCATTAAGAGTGAGGTACTTTTCTTAATTTCACTCGGCGGAACGCCTACCGAGCACTGAGTCGCTCTGACCCGGCGAGCGCCTCTTCCCACCAGGCGATCCGCCTTCTCGTTGCCACGAATCCCCACAAGCCTCGGCACCCAAATCAGGGTGACCGCGTTGTTGCGGGCCAGGGCCGTGAGGATCTCTATGCAATGTAATACTCCCTTGGAGTAAATGCTGCTGCAACTGAGGGCCCTCAGTGCAGCTTTGCTGTCTGAGCAGATGGTGATGGGGCAACCCCAGTTGTCTCTAGTTAGTTGCACTGCAGCACACTCCGATATGGTTCTTACTTCTGCCTGGAACACCGATGCATGCGAGTCAAGTGTGTACACCAGCTCCGTAGAGCTACCTTGCTCCCAGGCACACGCTCCCCCGCCATTCGCATTTTTGGAGCCATCTGTGAACCACACTACGCCCGATTGGGTTTAGGGGTGGGTACCGTTGGCCCACTCTTCTCTGTCGGAGATGTGAACTTTGTAAGGTTTCCAGAGTATAATCCTTCGCCCTATTTTGTTACACCCCGATGCTTCGATATCAGGGGGTAGGACCTGACCAAGTTCTTGTTCAAGCCCTCCCCCTGTCCCAATGACATCTCTAATGCGCCACCATGTCTTGCTTGCTTCGCCTTTGATAAAAGCTGGCAGTGGTGGTATTCCTAGTATTAGTTCAAGGGCTGCAAGGGGCGTAGTGCTCGGAGAGCCCGTTATGCCTCCTACTGCCAGTCTTTGTACTTTCTCTAGAGAGCTCTGCTGAGTTTTTAGTGAGCATTTCTGCCACCATACCAGCGCTCCGTACGTTAATCTGGGCCTGATAATAGCTTCATACATCCACCTTACGTTGTCTGGTGACAGAGCCCAGGTGTTACCAAAAGCTCTCCTACAGGCCCAGAAGGTATTGGTAGCTTTCTCGCATATATACTTTATGTGTTTTCGCCAATTAAGTTTGGAATCGAACGTCACTCCCAGAAACTTAGCTTCATTTACCAGTTTCAGGGGTTTGACGCCCAGATGCACTCCCCCGATAGGTTTGACCTTGTATCTGGTAGTGAACAATATCATGTTAACTTCATCTGGATTCACTAACAGCCTGAAGGACTCACACCAAGCTCGCGCTATGCCAAACGCATGTTGCATTAGTCCTGCACGTACGTGTTTGTCGTCGGCTTTCAGTAGTATAAGGATGTCGTCCGCATAGGCTTGCGCAAAGAAGTCTGCCACATTCAGTAGTCTGATGGGTTCATCAGTCAGCAAGCACCACATCGTAGTAGACAGCACACCTCCTTGCGGACAGCCCTTTCCTACGTTTCTTTCTTCTGAGTGCATCTTCGAAATAGCAGTTTTCGAATTTTTAACTTTTAAATAATGTTTAATTAATTTAATAATCCAAAAGTAAGTACATATAAAAAATATACACTAGAAGGAACATAAAAAAAATTTTTAAAACGAATTCAGGCAATAGTTACCATGATATTGTTAAAATTAAAGACAAAAACTTCAATAAGTTACCTAATTTTTTTGCTTCTTATCCAATCGTAATGAAGTAAAGCTTATTTTCTTCGCTAAGAAATTTCAGAGGGAGTATCGATGGGAAAATTTATGATACGAATTACCAATACGACGTAATATCAAGTTGTTTATTAAAACTTGACATACTTTTCTTAAACAAATTGATATTGCGCCTTACTGGTAACTCGTATCATAAATTTTCCCATCGATACTCCCCCTGAAATTTTTTAACGACCAAAATAAACTTTATTTCGTTAAGATTGGATAAGAAAGAAAAAAATTAGGTAACTTATTGAAGTTTTTGTCTTTAACTTTAACAATATCATAGTAACTATTACCTGAATTCGTTTGAAAAAAATTGTTTTATGTTCCCTCTAATATTATATTTGTTATATGTATATTTGTTATATGTACTTACTACTGCATTATTAAATTAATTAAACATTATTTGAATGATAAAAATTCGAAAACTGCTGTTTCAGCCAAGAGAACGTCCTTAAACTGACTTTTCTGAGTTTGACCTAGATTTGACCTTGAAATGACCTTGTAAAAAATTTCTCAATATGATTTTGAACGTAAAATTTCCCGCTCTTTCCGAATCCGGGGTCAAAACTAGGTGTTTCAATATGAAAAACCCACTTTGACCTTGAAATAACCTCAAAGGTCAAGTTCAAGGTCAAAGAAGTTGGTGCCATTACGTGGCCCCCTTTGTCCCCTATAACTTTTGTCTGAACCATTGTTCTCTATTTGGCTTAGGTACCGAGAAATCCGGGTGCGGCGATTAAAATGGGTCACCGTGTATATATATACCGGGTGTCCCATTTTAAAACCACCAGGCAAATATCTCGAAAACTAAGGGAGATGGAAAAAAACGTTTAATACAAAAGTTGTAGGGTTCAGAGGGGCCCAACTGATCGTGATCTTGGTTATGACCTTGAGGTCAATTATCAAGGTCATTTGAAGGTCAAATCGATTTTTCAAATGGGAACCCCCACTTTTGACCTCGTAAATGGAAAGAGCGGAAAATTTTACGTTCAGATATGTCCTTGAGTCAAGGTCATGGTCATGGTCATGGTCATGTTTAAAATCAAAATCAATCAACGCATCAAAACATTCCCAATATTAGGTATACGAGACAAATTGTTAAATACAAAAGTTGTAGGGTTCAGAGGGGCCTAACTGATCGTAACCTTGGTTATGACCTTGTGGTCAATGATCAAGGTCATTTGAAGGTCAAATCGATTTTTTCAAATGGGAACTCCCACTTTTGACCTCGTAAATGGAAAGAGCGGAAAATTTTACGTTCAGATATGTCCTTGAGTCAAGGCCATGGTCATGGTCATGGTCATGTTTAAAATCAAAATCAATCAACGCATCCAAACATTCCTATAATTACGCATACGAGTAATAAATACAGAAGTTGTAGGGTTTGGAGCGACCCAACTGATCGTGACCTTGGTTATGACCTTGAGGTCAATGATCAAGGTCATTTGAAGGTCAAATCGATTTTTCCAAATGGGAACCCCTATTTTTGACCTCGTAAATGGAAAGAGCGGAAAATTTTACTATTTTTACTATTATCAATATTTACCAGGGTTAACCACTTATATCAAATAATAACAAAAGTTAATAAGTGTTGACCACCTGTATCCAATAGTGACCGGTAGTATTCAGCATTGATCGGTAATAGTCAATAATTATTACTGTTTACATCAAATTGTTTTCAAATTGAGCACACTTATCAAATAATAACAAATAATAACAAAAGTTAATAATTGTTGACCACCTGTATCCAATAGTGACCGGTAGTATTCAGCATTGATCGGTAATAGTCAATAATTATTACTGTTTACATCAAATTGTTTTCAAATTGAGCACACTTATATTAATTAAACATAGCATTTCATTTCAAATTGAGCACACTTATATTAATTAAATATAAGTGTGCTCAATTTGAAAACAATTTGATGTAAACAGTAATAATTATTGACTATTACCGATCAATGCTGAATACTACCGGTCACTATTGGATACAGGTGGTCAACACTTATTAACTTTTGTTATTATTTGATATTATTTGATAAGTGTGCTCAATTTGAAAACAATTTGATGTAAACAGTAATAATTATTGACTATTACCGATCAATGCTGAATACTACCGGTCACTATTAATAATACAGAAAATTAAACTTTTTCGTTTTAAAATATTGTATAGTATAATAACATATTATTTCTTTTGTGGTGTGTTTTGATAAATAATTGCATTTACAACTAAAAAAGAATGCCTGACTATTCTGCTAATGAAATAGTTGACATTCTTCTTATTTTAGGAGAATGTCGACGAAACTATCGAGGGGCAAGCAGATTGTATCGTGCTCGGTTCCCTCAACGACAACATCCTGATCATACGGTAATACGTGACATTGAACTGCGCGGTCGACAAGGAAACTTCGTTCGAAGAAGGAGGACACTGAATGAACACGATTATAAAAATAATCCTCGCTTTCTTGCCGTTCTAGCCATGGTACATTTAAATGTTCATGTCAGTTTACGCGAAATCGAGTTAACAATGGGTATTCCAAGATCTACGGCCAGTAGATATTTACGATATGCGTGTTACCATCCTTACCACATTACTCTAAATCAAGCTTTAACTGTGGAAGATTATCGACGGAGAATAACATTTTGCTAATGGGCAACACAACAAATTACTGATGATGAATATTTCTTTCACAATGTTCTTTTTAGCGACGAGGCTACATTTCAGAGTACTGGTATGTTGAATTGCCATAATTGCCACTACTGGTCTCCTGTTAATCCTCATTGGACGCGAGAAGTTGATCATCACCATCGCTGGAATGTAACGGTATGGTGTGGTATTATTAACGGATGTCTGATTGGACCTTATTTTTTTGAAGGTCACGTAACTCAACATACTTATTTACAGTTGCTGAGAGACGAGCTGCCACTCTTTCTAGAAAACGTTGATCTCCATACAAGGGCCAGAATGTGGCTACAAGAAGATGGTGCTCCTCCACATTATGCCAGAATTGTCAGAGATTTTCTTAATGAAAGGTTTAACGGTCGATGGATTGGTAGAGGAGGTCCCGTAGCATGACCACCAAGATCTCCAGATCTGACATCTCCAGATTTTTATTTATGGGGCTTCCTAAAAAATACAGTCTACCGCAACAGGCCAAATACAAGAGATGACATGATTCAAAGGATTACATAAATCTGCTTAAGTATTCCACGTCAAGTATTATTAAATACTGTTAGAAACTTTAAAAGGAGAATAGAATGTTGTCAACAAGTAAATGGTGCAACTTTTGAGCATCTTCTTCACTAAATGGTGACCGAAACACTTGGATCCTATGACTAAATACACATGAACGTGGAATTTTCCAATGAATTTTTAGCTGGCCAGATCATCCCCGACCTTGCCTTAACTGGCCGGGTCATCCCCGACCTTGCCTTAACTGACCGGGTCATCTTCGACCTTGCCTTAACTGGCCGGGTCATCTCCGACCTTGCCTTAACTGGCCGGGTCATCTCCGACCTTGCCTTAACGGGCCGGGTAATCTCCGACCTTGCCTTAGGTGATCGGGTCATCTCCGACTTTGCTCTTAACTGCACGGAAACTGACCATAACTTTGACCATGACCTTGACCCAAGGTCATATCAGAATTTTTCGGTTTTTCTATTTACGAGGTCAAAAGTGAGGGTTGCCGTTAAACAAAATTGATTTAACATTCAAACGACATCATCCTTGACCTCAAGTTCATGGTCAAGGTCACGATCAGTTGGGCCCCTCCAAACACTACAATTTCTGTATTTAACACTCGTATGCGTAATTATGGGAATGTTTTGATGCGTTTATTGATTTTGATTTTAAACATGACCATGACCATGACCATGACCATGACCTTGACTCAAGGACATATCTGAACGTAAAATTTTCCGCTCTTTCCATTTACGAGGTCAAAAGTGGGGGTTCCCATTTGAAAAAATTGATTTGACCTTCAAATGAACTTGATCATTGACCTCAAGGTCATAACCAAGGTCACGATCAGTTGGGCCCCTCTGAACCCTACAACTTTTGTATTAAAAGTTTTTTTCCATCTCCCTTAGTTTTCGAGATATTTGCCTGGTGGTTTTAAAATGGGACACCCGGTATATATAGAAATAAATTTCTTTTAACGGCGTTATGGTAACTTTTTTAATATATATCGGGGATTATGACAACCGATGTGTCTGAAGTTCTGAACGTTCATCGTGAACGAAATATCGAAAATTTCCAAATTCAGTTTTTTTTATTATCTCCTAGCGATATGCCTGAAAAAATATGTATAAACTGCAAAATAAGTTATTTCCAAAGTGATCATCTCCCCAAATCATCCCTCAAACCACGCCGACTAAACAATACATTACAAAAAAAATTGATACCATCTCAGTTTATTAATTTACGACAAATTTTATGGTTGATATTTCTTCCAGATGTTGCCATAACCTTGCAAAAAAATTGGGGATATGAAATTCGATCCGGAACCTTCCGCTTAGGGGGTGCAAAGGGGCTAAAATAGCCGAAAATACACGAAAAATAACGTGAAAAAATCATCTCTCGCAAGTTTATTAATTTAAGACAAATTTTATGGCTGATATTTCTTCCAGATGTTGCCATAGCCTTGTAAAAAAATTGGCGATAAGAAATTCGATCCGGGACGTGTCGCTTGGGGGGTGCAAAGGGACTAAAATACCGGAAAATACTCGAAAAACACCGAGAAAAAAACCATCTCTCGCGAGTTTATTAATTTAAGACAAATTTTATGGCTGATATTTCTTCCAGATGTTGCGTTGCCTTGTAAAAAAGTTGGCGATAAGAAATTCGATCCGGAACGTCTCGCCTGCGGGGTGCAAAGGGACTAAAATAGGGGAAAATACTCGCAAAATACCAAGGAAAAAATAATCTCTCGCGAGTTTATTAATTTAAGACAAATTTTATGGCTGATATTCTCTCAGAAGTTGCCATAGCCTCGTAAAAAATTGGCGATAAGAAATTCGATCCGGAACGTCTAGCTTGGCGGGTGCAAAGGGACTAAAATAGCCGAAAATACACGAATAATTACGTAAAAAATCAACTTTCGCGAGTTTATTTATTTAAGACAAATTTTATGGCTGATATTTCTTCCAGATGTTGCCCATAGCCTTGCAAAAAAATTGGGGATATGAAATTCGATCCGGAACCTTTCGCTTAGGGGGTGCAAAGGGGCTAAAATCGCCGAAAATACACGAAAAATAACGTGAAAAAATCATCTCTCGCAAGTTTATTAAATTAAGACAAATTTTATGGCTGATATTTCTTCCAGATGTTGCCATAGCCTTGTAAAAAAATTGGCGATAAGAAATTCGATCCGGGACGTGTCGCTTGGGCAAAGGGACGAAAATACCGGTAAATACTCGAAAAACGCCGAGAAAAAAACCATCTCTCGCGAGTTTATTAATTTAAGACAAATTTTATGGCTGATATTTCTTCCAGATGTTGTCATAGCCTCGCAAAAAAAATGGGGATATGAAATTCGATCGGGAAACTTTCGCTTAGGGGGTGCAAAGGGGCTAAAATAGCCGAAACTACACGAAAAATAACGTGAAAAAAACATCTCTCGCGAGTTTATTAATTTAAGACAAATTTTATGGCTGATAATTCTTCCAGATGTTGCCATAACATTGCAAAAAAATTGGGGATATGAAATTCGATCCGGAACCTTTCGCTTAGGGGGTGCAAAGGGGCTAAAATAGCCGAAAATACACGAAAAATAACGTGAAAAATCATTTCTCGCGAGTTTATTAATTTAAGACAAATTTTATGGCTGATATTTCATCCAGATGTTGTCATCGCCTCGCAAAAAAATTGGGGATAAGAAATTCGATCCGGAACGTGTCGCTTGCGGGGTGTAAAGGTACTAAAATACCGGAAAATACACGAAAAAAACGTGAATAAATCATCTCTCGCGAGTTTATTAATTTAAGACAAATTTTTTGGCTGATATTTCTTCCAGATGTTGTCATAGCCTCGCAAAAAAAATAGGGATATGAAAGTCGATCCGGAACCTTTCGCTTAGGGGGTGCAAAGGGGCTAAAATAGCCGAAAATACACGAAAAATAACGTGAAAAAAATCATCTCTCGCGGGTTTATTAATTTAAGACAAATTTTGTGGCTGATATTATTTTCAGATGTTATCACAGCCTCGCAAAAAAATTGGGGATAGGAAATTCGATCCGGAACCTTTCACTTGGGGGGTGCAAATGGGCTAAAATAGCCAAAAATACACGAAAATAAAGTGAAAAAATCATATCTGGCGAATTTATTAATTTAAGACAAATTATATGGCTGATATTTCTTCCAGTGTTGCCATAGCCTTGTAGAAAAATTGGTGATAAGAAATTCGATCCGGAACGTGTCGCTTGGGGGGTGCAAAGGGACTAAAATACCGGAATATACACGAAAAAAACGTGAATAAATCATCTCTCGCGAGTTTATTAATTTAAGACAAATTTTATGGCTGATATTTCTTCCAGTGTTGCCATAGCCTTGTAGAAAAATTGGTGATAAGAAATTCGATCCGGAACGTGTCGCTTGGGGGCTGCAAACGAAATAAAATAGCCGAAAATACTCGCAAAACACCGAGAAAAAAATCATCTCTCGCGAGTTTATTAATTAAAGACAAATTTGATGACTGATATTTCTTCCAGATGTTGTCATCGCCTCGCAAAAAAATTGGGGATATCAAATTCGATACGGAACCTTTCGCTTAGGGGTGTAGAGGGGCTAAAATAGCCAAAAATACACGAAAAATAACGTGAGAAAATCATCTCTCGCGAGTTTATTAATTTAAGACAAATTATATGGCTGATATTTATTCCAGATGTTGCCATAGCCTCGCAAAAAAATTGGGGATAGGAAATTCGATCCGGAACCTTTCGCTTGGGGGGTGCAAAGGGACTAAAATACCGGAAAAAACTCGCAAAACACCGAGAATAAAATCATCTCTCGCGAGTTTATTAATTAGAGACAAATTTTATAGCTGATATTTCTTCCAGATGTTGTCATCGCCTCGCAAAAAACTTGGGGATATGAAATTCGATCCGGAACCTTTCGTTTAGGGGGTGCAAAGTGGTTAAAATAGCCGAAAATACACGAAAAATAAAGTGAAAAAATCATCTCTCGCGAGTTTATTAATTAAAGACAAATTTTATGGCTGATATTTCTTCCAGATGTTGTCATCGCCTCGCAAAAAAATTGGGGATAAGAAATTCGATGCGGAACGTGTCGCTTGCGGGGTGTAAAGGTACTAAAATACCGGAAAATTCACGAAAAAAAAACGTGAAAAAATGATCTCTCGCGAGTTTATTAATTTAAGAAAATTTTATGGCTGATATTTCTTCCAGATGTTGTCATAGCCTCGCAAAAAATTAGGGGTATGAAAGTCGATCGGAACCTTTCGCTAGGTGGTGCAAATGGGCTAAAATAGCCAAAAATACACGAAAAATAAAGTGAAAAAATCATCTCTCGCAAGTTTATTAATTTCAGACAAATTATATGGCTGATATTTCTTCCAGTGTTGCCATAGCCTTGTAGAAAAATTGGTGATAAAAAATTAGATCCGGAACGTGTCGCTTGGGGGGTGCAAATGGACTAAAATAGCGGACAATACTCGGAAACACCGAGAAAAAAATCATCTCTCGCGAGTTTATTAATTTAAGACAAATTTTATGACTGATATTTCTTCCAGATGTTGCCATAGCCTTGTAAAAAAATTGGTGATAAGAAATTCGATCCGGAACGTGTCGCTTGGGGGGTGTAAAGGGACTGAAATACCGGAAAATACTCGCAAAACACCGAGAAAAAATCATCTGTCGCGAGTTTATTAATTAAAGACAAATTTTACGGCTGAAATTTTTTCCGCATGTTGTCATCGCCTCGCCAAAAAATTGGGGATATGAAATTCGATCCAGAACCTTTCACTTAGCGGGTGCAAAGTGGTTAAAATAGCCGAAAATACACGAAAAATAACGTGAAAAAATCATCTCTCGCGAGTTTATTAATTTAAGACAAATTATATGGCTGATATTTCTTTCAGATGTTGCCATAACATTGTAAAAAAATTGGGGATATGAAATTCGATCCGGAACGATTCGCTTAGGGGTGCAAAGGGGCTAAAATAGCCGAAAATACGCGAAAAATAACGTGAAAAATCATCTCTCGCGAGTTTTTTAATTTAAGACAAATTATACGGCGATATTTCTTCCAGATGTTGCCATAGCCTTGTAAAAGAATTGGTGATAAGAAATTCGATCCGGAACGTGTCGCTTGGGGGGTGCAAAGGGACTAAAATAGCGGAAAATACTCGAAAAACACCGAGAAAAAAACCATCTCTCGCGAGTTTATTAATTTAAGACAAATTATATGGCTGATATTTCTTCCAGATGTTGCCATAGCCTTGTAAGAAAATTGGTGATAAGAAATTCGATCCGGAACGTGTCGCTAGGGGGGTGCAAAGGGACTAAAATAGCGGAAAATACTCGCAAAACACTGAGAAAAATATCATCGCTCGCGAGTTTATGAATTTAACACAAATTTTATGGCTGATGTTTCTTCCAGATGTTGTCATAGCCTCGCAAAAAAATTGGGGATATGACATTCGATCCGGAACCTTTCGCTTAGAAGGTGCAAAGGGGCTAAAATAGCCGAAAATACACGAAAAAAAACGTGAAAAAATCATCTCTCGCGAGTTTATTAATTTAAGACAAATTTTATGGCTGATCTTTCTTCGAGATGTTGTTATAGCCTCGCAAAAAATTAGGGATATGAAAGTCGATCCGGAACCTTTCGCTTAGGGGGTGCAAAGGGGCTAAAATAGCCGAAACTACGAAAAATAACGTGAAAAAATCATCTCTTGCGAGTTTATTAATTCAAGACAAATTTTATAGCTGATATTTCTTTCAGGTGTTGCCATAGCCTTGTAAAAAATTGGCGATAAGAAATTCGATCCGGAACGTCTCGCTTGGGGGGTGCAAAGGGACTAAAATAGCCGAAAATGCACGATAAATAACGTGAAAAAATCATCTTTCGCGAGTTTGTTTATTTAAGACAAATTTTATGGCTGATATTTCTTCCAGATGTTGCCATGGCCTTGCAAAAAAATTGGGGATATGAAATTCTATCCGGAACCTTTCGCTTAGGCGGTGCAAAGGGGCTAAAATAACCGAAAATACACGAAAAATAACGTGAAAAAATCATCTCTCGCAAGTTTATTAATTTAAGACAAATTTTATGGCTGATATTTCTTCCAGATGTTGCCATAGCCTTGTAAGAAAATTGGTGATAAGAAATTCGATCCGGAACGTGTCGCTAGGGGGGTGCAAAGGGACTAAAATAGCGGTAAATACTCGCAAAACACTGAGAAAAATATCATCGCTCGCGAGTTTATGAATTTAAGACAAATTTTATGGCTGATATTTCTTCCAGATGTTGTCATAGCCTCGCAAAAAAATTGGGGATATGACATTCGATCCGGAACCTTTCGCTTAGGGGGTGCAAAGGGGCTAAAATAGCCGAAAATACACGAAAAAAACGTGAAAAAATCATCTCTCGCGAGTTTATTAATTAAAGACAAATTTTATGGCTGATATTTCTTCCAGATGTTGTCATCGCCTCGCAAAAAAATTGGCGATAAGAAATTCGATCCGGAACGTCTCGCTTGGGTGGTGCAAAGGGACTAAAATAGCCGAAAATACGCGAAAAATAACGTGAAAACATCATCTTTCGCGAGTTTATTTATTTAAGACAAATTTTATGGCTGATATTTCTTCCAGATGTTGCCATAGCCTTGCAAAAAAATTGGGGGTATGAAATTCGATCCGGAACCTTTCGCTTAGGGGGTGCAAAGGTGCTAAAATAGCCTAAAATACACGAAAAATAACGTGAAAAAATCATCTCTCGTAAGTTTATTAATTTAAGACAAATTTAATGGCTGATATTTCTTCCAGATGTTGTCATAGCATCGCAACAAAATTGGGGATATGAAATTCGATCCGGAAACTTTCGCTTAGGGGGTGCAAACCGCAACGACCGTTTAGATAAGATGCATACGAGTGGTATTGTTTATCAAATAAAATGCCATGATTGTACTTCCACATACATAGGCATGAGTAAACGGAAACTAAAGACTCGGACTAATGAGCATATTAGAGCCGTTAAACATTGCTCAGAAAAATCTGCTCTAGCGACACATCTGGAAAAAACGGGACACAAAATCGACTTCGGAAAAGTTAACACATTTTAGACATGGAAAAGAATTTTTACAAATGCTCCTTTTCAGAGATGCTAAACAATTACTTTCATGACAATACCCTTAAATGCATTCAAGATTTAAATTTCCTAAAAAATTCATGTAGAAAACCGATAGATGTTATAAAACAATATTGTACCAGCTAATCAGATGCTTTTAATTTTTCTAACTATTTACTTCCATATTCTATTCGATGAGATTCGCTTCCACATTTTCCTCTATTTCTACTCATTTCTCTGGATAAGACGGACTGAGTATAGCCGCCTTCCCCCTACCGCTCCGTACGCCTCTACCTCTCTCGCCTCCCCCTCCTTAAAGTCAATAGCTTCTTAATTTCGTCAGACTTTTGCGATTTCCTCCGGTATTGTTCCCCACGCCAATTACCAACAACAGGAGTAGCGGAGCAATAATGAGTGGAGAGGACAGAGTTTGGCGTAAGTTCAATTGTGCAGACAAAACAAGTTTTCCTAATTTTCCATAGTATTACTAACTAAATTCAATATCCGTACACTTTTTCACAGTTTGGCCTTTTCTTTCCGTACTGAGATCCCGTTCGAACTCGAAAATCTTTGACGAACTTCAATGTGACGTAATTTATTAAAAATACTATTGGATATTTGGTTGCTAATTAATTGCTAATTATTTACGCCAATCCTGATTTTGTTGCTCAAGCTATTTCCCAGATACCGTGGCGGTACTACCATAAAACTTGAGCTACCCCCGCACAGCTGTAACTTTTGAACGACTAAATATTTCTTTATGGGAGACGTGGTATAATTTGTTACTATTTTGTTGCTTAAAGATAGACTAGCTCCCGAATCATGAAAAACAAAAAAACAAAATGGCGCCTATTATCGATACTTTGCGATCACTTCACCTATTTTGCTCAAGTTCAACCATAAAACAAATTAATATTTTTTTTATGTAATAAGCGCAAGATAACTATTTTACTCTTTGTTTTACGGACGTAAAATGCCAGTTTAATGCACCAGGGGATGTAAAAAAAATGGCATTTTGCGTCTGTAAAGCGAGGAGAAAAATCGAGTCATTTCACGCCTAGTGTAACAAAAAATATTGTTTGCATCTCGGGTATAATGGTTTCCGGTCTCGTGTATTTGCGACACACTCGGCGATCACAACTCTGTACTCTGAGGCTCTCGAAGATTATGTGAAGTAGCATAATGCTTTATAAGCCCGCCCACAACATTTACAGCTCCTTTGCCGTGCCTAGTAGCAGAGAACAACCATTTAATAACATATGGTGATCGTTTTAATTCATATAATTGAAAGCGATTTTTAAAGTGGCTAGCGGCGCCGTCTGATACAATGGTAATTTTTTTTACTGAATCACAACAATTTTCTTTCAACCAGGTTATAATTTTTTCTTCTACTAGCAAAGCATACGCTGAATTATGTTTTCGAAGAAATTCGATCCGGAACGTGTCGCTTGGGGGGTGTAAAGGGACTGAAATACCGGAAAATACTCGCAAAACACCGAGAAAAAAATCATCTGTCGCGAGTTTATTAATTAAAGACAAATTTTACGGCTGAAATTTTTTCCGCATGTTGTCATCGCCTCGCCAAAAAATTGGGGATATGAAATTCGATCCAGAACCTTTCACTTAGCGGGTGCAAAGTGGTTAAAATAGCCAAAAATACACGAAAAATAACGTGAGAAAATCATCTCTCGCGAGTTTATTAATTTAAGACAAATTATATGGCTGATATTTATTCCAGATGTTGCCATAGCCTCGCAAAAAAATTGGGGATAGGAAATTCGATCCGGAACCTTTCGCTTGGGGGGTGCAAAGGGACTAAAATACCGGAAAAAACTCGCAAAACACCGAGAATAAAATCATCTCTCGCGAGTTTATTAATTAGAGACAAATTTTATAGCTGATATTTCTTCCAGATGTTGTCATCGCCTCGCAAAAAACTTGGGGATATGAAATTCGATCCGGAACCTTTCGTTTAGGGGGTGCAAAGTGGTTAAAATAGCCGAAAATACACGAAAAATAAAGTGAAAAAATCATCTCTCGCGAGTTTATTAATTAAAGACAAATTTTATGGCTGATATTTCTTCCAGATGTTGTCATCGCCTCGCAAAAAAATTGGGGATAAGAAATTCGATGCGGAACGTGTCGCTTGCGGGGTGTAAAGGTACTAAAATACCGGAAAATTCACGAAAAAAAAACGTGAAAAAATGATCTCTCGCGAGTTTATTAATTTAAGAAAATTTTATGGCTGATATTTCTTCCAGATGTTGTCATAGCCTCGCAAAAAATTAGGGGTATGAAAGTCGATCGGAACCTTTCGCTAGGTGGTGCAAATGGGCTAAAATAGCCAAAAATACACGAAAAATAAAGTGAAAAAATCATCTCTCGCAAGTTTATTAATTTCAGACAAATTATATGGCTGATATTTCTTCCAGTGTTGCCATAGCCTTGTAGAAAAATTGGTGATAAAAAATTAGATCCGGAACGTGTCGCTTGGGGGGTGCAAATGGACTAAAATAGCGGACAATACTCGGAAACACCGAGAAAAAAATCATCTCTCGCGAGTTTATTAATTTAAGACAAATTTTATGACTGATATTTCTTCCAGATGTTGCCATAGCCTTGTAAAAAAATTGGTGATAAGAAATTCGATCCGGAACGTGTCGCTTGGGGGGTGTAAAGGGACTGAAATACCGGAAAATACTCGCAAAACACCGAGAAAAAAATCATCTGTCGCGAGTTTATTAATTAAAGACAAATTTTACGGCTGAAATTTTTTCCGCATGTTGTCATCGCCTCGCCAAAAAATTGGGGATATGAAATTCGATCCAGAACCTTTCACTTAGCGGGTGCAAAGTGGTTAAAATAGCCGAAAATACACGAAAAATAACGTGAAAAAATCATCTCTCGCGAGTTTATTAATTTAAGACAAATTATATGGCTGATATTTCTTTCAGATGTTGCCATAACATTGTAAAAAAATTGGGGATATGAAATTCGATCCGGAACGATTCGCTTAGGGGGTGCAAAGGGGCTAAAATAGCCGAAAATACGCGAAAAATAACGTGAAAAATCATCTCTCGCGAGTTTTTTAATTTAAGACAAATTATACGGCGATATTTCTTCCAGATGTTGCCATAGCCTTGTAAAAGAATTGGTGATAAGAAATTCGATCCGGAACGTGTCGCTTGGGGGGTGCAAAGGGACTAAAATAGCGGAAAATACTCGAAAAACACCGAGAAAAAAACCATCTCTCGCGAGTTTATTAATTTAAGACAAATTATATGGCTGATATTTCTTCCAGATGTTGCCATAGCCTTGTAAGAAAATTGGTGATAAGAAATTCGATCCGGAACGTGTCGCTAGGGGGGTGCAAAGGGACTAAAATAGCGGAAAATACTCGCAAAACACTGAGAAAAATATCATCGCTCGCGAGTTTATGAATTTAACACAAATTTTATGGCTGATGTTTCTTCCAGATGTTGTCATAGCCTCGCAAAAAAATTGGGGATATGACATTCGATCCGGAACCTTTCGCTTAGAAGGTGCAAAGGGGCTAAAATAGCCGAAAATACACGAAAAAAAACGTGAAAAAATCATCTCTCGCGAGTTTATTAATTTAAGACAAATTTTATGGCTGATCTTTCTTCGAGATGTTGTTATAGCCTCGCAAAAAATTAGGGATATGAAAGTCGATCCGGAACCTTTCGCTTAGGGGTGCAAAGGGGCTAAAATAGCCGAAACTACGAAAAATAACGTGAAAAAATCATCTCTTGCGAGTTTATTAATTCAAGACAAATTTTATAGCTGATATTTCTTTCAGGTGTTGCCATAGCCTTGTAAAAAATTGGCGATAAGAAATTCGATCCGGAACGTCTCGCTTGGGGGGTGCAAAGGGACTAAAATAGCCGAAAATGCACGATAAATAACGTGAAAAAATCATCTTTCGCGAGTTTGTTTATTTAAGACAAATTTTATGGCTGATATTTCTTCCAGATGTTGCCATGGCCTTGCAAAAAAATTGGGGATATGAAATTCTATCCGGAACCTTTCGCTTAGGCGGTGCAAAGGGGCTAAAATAACCGAAAATACACGAAAAATAACGTGAAAAAATCATCTCTCGCAAGTTTATTAATTTAAGACAAATTTTATGGCTGATATTTCTTCCAGATGTTGCCATAGCCTTGTAAGAAAATTGGTGATAAGAAATTCGATCCGGAACGTGTCGCTAGGGGGGTGCAAAGGGACTAAAATAGCGGTAAATACTCGCAAAACACTGAGAAAAATATCATCGCTCGCGAGTTTATGAATTTAAGACAAATTTTATGGCTGATATTTCTTCCAGATGTTGTCATAGCCTCGCAAAAAAATTGGGGATATGACATTCGATCCGGAACCTTTCGCTTAGGGGGTGCAAAGGGGCTAAAATAGCCGAAAATACACGAAAAAAACGTGAAAAAATCATCTCTCGCGAGTTTATTAATTAAAGACAAATTTTATGGCTGATATTTCTTCCAGATGTTGTCATCGCCTCGCAAAAAAATTGGCGATAAGAAATTCGATCCGGAACGTCTCGCTTGGGTGGTGCAAAGGGACTAAAATAGCCGAAAATACGCGAAAAATAACGTGAAAACATCATCTTTCGCGAGTTTATTTATTTAAGACAAATTTTATGGCTGATATTTCTTCCAGATGTTGCCATAGCCTTGCAAAAAAATTGGGGGTATGAAATTCGATCCGGAACCTTTCGCTTAGGGGGTGCAAAGGTGCTAAAATAGCCTAAAATACACGAAAAATAACGTGAAAAAATCATCTCTCGTAAGTTTATTAATTTAAGACAAATTTAATGGCTGATATTTCTTCCAGATGTTGTCATAGCATCGCAACAAAATTGGGGATATGAAATTCGATCCGGAAACTTTCGCTTAGGGGGTGCAAACCGCAACGACCGTTTAGATAAGATGCATACGAGTGGTATTGTTTATCAAATAAAATGCCATGATTGTACTTCCACATACATAGGCATGAGTAAACGGAAACTAAAGACTCGGACTAATGAGCATATTAGAGCCGTTAAACATTGCTCAGAAAAATCTGCTCTAGCGACACATCTGGAAAAAACGGGACACAAAATCGACTTCGGAAAAGTTAACACATTTTAGACATGGAAAAGAATTTTTACAAATGCTCCTTTTCAGAGATGCTAAACAATTACTTTCATGACAATACCCTTAAATGCATTCAAGATTTAAATTTCCTAAAAAATTCATGTAGAAAACCGATAGATGTTATAAAACAATATTGTACCAGCTAATCAGATGCTTTTAATTTTTCTAACTATTTACTTCCATATTCTATTCGATGAGATTCGCTTCCACATTTTCCTCTATTTCTACTCATTTCTCTGGATAAGACGGACTGAGTATAGCCGCCTTCCCCCTACCGTTCCGTACGCCTCCTACCTCTCTCGCCTCCCCCCCTCCTTAAAGTCAATAGCTTCTTAATTTCGTCAGACTTTTGCGATTTCCCTCCGGTATTGTTCCCCACGCCAATTACCAACAACAGGAGTAGCGGAGCAATAATGAGTGGAGAGGACAGAGTTTGGCGTAAGTTCAATTGTGCAGACAAAACAAGTTTTCCTAATTTTCCATAGTATTACTAACTAAATTCAATATCCGTACACTTTTTCACAGTTTGGCCTTTTCTTTCCGTACTGAGATCCCGTTCGAACTCGAAAATCTTTGACGAACTTCAATGTGACGTAATTTATTAAAAATACTATTGGATATTTTGTTGCTAATTAATTGCTAATTATTTACGCCAATCCTGATTTTGTTGCTCAAGCTATTTCCCAGATACCGTGGCGGTACTACCATAAAACTTGAGCTACCCCCGCACAGCTGTAACTTTTGAACGACTAAATATTTCTTTATGGGAGACGTGGTATAATTTGTTACTATTTTGTTGCTTAAAGATAGACTAGCTCCCGAATCATGAAAAACAAAAAAACAAAATGGCGCCTATTATCGATACTTTGCGATCACTTCACCTATTTTGCTCAAGTTCAACCATAAAACAAATTAATATTTTTTTTATGTAATAAGCGCAAGATAACTATTTTACTCTTTGTTTTACGGACGTAAAATGCCAGTTTAATGCACCAGGGGATGTAAAAAAAACGGCATTTTGCGTCTGTAAAGCGAGGAGAAAAATCGAGTCATTTTACGCCTAGTGTAACAAAAAATATTGTTTGCATCTCGGGTATAATGGTTTCCGGTCTCGTGTATTTGCGACACACTCGGCGATCACAACTCTGTACTCTGAGGCTCTCGAAGATTATGTGAAGTAGCATAATGCTTTATAAGCCCGCCCACAACATTTACAGCTCCTTTGCCGTGCCTAGTAGCAGAGAACAACCATTTAATATCATATGGTGATCGTTTTAATTCATATAATTGAAAGCGATTTTTAAAGTGGCTAGCGGCGCCGTCTGATACAATGGTAATTTTTTTTACTGAATCACAACAATTTTCTTTCAACCAGGTTATAATTTTTTCTTCTACTAGCAAAGCATACGCTGAATTATGTTTTCGATCATCACTTATGACTGCGAAACTTTGTGTCGGATCCCCTTGATAAGACACTGCTGTGAAAATAGAAATTTAATCATTAACCCAATGATTTCCTTGAACAGCTTTATTACGAATCACAGCCCAGTTTTCAGCAATGTCTATTTAAAGAACTAAATGATATGGATCTTTTTAGCATTTTCTCTTTCTGCTTATATAGCTTTGCGTTGTATATTTTTTACATACATGTGAGTACTAACCTTCATGGTCCAAACCGAAACTTCATCTTTAAAAGCAGAAATTGAGAGTGTTTTTTTAATCAAGTTTCCATTATCCCACAAAGAATATGTAGTTTCTTGTGTGCCTTCTACATGTTGCATTTTTAAAACATCAAACAATTCCCTTAATTCCTGGACATATTTTACATTCTTGTAAATAACATAAATCAGATGGCTCAGAATACATTGTTGCGTTTATTATTTGTGACCGAATTTCATCCAACTCTGTAACGTTACTCCCTCTGAAATTAATTAAGCTCGTAAGAAATAAATCATAATTTGCGAAATAGATACAAAGACAAGCTTGTTTGATGGGACTAAGTAAGACATATTTTGGTCACAAACTATAAAACTTCGATTTACCAATTCTTAATTCGGGATAATCATTTTTAAATGCTTTATACGTTGCTTTCAGACTTCGAGTAAGAAAACGTTTAACTTTCCTCTCTTTTTTATCATCTATTTTAACGGTAATAATGTCACTTTTATTAGGACATTTATATAATATTCCATAACAATTTTTTCGGTCCTTTCATCAATTGGATCGCCTGTGTGTGCTTCTGATTCCGAATCAACTCCCTTTTCTTGTGCAACTCTTCGCTCTCTCTATCATGTATAATGTTATGTAAAGAAATAAGAATGAAATTTCATTTTTCGTTAAGCATGAGGGTAGCAAAGTCAGAATTTTTATTTTTTCTAAAACCGTCGAAGACTCTTGCAATTTTGTACCCATTCTGTACAACGGAATACAGTTGATTCGTTTGCTTTAATGGAAACGTCATAAACATTGTTCAATTTCACATCGAGGGTATTAGACAATGTTGAAAGTAGATTTTTTTTCTTCTTTTTTACGTAATTTTCAAGTAATTTTTCACGTACAAGATTTTTTCTCTTAAGAGGCGATACAGAACCTAAGAAATATGTAGTTATTTTATTATTAAATTCTTCGATGCGTTCTGAAATGCTTGGTAAAAAATCTTCGTCTTTATCGACTACGTTGTCGGTAACTTCATTATCCGTTGTAAATTCATTGTCAGTGCTACTAACCAATTCTAAAGCACGATTGTAACAATCTTTACACAGATATGTAGAGGGTGTCAAAGGTAAATCAGGATAGAGGTGCTTCAATGGATGAGCAAGATCCTCAAGTTGTTTGAAACGCACGGAACTAGATTTCTAATAGATTTTTTTGTGCTTATGTAAAAAATCTCCACATTTGATTCTCTCCGTTGAGTTGATAAGGTGTAAATATGTAATCATTTTCAAAAAGATGATAGTTTTAAAAAAGACTAGATGTGTGATATATATAGCAGAAACCGACCTTTTCTTGGCAAATGTTAAGTCAAAGATAGCCATCTAGCGGACAAATGTACATAAACTCATACAAGTAGGCGCATGTATATTACTTATGTACGCACAAAGATAAACATCTTTATATTGACTGTTATATCATTGTTATATCACTATATACAAGTTTACGCGTTATCTCATTAGTGATCGCTATCGCAGAGGAAATCCCCTAAATCTCGCAAATACGTCTAGATAGGTATTTACGTCCTCTATTACGACAAAAGAAAATTGAGCAAAAGAGAAATGGGGTATTCGAGAAAAATGCATTTTTCTAAAAAATGCATAACTCGTGCATTTTTTATTCCTTTTGAAAATAACATAAAGAACGTGAAAGAGGGCTCAGAACTGAGTGAAATTATGTGTTATACGCTTAAAAGTTTAAAAAACTGGTGAAACAGTAGCAGTTTGAAAATTACATTGAAAAAATTTTTTCTAAGTACGAATTTTCTCGGAAATTTTCGGAATCGCTGAACGCATGAAACTTTTTTGAAAAAAAAAAAAAAAAAAAAAAAAAAAAATACGTGTCAAATAATTTTTGGAGAAGAATATAAATATTTCAATTTCGAAATGATAGGTGACATAGACACACGAGGACCAGCTGATTTGAAATGGATTCAGCCTTATAACGTACAGTCACTGTCATATATTTTAATTTTTATTCTATTTATAACGAATCATCACAGCAGATAGACTAGGGGCTTCTGGGCCACCTCGACCACGTGCCCAGAGCACACCTATGCAGATGAGAATAGCGATAAAGCATGGTGATGACGTTAGCGACTGCTCGTGGGTGGTCTTCTGGACCCTTCATCTATCTGGTCAGATTACGTGCCCAGAGTACATCTGTGCAGGTGAGAATATTGGAGTAAGTAGGTAAACTGAGTTGGTTACCTCGTACATTTACGCAGTTCTGCGATAGGGTAAACAATTCCCAAATCACCCTCCCACACGAATTATGGGTGTCAAATGACACTTAACGAAATTAAATATGCATGCATGCAATCTGGGCCCATTGAGAGAGTAGCATGCGAAAGCGTGCGCACATTATCAGATGACATCATGCGCTGTATAGTGTATTACATAGAGCCTTTGAAACGGTTTATTCCATTCGACTGTCTTCGGTAACTTGTGTACGAAAGTATCAAAGCGATAGTACAACGTATACGAATATCACATGTGAAATTAAAACTACTTCGTTGGGCTTCTTTAGCACATTAGTTACACAAAGCATTCCGTTTTTCCATATTACATGCGACTGCGAATTCGAAGAACTTTCTCGTGACATTGAGACTATAGCGTACACGAAGACTTATGAAAGGAGACATATTAGATGTCAAGCGTAAACAACTTGCTAAAGAAAGATCTGTAACGTCCGTGTTAGAATGCCGCGAAAACGGTAAAGTAAGCACGATAAATGTTCCAGTTTCGGTTTACGCCTACACGTAATAACCACGGGAGTAGGAACGCGTGAAAATAGCTAATTCGAGTGCCAAATTAAACAATGCTAATACGCGCAATTCATTAAGCGGCAAGCGCCAGCGTCAGCGAACAATTAGAGAGACAGAAAAAAAGGTAAAGGATTGCGATCTACAGAGTTACTTATTTTGGGGCGGTTGTGGTTCGCTCGTTCTCTCAGTTAGCCCTCGGCAGTCTCTGGATCCAAGCGCGGCAAGCGGTTCAAATGGCAGAAGGATAGGATGGTAGAAATAAAGTAACACTCAAAGATGCAATTATGTGTTGTTTATTAATTGCATAAAGCTACGTTACAACTGTTACACACTGATTGTAGTCGAGATATAATATCAACAATTATTCGCGAGACTACAATCGGAGAAGCTTTATAATTATTCTAAGTTAATTTCACACGAAAATATTCTAAGGAAATTCGGCTCAAAAATATTCTAAGTCCGAATACGATAAATTAGTCGAAATTACTCTAAGCCCAAGTTACAAATTAAACAAGCGACGGATCAGGGCTCCGCCCTACGAAACAAAAAGAACAAAAGCTTCTGCCTCGAGTGGTGGCGCGAGCTGACTTTTTATACCCGCACTTCTATCTAGGGCAGATACAAAGGGAGGATTTTTTGGATATCTCATCTATGCATCGGGTGACAAAGGTACGGGTGGGGGATAAGGTTACTCTGGTTCAAATGTGACGCGTGCCAAGGACAAAGATTGGATCGATAGGAGGTAATGCTATAGGTAAGGTAGGATTCGTTGGTGGAAGGTCATGTTACGGCGAGAGTGATTGTCTCTCGTAGGTAACCTTATTGCTAGTAGGTGACGTTACTAACAGGGAAGTAGGACTCATGATAACATGAAGGAAAAAAGGTTGTAGGATGGTAAGAATGGATAGCGAGAGATGCGGTCAGTCATGCTCGACGTGACACGTCTCCCCCAAAAGATGTGTGCTGGTCCCTCCGCCCGAGTGTCACCTCGGGCGGGGGCTGAGTCATTTGGACTCCACCCGGACAACGACACCACCACAAGCAGACTCTGTGTCTGTTATTTTTTGTGTTGTTGTTGTTTTTAATATAATATATATATATATATATATATATATATATATATATATATATATATATATATATAAATATTTTTTTTTGTGTTATAACCATTGCCTTACTATCTAACATAGTATATTTATATTTTTTATTTTTATTATTGTGTTACAAAAAAAAAAATTTATTGCATTACAAATATTTTCTTAAATTTGTCGTTCGCCAAAGATGGTTGACGGTAATTAAAATACCGCCCACGGTGTACAGGACCATCCTGTAGTCCTGCCATTGCCATGACTGGCTTTCTTCGACCCAGTCGTCTGGCTCTGTTGCTGGCTCGTGCTGCTCCCACTCATTCTGCACCAACCAGTGCTCGGGCGCAACGTCCCAGTTTTCTTCGGGCACTTCTTCCCAGCCCGGGAGAATTGACGCTCCTCCGCACCCTGGGCACAGCGTCTCTTCCAATGCTCCTACGTGCTCCTCGTCCTCACAGCAGAGACACCAATCCAGGGTGTCCGAGCTGGTGCTATGCCGCACGCGGTCTTGGCAGTTTCGCCATGCTGCGAGATCAATGCCACGTTCGCTGCAGCTCCTGTACGTTTTCCAGCTGCCGTACCCCTCGCCTCCGTGCGGCAAGACCACGCGATCCAATGAGAATCTTCGCGACTCTAACCAGTCGTTGGATTCGCGCAAATAGGCCCTATCGCAGTGCACTTGCCCCTCTCTGCTTGGGGCACCGACCACGTCCCACCGGTCCCGGCGGTACGTCTCTGAAGTTGGCAGGACACTTATAACCCAAGGTAAAATAAACTATTGGATAATTTGCCGTAAATTATCTGTAAATTATCCGTGGAATTGATCATTTTGCTGCGACCATTTAGAAAAAACGCGAATGTTCTGCTAACTTCCACCGAAGTTGGCAGAGCACCTGTCAGAAATAATTAAAAACAACAGATATCACTACATAGGAATTTGCCGCTTTTTTGCAGTAACAAAATTAGGTAGTTTCCAATAGTGAAACATTATTTTGTCATTTATTATAACAATAGTACTGTCAGCTTCGTATAAGATAGCAGGTCACCTTACTGAAACCCAGGAAGGAGGAGCGCTATCGATACGATAGTGGCACAGGAATTTGCCGCTTTTTAGCCGTAAGACAGCTGTCTGTTTGTCGAAAAATAAAAAACATATTTTTATTGTTATAAACAATAATTCATTAGCACTTATACAGCTCCGTCGCCGACCGATTAAACTAATTAAAGAGATCTGATATTACATCGACAGTTACTTAGGATTAAGCCGTTTTTTTACCGTAACAAAACGGTATAGTACATAAATGCAGATGAAAATTTTTTTAATTTTTATAACAATAGTCCTGTCATCTTCATACGAAACTAGAAGGTCACCTCACTGAAACTCAGGAATGACGAGAACTATCGAGACGAGAGCGGTACAGGAATTTGCCGCTTTTTAGCCGTAACAAAACTGTGCAGTTTCCAATATTGAAATATTATTTTTTATTTTATTATAACAATAGTACTGTCAGCTTCGTATGAAGATAGCAGGTCACCTCACTGAAACCTAGGAAGGACGAGCGCCATCGAGACGAGAGCGGTACAGGAATTTGCCGCTTTCTGGCCGTAACAAAACTATGCAGTTTCCAATATTTAAATATTATTTTTTATTTTATTATAACAATAGTACTGTCAGCTTCGTATGAAGATAGCAGGTCACCTCACTGAAACCCGGGAAGGACGAGCGCTATCGAGATGAGAGCGGTACAGGAATTTGCCGCTTTCTGGCCGTAACAAAACTATGCAGTTTCCAATATTTAAATATTATTTTTTATTTTATTACAACAATAGTACTGTCAGCTTCGTATGAAGATAGCAGGTCACCTCACTGAAACCCGGGAAGTACGAGCGCTATCGACACGATAGTGGCACGGGCTTTGCTGCTTTTTAGCCGTAAGACAGCTGTGTGTTTGTCAAAAAATAAAAAAATTTATTTTTATTGTTATAAACAATAATTTATTAGCCCTTATACACTGTTAAAAAAAACTTGAATTTTAATGCATTTTTCAACGCCATTTGTACATGAATTTTAATGTACTTGTATTATAAATATATAAAAATTATTTAATGTATATTTGAATGAAAATTTATGTATTTTACCATAAATTTTACCGTAAAACTCAATTCGATGCACATTAACTTTCAATTACATGCATAACTATCGCATTAATGTAGATTATACCAAATATTTAATGCACCAGTACATAACGTTTAATATGCATTTCGTTTAATTTTAATGCTAACTTTAATGTAAACCGCATGAAATTTCAAGCATAACAATATGAAATTTCAAGCAAATTCGTTTTTAGCGAATTTAATGGAGATACAACATTTTTAATGTAAAGTGCATGGAATTTGAAGCACGATAGCAGGAAATTTCCAGCATATTCGTTAATGCAGATACAACATTTCCAATGAAAAGTGCATGGAATTTGAAGCACTATAGCAGGAAATTTCAAGCAAATTCGTGTTTAGCCAATTTAATGCATATATAACATTTTCAATGTAAAGTGTATTAAATTTGAAGCAAATTCGTTTCGAGAGAATTAAATAATTTAGTACACACGCAACATTTTGAATGTAAAGTGCATTAAATATTGGCACAATCGTAAGAAATTTTAAGCAAATTTAATGCAGTTACAAATGCAATTCTATATATTTAAATGTAAACTATATTATTAAGGGGGCTAGACACCTTTTTTCTCTGAAATAAGAAGTCACATTTTAATACATAAATGTAAACTAATTATTGTATACTTTTTACATATAAAAGTGGGTATATTTAACTTATCTTAAAACTTTCTCCGATGGGCCTTTTATATGGTCCAGAACCATAGTCATCGATGAAACAAGTTTTTTCACTAACCGTAAGCTTTGAAATTTTCCTGTGCATGGATTGAATCCAGATTTGAACTAAATTACTCCTGAATAGTATAATTCTCATATGAGTGTAAGGATTTTTGATCTAATGAGAAAAAAAAATTGTGCTGTTTTTCAAGAGTTTTTTTTTTAATTTTTTAAAATTTTTTATATTTTTTCATAATTTTTCTGATGTCAAAATTTTTTCCGACATTTAATCCTAAATCCCTACACTCATATGAGAATTATACTATTCAGGAGTAATTTAGTTCAAATCTGGAGTCAATCCATCCACAGGAAAATTTCAAAGCTTACGGATAGTAAAAAAACTTGTTTCATCGATGACTATGGTTCTGGACCATATAAAAGGCCCATCGGAGAAAGTGTTAAGGTAAGGTAAATATACCCACATTTATATGTAACAAGTATGAAATAATTAGTTTACATTTATGTATTAAAATGTGACTTCTTATTTCAGAGAAAAAAGGTGTCTAGCCCCCTTAAGTAATTACTTAATTTTTCATCTAATATTCTGAAGACTTTTCTCAAAGTAATTGACAATTAATTAATTTATTGGATTAATTTATTAAATATTCTTATTGGATAATTTGTCTTAATTAACCGAAATTATCAATAAAATTAGAAAATTTGACACTGTCTTTTAAGCAACATTTCTTTTTACCTACACTGCCAAAATGATATTAAGTTAGTGGGCACTACTGTAAAAGCAGTAAATAAAAAAAATGGCTTATGGAGAATTTATCTCTAATTATCAGCAATCGGTCTGTAAAGATTCAAAATTCTCCGCTCATTATTTACAAAAATAGCAGGGTGCATTGCTAAAATGAAATCACCTTAGCAAGACACCATTGGTAAATCAGTCCATAACAAAAAAAAAAGACATACAAGGAATAAACCATTAATTGTTCGTAATCGATCTCTAAAGGTTTGAAATTCACCGCACTTTATTTAAAAAAAAAAAAAAAAAAAAAAAAAAAAAAACAATATGGTGCACTATTAGTATATTACGCCCCTTTACTTGCTCCCGTGGTGCGTATACGATTTTTCTGCCTGGCGAGACCGAAAATACAACCTTTGCGATCGGGCGCCGGGAGCAAAAGTGGCACTTTCGGCCCGCTAGACAAAAAAAGCATTTTATCAACGTAGGAGGGATCTACTGCCAGATAAATAATTTAAGGAGGCTAGACATCTTTTTTCTCTGAAATAAGAAGTCACATTTTAATACATAAATGTAAACTAATTATTTCATACTTTTTACATATAAAAGTGGGTATATTTACCTTACCTTAACACTTTCTCCGATGGGCCTTTTATATGGTCCAGAACCATAGTCATCGATGAAACAAGTTTTTTTACTATCCGTAAGCTTTGAAATTTTCCTGTGGATGGATTGACTCCAGATTTGAACTAAATTACTCCTGAATAGTATAATTCTCATATGAGTGTAGGGATTTAGGATTAAATGTCGGAAAAAATTTTGACATCAGAAAAATTATGAAAAAATATAAAAAATTTTAAAAAATTAAAAAAAAAACTCTTGAAAAACAGCACAATTTTTTTTTCTCATTAGATCAAAAATCCCTACACTCATATGAGAATTATACTATTCAGGAGTAATTTAGTTCAAATCTGAAGTCAATCCATCCACAGGAAAATTTCAAAGCTTACGGATAGTGAAAAAACTTGTTTCATCGATGACTATGGTTCTGGACCATATCAAAGGCCCATCGGAGAAAGTTTTAAGGTAAGGTAAATATACCCACTTTTATATGTAAAAAGTATGAAATAATTAGTTTACATTTATGTATTAAAATGTGACTTCTTATTTCAGAGAAAAAAGGTGTCTAGCCCCCTTAACAAAAATTGACGTACAAGAAATTGACCACCTATAATATGTGATTTATCCGCTAAGGAGATCATTTTGCGGAACTTAATTTTAGTAATTTGGTTTTTTAAAAAGCAGGGGCAACAACTACCATTATATAAAGCTAGCAGGAAACTACCAAAATGATCGAACGAACACATAGAATACTTAGAATACTTAGAAAATCATCCTCGAGTGAACATTCGGTATAACTTAAACAATTCTTTTGCCCCAGATTTTTGATTACTGGGAAGCCTCATGCTAACCATTTCCACACTAAAAAAGTGAAAAAACTTATTCTATTATTTTGTCTATTAAATGGTGAATGTGATCGGAAAAATTGTTTCATATAGATGGATAGAAATGGTCAAGAAAAGACGTTTTGAAATTCCGAACGTTCATAATGAATGAAATATTAACTTATAGTTTCTAATTTTGGTTAGAATTCGTCGAACTGGTTTTAGTGGTGACTGCAAGAGTGAGAAGTGAAGAGTTATTATCACTTTTTAAATATATTAAGTAGCCAACTTCGGCTAAATCAGAAAATGACTGAAATCTTTCGTTCATCTAAGAAAAGTGCCAGGATTTTGACGATAATTGGTGAAACTAGGTATTTATTAGGCAAATAATAGAAACTATTTCCACCAGGGTAAGCAAGACGATTATTTCCAAAATTCTTAAATCTAAACAGCCGGGGGACTCAAGGTCCCCGCAAATATGGGACTTACGTAGACGAGCAGCATTAGGAGGGAAAATTATTTAAAAAATGTTTAAATCCAAGTAGCCAGGGAACGCGAGGTTCACCCAAATAAGCGAGGTACGAAGACGTCCGACATTAAGTGGGGCGATTATTTAAAAAATTCTTAAACCTAAGTACACGAGGAACGGAAGGACCATGCAAATTAGGGAGTTATGTGGACACACTACAGTAAGCAAGATGATTCTCTGAAAAAAATTTAAACCCAAATAGTCGGAGGATGCGAGGCGCCCGAAAATAAGGGAGTTCCGTAGATGTGCGACATTAAGTGGGATGATTATTTAAAAATATCTTCAACCTAGCTATAGCCGGGAGACGTGAGCTCCACGCAAATAAGGAAGTTACTTATATGTTAGATAGTAAGAGAAATGATTATGAATATTATCTTTAACCCAAGTAGCCAGGGGACGTTAGGTCCTCGCAGATATGGAGGTTAGGTAAACGGGCAACATTAAGCAGGAAAATTATTTAAAAAATTCTTCAACATATAAATAGCGGGAGGATGTGAAGTCCACGTATATAAGGGAGAAACGATTATTGAAAAAATTCTTATGCACAAGTAGTCGGGGGGCACAGTATCAACGCATATAAGGGAATTACGTAGACTTGCGATAGCAAGACAATTATTTGGGAAATTCATTAACTTAAATAGCCGGACGATGCGAGGAAAAGCATGTAATGGAGTTACGTAGACGTGCGACAATCAGGTACAATTATTTAAATAATTTTTAAACCCAAGTAGCCGGGAGATACGAGGTCCACACATATAAGAGAATTACGTAGACGTGCAATACGATTATTTAAATAGTATTTAAGCATAATAGGGTGTAATGTAGAAGTACAACAATAAGCAAGACAATTAATTAAATAATTTTTAAACCCATGTAACCAGACTAGACGAGGTCCGTGCTTAGTAGGGAATAACGTAGAAGTGCAGCAATAAACAAAACAATTAATTAAATAATTTTGAAACCCAAGTAGTCGGAGGATACGAGGTCCACGCATTGCGGGGAATAATGCAGACATGCAACAATCAGCAAAACAATTATTTATATAAGTTTTGAACCTAAGTAGCCGGGGGATACGAGATCCACGCATATTAGAGAATAATGTAGAAGTGAAACAATAAGCAAAATAAAAATCAGCAAAATGATTATTTAAATAATTTTTAAACCCAAGTAGCCGGAGGATCCATTAAACAGTTATTTATAGAATTCTTTAATCTAAATAGTTGGGGAACGCTAGGTTCACGCATATAAGGGAGTTATGTACGTAGACGAGCGGCAATAAGCAAGACGATTCTTTGAATAATTTTCAAAACCCAAGTAGCCTGGATAAACCAGGTCCGCGCATGGTAGGGAAGAATGTAGAAGTGCAACAATAAGCAAGAAAATTAATTAAATAATATTTAAACCCATGTAACCAGAGGAAACGAGGTCAGTGCATAGTGTAAGGGAATAATGTAGAAGTGCATCAATGAGCAAAACATTTAATTAAATACTTTTAAACCCAAGTAGCCGGAAGAGACGAGGTCTGCGCATATCAGGGAATTACGTTGACGTGCAACAACCAACAAAACAATTATTCAAATAATTTTTGAACCTAAGTAACCGGGAGAGGCGGGGACCACGCAAATAAATAAAAATTATTTAAATAATTGTTTTGCTTATCTTTTCATGTCTACATAACTCCCTTATATGCGTGAGCCTCATATCCCCACCTACTTGGGTTTACAAATTCATTAAATAATTGTCTTGGTTATTGTTGCACGTCTTCGATATTCCCTAATATGCGTAGACCTTGCGTCCCCCGGCTACTCGGGTTTAAAAATTGTTTAAATAATTGTCTTATTTATGGTTGCAACTCTACGTAATTCCCTAATATGCGTGGGCCCCGCGTCCCTCGGCTACTTGGATTTAAAAATTAAGTAAATAATCGTTTTGCTTATTTTTTCACGTCTACATGACTCCTTTATATACGTTGACCTCATATCCCCCGGCTACTTGGGTTTAGAAATTGTTTAAATAATTGTCTTGGTTATTGTTGCGCGTCTATGAAATTCATCAATATGCGTGGACCTCGCTTCCCCAGGCTACTTGGGTTTAAAAATTAATGAAATAATCGTTTTGCTTATTTTTTTCATGTCTACATGACTCCCTTATATGCGTGGACCTCATATCCCCCTGCTACATGGGTTTAAAAATTGCTTAAATAATGATCTTGCTTATTGTTGCACGTCTACGAAATTCCGTAATATGCGTGAACCTCGCGTCCCCGGGCTACTTTAGTTTAAAAATTATTTAAATAATCGTTTTGCTTATTTCTTCATGTCTGTATAACTCCCTTATATGCGTGGACCTCGCGTCCCCGGGCTACTTGAGTTTAAAAATTATTTAAATAATTGTTTTGCTTATTTTTTCATGTCTGCATGATTCCTTTATATGTGTGGACCTTATATGCCCCGGCTACTTGGGTTTAGAAATTGTTTAAATAATTGTCTTGGCTATTGTTGCACGTCTACGAAATTCCGTAATATGCGTGGACCTTGCATCCCCCGGCTACTTAGGTTTAAAAATTAATTAAATAATCGTTTGGTTATTTTTTCATGTCTACGTGACTCCCTTATATGCGTGGACCACATATTCCCCGCCTACTTGTGTTTAAAAATTATTTAAATAATCGTTTGGCTTATTTTTTCATGTCTACATGACTCCCTTATATGCGTAGACCTCATATCTCCCGTCGTAAATCGTTATTTAAAATATTTGTTTCATATTAAAATTGTATGTTTGTGTAGGATGAGTTAATATTGTCGACATTGTATCGATACGATTAAATATCGATATATTTTTGGCATTATATTATGTATATCGATACAAAGCAAACAAATTAGTATGGACACGAATTATCGATATTTCCTTTTTTATCGGGCCTCAGACGTAGTTTTCTACCTTACCGGTAACGAATTTAATTTTTTTTTCTGAATTAAACAAAAATCTGAGAAAATCATTTTGGCAAGTCTTTAAATTTATTCACTATTAAATTTCTGTATAGTTCCGCCAATAGATTTTTTCAGAAACATTTAAGAAATTTTCTTGCATCATTGTGATTGATTACTAATTTCAAAAATGTTTCTTGAAAAATCTAATGGATGGAATTATTCGAAAATTTAACAGGATAATCATTGTACCATTACGGAGAGCTTGACAAAACGCTTTTTTTTAAAGATTTTTGTTTAAATCCGAAAAAATAATTAAAATCATATAACGGTAAGGTAGGAATCTACGTTTCGATGCCTCCTGTTCATATAATACTAACTCACGGAAGAGTGCAACATAATTCTAACTCAAAATTCTATGCAAGATAATTCCAACTCGAAATTTCGTGCAATATAATTCTAACCCGCAACTCCGTGCATTAAAATTCCAATTCGGGCCAATACAATATGATTCCTATTCAAACTCACAGTGCAATATGATGCTAACTCGTGCGGCAAAACAATATAAATCTAATTCAAATAATCCTGGACATTATTTCTTATGACAAACAATTCTGTACTCAAGCACTGCTAATAACACGGGAGAGAAATAGTAGTACCTTATTTAACGATTAATCTGATGTTTTACATATACTGACATCCATACATAATCATGAAACGGAGGCATAAACGCAAAAAAACACGATTTTTCACAGAAAATAAGGGTTACTAATTAAACAAGCTTTACTCAAACATAAATAAGCCACCTTTAAAAGTTGAAATAGATTGGGTGCACGAGGAAACGGGCTCTCGAAAACAAGCTTCTTACGCGTGCTTATATTCAAAGCGAAATTACTGGTCAAATTAAAAGTAGCTTAAGCCTACCAAATTTTGTTATCAAATGACTAGTAAATTTTTATATATAGTAGTACAATATCATGTACTATATGATATATATAATATATGAACCTATAATATGTTATGATACATAAAAATAACCACAATACATGCGATATATATGCGTGTAAAAAAAGCACCATTTGCGGTTTTTATGAAATTAAATTTTAATTTTTCTGGTGACTTCATATTTTCTTTACAGAAAAAGATTTCGCAGCTCAAATGCTATACTCCCTAGGTGTTTTATGAACAAATTATCGATTTTCATAAAATGACGAGGAAAAATGCTTTTTGTCCATAAGAGCCTATCGAGGGGGCATAGTAAGCACTTCAATGTGCACAAAAAATACTCTTAAAATAATCTCTTGTACTCTAATGTACTCTCTTATACTCTCTTGTGCTCTCGTTACTCCCTTAAAAGAAGAAAATATAGAGAGTATAAAGAGTAAATATAAAAATACAAAGAGTACATAGGAGAGTACAAAGAGTACATATAAGTACGAAGAGTATATTACGTAAAAGTGCAACACGATTATTTAAATAATTTTAAACCCAAGCAGCCGGGGGATACGAGGTCCACGCATATTAGAGAATTCCGTAGAAATGCAACAATCAACAATACGATTATTTAAATAATTTTTTTCAACGCGTGCATGAAAAAGGCCCATTTTCTGCGTTGAAAAGTGAACGAAAAATCGAACATTTCGAGCATCTAGCGAGGCCCCCCGTAAGAGTGGGAGGAAAAGACGTTATTCGGCCTAAAAAGAGGTTCTAAAGTGACTTTTTTTGACTAATTGGATACAAAAATACTATATTTGCCTGGCGGGTGCATAAGTATCTTTTGTAAATACTTTTGCGCCCGCAATTCTAAAATTCCGTAAAACTGCAAAAATTAAGCTAAATCCACTATCAATTTGTGAATGCATGTTATGACTTTTTTATTCAGAGATATATCCAGTATACTATTTTTATTTGAAAATGAACATCTTTGCATTCGCACAAATTTGTATCAGATTTCTGATTATTTTTAACAAGTTCTTGTATTATTTATTACTTCGAGTATTTCGTTGTCGTATAAAGCAAAAATCAATTTAGCCTTGCTTTTTGGGCATTAAAACGCCAAAAGTCAATACATAAGTTACAAAAAATATGGTATGCACCTAGGACTTAGTGGGCCTTTTCACTTCGTGTGTTTGTAGTACGAACCGTAAGAGAGCCAGTACGAGCCGAAGGCGAGTGCATTTGGCGAACCGAAGACGAGTCCATACACGGTCTACAAAGGCCCACTTTGTGCCCTATGTACATAATATACTATTTAAATCTAAGTAGCTCGGGGATACGAGGTCCTCGCGTATATGAGAATTACGTAGACGTGCAATACGATTATTTAAAGAATTTTTAAACCCAACTAGCCGGGGGATACGAGGTCCACGCATATTATGGAATTACGTAGAAGTGGAACAATATAAGCAGAACAATTATTTAAATAATTTTTGAACCCAAGTAGGCGAGGGATACGAGGTCCACTCATCTAAGGGAATTACATAGACGTATAACAATAAGTAAGACAATTATTTGAATAATTTTGAAACCCAAGTAGACGGGGGATACGAGGTCCACGCGTATATGAGAATTACTTAGACGTGCAATACGATTATTTAAATAATTTTTAAACGAAAGTAGCCGGGGGATAGGAGATCGTTTTTGTACGTCTTTGTAATTCTCTTTCATGCGTGGACCTCATATCCCCCGTCTACTTTGGTTTAAAAATTATTTGAATAATTGTTTTGCTTATTGTTTTACTTCTACGCTATTCTCTAATATGCATGGAACTCTTATCTCCCAGCGACGTAGGTTTAAAAATTATTTAAATAATCGTATTACTGATTGTTGTACTTCGACATAGTTCCCTAATATGCGTGAGCCTCTTATCCCCTGCCTACTTGGGTTTAAAAATTATTTAAATAATTGTTTTACATATGGTTGCACGTCTACATAATGTCTACATAATTTCCATATATGCGTGGACCTCGTATCCCCCGGCTACTTGGGTTTAAAAATTATTTAAATAATCGTATTGCACGTCTACGTAATTCTCATGTACGCGTGGACCTCGTATCTCTCGGCTGCTTGGGCTTAAAAATTATTTAAATTATTTTCTTGCTTGCTGTTGTACGTCTACACGGAAAAAAAGTAAATCCTACTTTTTACACAGTTGATTTAAATTATAAAAGCAAGTTTATTTTACTTTCATAAGTATCAATAGAAACTGCTTTTAAAAAACGTACAATTCACTTTTTTGTAAGGTAAGATTGGCATTATGCTTTGATATGCATTTCAAATAAAAAGTACTTTTTACTTTTAAAATTAAAAAAAAGTGAATTCTACTTTTTTTAAAGCAGTTTCTACTTTTTCCTTTCCTAGTTGATTTAACTTCTGAAAAACAGCAAGATTTACTTTTTTTTCGTGTACGTAATTTCCTAATACGCGTGGACCTCGTATCCCCCAGGTGCTTGGGTTTAAAAATTATTTAAATAATCGTTTTGTTGCATTTCTACGTTGTTCCCTAATATGCGTGGACCTCGTATCCCCCGGCTATTTAGGTTTAAATATTATATTGTGTACCTAGGACGTAGTCTTTGTACTCTTTGCACTCTCGTATGTACTCTTGGTACTCTTTGTACTCTCGTATGTACTCCTTGTACTGCTCCCCCAATAGGCTGTTATGGAGAGAAAAGCATTTTTCCTCGTCATTTTATGAAAATCGATAATTTGTTCATAAAACCCCCTAGAGAGTATAGCATTTGAGCTGTGAAATCTTTTTCTGTAAAGAAAACATCAAATCACCAGAAAAATTAAAACTTAATTTCATAAAAACCACAAATCGTGCTTTTTTTACATGCATATATATCGCATGTATTGTGGTTATTTTTATGTATCATAACATAAATAGGTTCATTTATAGTACATGATATTGACTACTATATATAAAAATTTACTAGTCATTTGACAAAAAAATTTGGTAGGCTTAAGCTACTTTTAATTTGACCAGTAATTTCGCTTTGAATATAAGCACGCGTAAGAAGCTTGTTTTCGAGAGCCCGTTTCCTCGTGCACCCAATCTATTTCAACTTTTAAAGGTGGTTTCTTTATGTTCGAGTAAAGCTTATTTAATTAGTAACCCCTATTTTCTGTGAAAAATCGTGTTTTTTTTTTGCATTTATACCTCCGTTTCATGATTATGTATGGATGTCAGTATATGTAAAACATCAGATTAATCGATAAATAAGGTACTACTATTTCTCTCCCGTGTTATTAGCAGTGCTTGAGTACAGAATTGTTTGTCATAAGAAATAATGTCCAGGATTATTTGAATTAGATTTATATTGTTTTGCCGCACGAGTTAGCATCATATTGCACTGTGAGTTTGAATAGGAATCATATTGTATTGGCCCGAATTGGAATGTTAATGCACGGAGTTGCGAGTTAGAATTATATTGCACGAAATTTCGAGTTGGAATTATCTTGCATAGAATTTTGAGTTAGAATTATGTTGCACTCTTCCGTGAGTTAGAATTATATGAACAGGAGGCGTCGGTTTGAGTTTCATATAGCCTTAAATAACAAAATAAATAGTTAACAACGTAAAAGTTAAAATAATGCTAATGAATAAGGTAGTTTTCATCTTAAAGAATAAGAGGACACTTTCATCTTTAAAAAAAGTTCATTCTTTACAACGTTATTGTTAACCAAAGTTGCAAAAAACGTAAAAAACGAATTTCAGAAATTCATAACTTTTGAAATATCGATTTTCCGAAAATAATGCTAAGATGCAATTCGTCCAAAATAACCTAAATTTTCATAAAAAAATTATTCCGATAAAAAACCATAACTTTGCCTCATTCATTTAAATTCGTTATAACAATTTCTACCACTTTTTCGAATTTTGACCTCGATATTTGGGTTCTACGGGTTAAAATCTATAAGAAACAACTGTTTTTATCCGGGGACATACTGCATACATAACGGTACTTAGCTCTTAATAGACATAGTCCATATATTGCGATTTAGAGTTCAGGCGTATAGCGTTGTTGTATAGCGTAATGTAGGGACTGCGATCTTCCCTCTCGCTCTCTCTTGCGAGAGTGGGGGAAGTGGCCATGTTGAGTTCGGCGAGAAGCGGCCTGCGCGCCGCAGTCGTTGCTCAGAGTTACGAGCATCCGGACGTCCGTCCGCTGTACACCCTCCTGTACTTTCAATAAACCTCGTTGCTGTTACTCCTCGACTCATTATTTTCTCTCCTCTCCCCTTCCTTCCCTGGAACTAGGAGAGCCGTGGGGCTAGGATCCCCACATTGGTGACCCCGACTATCAGCCGAGGAGAAGGCAAGTCGGCGCCTGCCGCGGCGTGTTCTCGCCGCCACTGCCTTCGCCCGTGGCACGTGCATCCAGTGCCGCACCACAAGCCTCGGCGAGTCTTGCGGCACTTCGCCGCACAGGAGAATTTTTCTCTCGCCCCTATGCGTGCTGGCACGCCGGCGCACACGTGAAAAATCAACGGCCTAGAGCCTTCAGCGCAACTGCGCAATCATCGTGCCTCGTCGAGCCATCTCCGAGGCATCGCAGCTTTCTTCAGCAGATCTCCAGGTGCGTACTTGCGTGAAGCCATCGTCACCGGCGCCTTCAAACGCACCTGTTGAGCAACGTAAGTCAGATCTCCGGGTGCGGCCTTGCGTGAAGGCACCGTCACCGGCGCCTTTTCTACCGCACCCGCCGAGCACCGGGAGGTGAGCTCCTGCAGCCGTAGCACCTCGTCGAGTCTTCTCCGAGGCGGGCAATCTTCAGTCCCCAATCATTGCGTTAAGGTATGCGTGCGGGTAATTAGCGTGCGTGCGCCTTCTGATCTCCGAGAAGTGTTTACGTTCTCTCGGCCTTCCGGGAATCGTCGTCGCGCGGCGCGTGTTCACTCGCGAGATTTCGAATTCCGTGAATTCGCGCGCAACGGTCTCGTATTCTGAGAACGGGCGGCCATTTTGCTTTCGCGCGCTATCGTGTTTTCAAGCCCGCTCTCGCGCAAGGTGACACGAAAAACCTTTTAGTATTTTTGAGGCACGCGAATTATATTTTTTCAATTTTATTAAATTCATGCGTTTCTTAGTCACATGCTTTAATAAAATTCCTTAAAATTTTTTTTTTAAGCAGAAAAGTGATCTTTTAGCTTTTTACGCAGTTCATGAAAATTTTAATACCTAGTTTTAAATTTTAGATTAGGTTAGCTTCAAAACCATTGTTTGTGCCTGCGAGCACTAACTAGGAGTTTGTAATACGCTGCGGCGTAAGGTAGCTAAAGTCATCGCAATCCTCATCGGAGGAATCGCATTTTCTCTATCTTCCACCTGTACTCTCGAGTCTCGTGGGGATAGCATTTACGCTCTAGAACCTAAGCTCGCGTGTATTCTCGTTCGCCAAAATGCCTGTAGACGAGGCAGCATTCGCGGCTTTACAGCAGCAAATGCAGCAGCTGTTAGATCGTCAGAACGATGCAGCTGCCAACCAAGCCGCGCCTAACGCCCCGGCGGTAAACGCGATATATCGGCAGCCCAAAATCGCTTCGTTTTCCCGCGACAATCCGGCGGCATGGTTTGCGCAGGCGGAGATCACTCTCAGGAACGCCGGCATTACGACGGGTACGACGAAAGCGGACTTTATTTCTGAAAAGTTAGACATGGAAGCTTTCGAGGCCATTAGAGACATCGTCACCGCTGATCCTCGCCCCGCCGATATCTTTGACCAAGTCAAAAAACGTCTAATTGGCACTTACGGGGCCTCCGCAGAAACCCGCCTTCGCCAGCTGATCAAGGGCCAGGTCTCTACAATCGGTAAACCCTCGCTTATTTTGAATCGTCTCCGAAGCTTAGATACAGGTGCGGGTGATGACATTGTTCGTTCTGTCTTCTTGGACCAGCTTCCTCCCCAGTGCAAAGCCACTTTGGCGATTTCTGAGGTAGTTGACCTCCACAAACTCGCTCAGATGGCAGATAAGATTGTTGAAGCTATGGACTCCAGTCATTTGTCAATCTCTAACGTTATCGATCCTCAAATTAATGCTGCTACCTCAAGTCAATCTAACCCTTCCAGTCTCGAGGCTATCTTGAAGCGCTTGGATCGCATAGAACGTAGGCTTGACTCGCGTTCCAAAAATTCAGCTAAAGACCGAGACTCATCCAGCTCTCAGTCTAGAGGCAGGACTAGACGTGACCGCTCTTCTAGCTGTGATTCCTCAGGCTTATGTCTTGCCCACCGCAAATATCCTGACACCCCGCGCTCTTGCAGGGAATGGTGTTCCAAATTTTCTGAGTGGCAAAAACAAAACCCACCAAAAAACTAACTCAACCTTCTGTTGAGGAGACGTCTTCAGAAGGCTCTCGTTTATCCAAACGTCTTCATGTGCGTGATCGTATTTCGGGCAAGTCGTTCCTTATCGACACTGGTGCGGACATTTCGCTCGTCCCAGCAAATCCTAAGGCATGCGGCAAGCCCAGCTCCTTCAAGCTTTTTGCAGCGAACAATTCATTAATTAGTACCTACGGCGAATCGATGCTCACGCTTAATCTGGGCATTCGACGCCCCGTTCGCTGGAGCTTTTGCATCGCGGATGTTCCTCATCCCATCATCGGTGCCGATCTATTATCTCACTATGGCCTTCTCGTCGACCTAAAGAGAAATCGTCTTGTCGATCCGGCCACGAATGTGTACTCTCTCGCGGTTGTAAAAGACGTTTCATTTGACTCTGTATTTGCAGTCGTTCCCGGCTCAGAGTGTGCTAAGATTCTTGCTGATTTTCCGGAGATCACGGGCGTTTCGAAACCCACAGTCCCCAGAAATAGCGATGTTTTTCATCATATCTTAACCTCTGGCCCCCCGGTCTCGGAGCGTCCTCGTACACTTGCTCCGGACAAGTTGAAAGCGGCGAAAGCCGAATTTGATGCCTGGATTGAGGCTGGCATCTGCCGCCCCTCCAGCAGCCCTTGGACAAGTCCCCTCCATATGGAGTTGAAAAAGGACAACAGTTGGAGACCCTGTGGTGACTATAGGCGCTTAAACGCTGCCACAGTCCCAGATAAGTACCCAACTGCTCATATTCACGATTGTAACAGTAACCTTCATGGTAAGAAGATATTCTCGGCGCTTGATCTTCACCAAGCGTTCAATCAGATTCCTGTTGCCCCTGAAGACATACCGAAAACGGCCATTATAACCCCGTTCGGTCTTTTTGAATTTATGTATATGACATTCGGTCTCCGCAATGCCAGTCAGACCTTTCAGCGTTATATTAATAGCGCGCTAGGTGACTTGGACTTTGTATATCTTTACATTGACGATATACTCATTGCCTCGTCTTCCCTTGAAGAACACTATGCTCATCTTCGCATGGTCTTTGAACGACTTAAGAAGTTCCATCTCCGTCTCAATGTCGAAAAATGCACCTTTGCTGTCGAAGAAATTGAGTTTTTAGGCTACCTGGTGAATGGTGAAGGTGTTCGCCTCATCCCCAGTAGGGTTGAAGCTATCTTAAACTTCCCCAAACCTCAAACTATAGCAGAACTCCGCAGGTTTGTCGGCACCGTAAACTTTTACCGCCGTAACATGCCTCGCGCCGCAACCTCGCAAGCTCCTCTCAACGCTCTTTTTAGCGATTCTCGCAAGAACGATAAACGTCCCGTTCCGTGGACGCCTGAAGCGGAGGTAGCCTTTATCCGCGTAAAGGAGGAATTAGCTGCAGCGGCTCTGCTTGTACACCCCCGCGTTGGTGCGGAAATACGCATCGTGTCTGATGCTTCCGATTCTGGAATGGGCGCTGCCCTTGAACAGCTTTCCCTCACCGGAATATGGGAACCTTTAGCTTTCTTTTCGAAAAAGTTCTCTCCTTCTCAGCGGAAGTACAGTGCATATGACCGCGAGCTCACGGCCATATACGAAACTGTAAAATACTTCTCGTTTTTGATTGAAGGCAGAGACTTCAAGATCTTAACAGATCATAAACCCCTCATTTATGCTTTCATGCAAAAGTCCGATAAGGCGTCTCCGCGGCAAACTCGTCAGCTGTTCCTTATCGCACAATTTACCACCCAAATTGAGTACATCAAAGGCGCTGAAAATACAGTTGCCGACTCACTCTCTCGGGTAGAGTCCATCCGACTCCCTGTGGAGATTAACCTCAACGAGCTTGCTAAGAAACAGGAAGCCGATGAGCAGCTTAAGGCCATTCGTAAGTCTTCTGACCATCCGCTTTCTTTAAAGCGCATTCAACGGGGCCCTGCTCACACCACTTTATACTGCGAAATCACTGGTGAAGCCATTCGCCCGTACATCCCTGAGTCCCTTCGTGAAACGGTGTTTAACATGTTTCATAAGCCTGCTCATCCAGGTCCGAAAGTCACCGACCGACTCATTCGGCAGCGTTACGTATGGCCCAATATGCACCGTGATATACCTCGCCTTTGTAAAAATTGCTTAGACTGTCAACAGTCAAAAATATCTCGTCATGTAAAACTTGTACCTGATAAATTTGTCGCTCCCGATGGTCGTTTCGACCATGTACATATTGATCTAGTCGGTCCTCTCCCTAGTCGTAATGGTTTTGAGTACATACTCACTATGATCGATCGTTTTTCGCGCTGGGTTGAGGCCACTCCTCTACGCGAAACTTCGACACAAACGGTTGCCAGAGCATTCTACGACACCTGGGTCTCTCGTTATGGTGCGCCCAAGGTCATCACTTCCGATCAGGGTTCGCAGTTCGAATCGCGCTTATTCACGGCTCTCTTGTCCCTAATAGGTTGCGAGCGTATCCGCACTACCGCGTATCACCCTGCGGCGAATGGCCTCATCGAGCGCTGGCACCGTACTTTTAAAGCGGCGATCATGTGTCATGTGGACAAGGACTGGACCCGTACGCTTAGTACAGTATTATTAGGATTACGTTGCCATCTCCGTCAGGACACGAATGCGTCTCCTGCGGAATTTGTTTTCGGCACTATTTTGCGTCTTCCAGGTGAGTTTTTCCTCCCTGAAGACTTCACTCCGGATCCAAATTTCTTCATAGAAGAATTCCGTGAGTACATGCGTGAAGTTCGTCCAGTCCCTGTCGCACATAATTATAAGAAACGTGCCTTTTGTTTTAAGGACTTATATACCTGTACACATGTATTTATGCGCAACATGGCCAAAAAGTCTTTAGAAAGACCCTATACTGGCCCATATAGAATATTAAAGCGTCCCTCGGTTCGCGTGTTCGATATTGAGATTAACGGCGCGTCTCGTAGCGTATCCGTCGAACTTCTCAAACCCGCGTATATGATCTCCGATAGTCTTCCCGATGTGCCTTCTGGTGGTAATTTAAATGGCAATCAGCCTTCCACCGATAATCGACCAGTATTAAAGACATACGCTAGGAAGAAAGTATCTTTTGCTCCTGCGACCAAAGCATAATGCGTCTGTGATCCGCAGTGATATCCTAGTTGTAAGTGCTATCGAGCACAGTATAATCATTTATATTTATATTTTTATGTACTTCGTTGGCACTCAGGGGGGGGAGTGTGTAGGGACTGCGATCTTCCCTCTCGCTCTCTCTTGCGAGAGTGGGGGAAGCGGCCATGTTGAGTTCGGCGAGAAGCGGCCTGCGCGCCGCAGTCGTTGCTCAGAGTTACGAGCATCCGGACGTCCGTCCGCTGTACACCCTCCTGTACTTTCAATAAACCTCGTTGCTGTTACTCCTCGACTCATTATTTTCTCTCCTCTCCCCTTCCTTCCCTGGAACTAGGAGAGCCGTGGGGCTAGGATCCCCACAGTAATGGTTAGAGCGTTAGCCTGCGAATTGAGCGTCTAGGATTCGATTCCCCCTTAGGGCCGAAAAAAAGTTGTACTTTTTTTAAGTTATTTAATTTATCATATGTATTGTTAAGCGACTAATTATCTATCTCGTTTATATAAAAATGTTAACAAATTTGTTGAAATTAATAGGAGTGGTTAAATTAAAATATTAAATTAATGTACGTACATTAAATTTAATGTACCTTACATAAATAATATCAATCAATGCACTTGAAAATCTCTAGTAAAAATATGAGGTTATATTGCATTAAATTAACGTTATTGTAAGTTTCATTTCGAAATTTGCATTAATTGAAAATTAATATACATTTGCGTTTAATTTTTGTTACATTTTTGACGTTTTTTGCATTACACTTTTTGCTTTTTGCATTAAATTCAATGTAAGTACATTATAACCCAAGGGACGCGAATTGCTGGAAATTTTATGTAGGCATTTAATGCTTTTTACATGAAAATTATAGCAGATGCATTAAATTAGGCTCTCATGAAACCACTTAAAATTTAATACAGATGTACATGAAATTTAAGGCTTTTTGCATTAAATTTCATGTGAGTACATTAAAAAGTGAGGAGCATGAATTGCTGGAAATTTTATGCAGCCCTGCATCAAATTTAATTTGTTTTACATGAATATTCAAGCAAATACATTAAATTTGGTCTGCAAGAAATCGGTTGAAATTTAATGTATTCATACATAAAATTTAGAGAATAATTAATGAAAAATAATGTATGTACATAATTTTTATTTCATGTACGGCGATAAAATTTTGCTTCCAGTACTTTTGCATGAAATTTCGTGCATATAGTTTTAACAGTGTAAAGTTTCATCGCCGACCGGTTCAACTAATTAAAGAGATCTGATATTACATCGACAGTTACTTAGAATCAAGTCGTGAATTTAATCAGTTCTAAGTTAAGGCATACTGTCGAGTGAGAGGTGAAAGGAGACGATTCGGCTGAGAGCTAAGAAACCAGACAACTCGGCCGAGGGCTAAGAAACCAGACAACTCGGTCGAGCGCTAAGAAGCCAGACAACTCTGACGAGAGCTAAGAAACCAGACAAATTGACCGAGTGCTAGAAACCAGACAACTCGGTTGGGAGCGAAGAAACCAGACAACTCAGACGAGAGCTAAGAAATCAGACAGTTCACGGATTCCCTTTTTTTCATTTGTTTTTAGTTGATAACCTTTTTTCTTGACGTACGCTAACATTTTTTTGTGATTACTTATGTGATTTTGGTACTTTATTCTTTAACTCGCTACCGTGGTTAACAACTAAAAACCGAATGAAAAAAGGTGTCCGTGAGTTGTGTGATTTCTTAGTTCTCGTAGGGATTGCCTGGTTTCTTAGCTCGTGGCCGAGTTGTCTGGTTTCTTAGCGCTCAGCCGAATTGTTTCATTTGCCCTCTTACCCGGCGATACCTAAGGTGCATGCGAAAGTTCAGCTCATTACGTCTATCCGTTCAAGAGTTATGCCGGGGACAAAATTTGGTTTCATACATACAGGTATACGTACAAACATACATTTTTTAGAAACCTTTTATTCTGACTCAAGAACCTCAAAAACATCGAAATTCATCACAATCTTTGATTAAAAAATTTTTACAGTTATAAAGCGTTCTCTTTGAGAAAGCAAAAATACAATGGTAAACTTTATTCAGTTTTGAAGAAAAGTGGGTATCAGCCACTCACGCGACACGTTGTGTGGCACGTTAACTATAGGGAAAAACAATTTTCGCGGGTTCCTATGACTAAAAAAAGTACAGCTGCCCCGACGCGGCTCTTATACACTGACAAATTATAAAAAACTGCTCGTGGCGCGCAAACACACACACACACACACACACACATTCATTAACATGGCGGAGGGAAGCGGAAAAGAACGGAAAAACTCAGCACTAACACACTTTCCACATGAGGTGTGCCGAGCGTCGTGTGTGCCGTGAAGCTCTCAGCAACCTGGCTCTACTTTTTCACCTCCACGCCTTGACTTTAGTGCCGTGTGCATGAGAGACCACACGAAGTACCGTTGCCAAATGCTGTAGCCGTAACGGCCAGCGCTACCGTCCGTACAGCACACGTGGGGATGGCTTGAAATCAACTCCTTGGAATTTTGCCGAGCTAAAAAATTTTGCCTTTCGAATAGCTTTTATAACTCCATTATATCGGAAACGGTGCGAGTTTCTGCTGGTTTAAAAATTAACCTAGCGTATTAGGTGATAACAAACGATCGACACTGGCTAAAAATTATTATTAGTGATAATAAATTAGCTAAAAAATAGTTAAAAATTATCTCATAGTTTATTTTGGATTATGCTATAGTGCCTACTGTAGCTTAATAGACCATTTGATTTGTTGTGAGATGGCAGAAGGGTTTACTGCTGCAATATTAATTTAATTGGGTACTATTGCAATAAAATTAGTTTCTTTATAATAAAAAATTAGTGCTTGTTACGTTCCTGTGCCAAATCGATTAACCCACATATAGGTATAGTTAAAATATGCTAAAAACTAATTTTTGCTTTTTATAGCAATTATCTTTCTTAATAGCAACAATAGCCATAAAAAGAATTTATTTTGGAATTTCGAAATTAAGAACAATCTGCATTATCATATGTCGAACTGAAAAACGTCTATAGTCGACTTCCATTTTATAGTGAATCGTCGAGGCTCTGGACCCCCCCCCCCCCCCGTTTTCCGGACATACGATTTTGCTGCCAATTTTTTTTAAGCTTGTATTATTATACTAAAAAAGATATTATTAAACTGCACGGAAAGAAATTTTGTCCTAAGCGAACTCGATGGAAAAAAATGGTCCTCACCGACTTCAAGTTTTCGTAATGTAAGCGTTCAAAAAGTATTCGAACTACAAGATTGCCAATATGTACGTAATGCAGTCTGATTTTGGTATAGCTATAGCTCAATAAAGCGTCGAAATGTGGCAAGTCAATGTTGGGACTCTGAGAGGTCACCTTCGACGTGCCTTAACTCGACTTTGGGTGTCTGAGACGCCGATCATTGGGATTGCAGCAGTTCAATGTTTTGTTAATTGTAGCACTACCAATTTCTACGTCATTCATTTCGCTTGTTGCATTGCATTATGTAAAAAGTTTTCGAACTCCTGTAGGACCAAATTTTTTTCTCTGTGGTTGGGTGTAAGTTCGATTTTACGAGTAAGAATTTTTTTTCGGCCTTGCAACCCCTTTTTTCACCCCTGAGGGTAGTGTCCGGAATAGGATTTTGCTCTAAATTTTTTTCTAGGTTAGTTTTATAATTTACAAGAAGATCCCAAAAATCTGGCGGGGTATAAGTTCGATTTTACGAGTTAGAATTCTTTTTCGGCCTTGCACGCCCGTTTTTCCCCCCTAAGGGTAGTGTCCAGATATAGGATTTCGCTCTGAATATATTTTTCATTTCAATTTTGCCATTTACAGGAGTTCCTAACAAAATTAGCGTCGTATGATGTCATTTAAACGTCATGGATATATTAGTTACGTGCACCCTCGTATCTCCCTTATTTAAGGGTTGTTAAACGTGTATGGATATATTCGGGAATTGTTGTATTCGACATTTCTTGTGTTCTTCTGCGTTTTCTTACCGAATAGAACACCAAAGTACAAAAAAAAAAGTATGGAAGTGCTTCAGGCGAGCGCTGCAAACTTCAAGCTCATCTTTCTGTACTATATGATTTTGTTACGGCAAAAGAGCGGCTTAATTCTAAGAAACTGTCGATGTAATATCAGATCTCTTTAATTAGTTGAATCAGTCAGTGACGAAGCTGTATAAGTGCTAATGAATTATTGTTTATAACAATAACTAGGTATCTCTAAGCGCGCTTCGCGCGCCGTAATTTTCTCAAACATCCGCGCCACTTTTGTTTTTGTAACCTAGCAACCCATTACTTCCACCAATCAAATCACGAATAAAATGATATCACAACAAATCCATCATTTTTTTAAGATAGGAAGATAATTTTTTTATTTGTGCACAAACACACAGCTGTCATACGGCTAAACAGCGACAAATTCCTATGCCACTGACGTGTCGATAGCGCTCGTCCTTCCTGGGTTTCAGTGACGTGACCTGCTATCTTCATACGAAGCTGACAGTACTATTGTGATAATAAAATAAAAAATAATATTTCACTATTGGAAACTGCACAGTTTTGTTACGGCTAAAAAGCGTCAAATTTCTGTACCCCTCTCGTCTCGATAGCGCTTGTCTTTCCTGAGTTCCAGTGAGGTGACCTGCTAGCTTCGTATGAAGATGACAGGACTATTGTTATAAAATTAAAAAAATTTTCATCTGCATTTCTGTACTATACCGTTTTGTTACGGTAAGAAAATGGCTTAATTCTAAGAAACTGTCGATGTAATATCAGATCTCTTTAATTAGTTGAAACGGTCGGCGACGTAACTGTATAAATGCTAATGAATTATTATTTATAACAATAACTAGTCATCTCTAAGTGCGCTTCGCACGCCATAAATTTAGCAAACCTTCGCGCCACTTTTGTTTTTGAAACCTAGCAACCCATTACTCCCACCAATCAAAACACGAATAAAATGATATCACAACAAATCCATCATTTTTTTAAGATAGGAAAATAATTTTTTTTATTTGTGCACAAACACATCACTGTCATACGGCTAAAAAGCGGCAAACACTTGTGCCACTATCGTGTTGACAGCGCTTATCTTTCCTAAGCTTCAGTGAGGTGACCTGCTAGCTTCATATGAAGATGACAGGACTATTGTTATAATAAATGAAAAAATAATATTTCACTATTAGAAACAGCACATTTTTTTACGGCTAAAAAGCGGCAAATTTCTGTATCACTCCCGTCTCGACAGCGCTCGTCTTTCCTGAGTTACAGTGAGGTGACCTGCTAGCGTCGTATGAAGATGACAGGACTATTGTTTTAAAAATTTTAAAAATTTCCATGTGCATTTCTACACTATACGGTTTTGTTGCAGTAAAAAAGCTGCTTAATTCTAAGTAACTTTCGATGTAATATCGTCGACTGAGAGGAACAAGGTACCAACTCGGGTGAGCACGTAAGAAGGTACCAATTCCGGCGAGCACGTAAGATGGTACCAATTCGGGCGAGCGGTAAGAAGGTACCAACTCAGGCGAGATTGTAAGAAGATACTAACTCCGGCGAGCGCGTAAATAGGTACCAATTCCGGCGAGATCGTAAGAAGGTACCAACTTGTGCGGTCGGCTTTTGAATTTTTTTAACTAAGTGTACTAATATCATTCAGTAGACGATTTCTGTAGAAATCAGTGTCTAACGCAAAGCTGAGTGTACCCAGGGGATTTTTTGACCCACTGAACTGGTTTTTGAGATCTATTTCAGTGTAGGTATTCACGCGCATGCCCAGAAGACGATTTTCGCGCAAATCAAAGCTTTATCGCGGATCTGAGGCTATTAGGGGGTTTTTCGACACGCTAAGCTCGTTTTAGAGATCTAATCAAATATATAATTGCATCTACATGCCTAGCGGATGACTTTTGCGCAAATTGAAGCTTTTATCACGGATATAAGGCTACCTAATCAGGATGTACCCATGCCTTCCTAGCACAAAAATCGTCTCGCGGCTATGCACGTAAAGTTGTACACGTAAATAGCCCTCAAAATAGAGTGTGTCGGGACAAAAAAGCTACTATAGGTATTTCCAAATTCTTTCTGATAGCTATGATTTGCGCAAGAAATATCTCCTGATTATGCGCGTGCAGTCATACACTTTAATAGATCTGAAAAACAAGCTCAACGGGTCGAATATCCCAATGTGTTATTACCCACAGATTTAATTAAATTAATGTTCGAGTCTATATAATTATTAGCGAAAGGTTTAACTTCTTTTTAGATTGCATAATTAACAGATTTCAATAATTAAATAATTTAATAAATAAACTCAAATCCGCGATAAAAGCTTTTAGTTGCGCGAAAATCGACTTCTAGGCATGCGCGTGCAGACCTATGCTGAAATAGATTTCAAAAACGAGTTCAGCGCGTTCAAAAAGACCCCTTAGTACCCTCAACTTTGCGCTAGAGATGAATTTGTACGGAAATCGTCTACTAAATGATATTAGTAGTCAGCTAAAAAATTCAAAAACCGACCACGCGAATTGGTACCTTTTCACAATCTCGTGCGAGTTGGTACCTTGTTCTCTTTAATTAGTTGAATCGATCAGCGTCGAAGCTGTATAAGTGCTAATGAATTATTGTTTATAACAATAGAAATAATTTTTTTTATTTTTTGACAAACACACGCTGTCTTACGGCTAAAAAGCGGCAAATCCCTGTACCGCTCTCCTCTCGATAGCGCTAGTCTTTCCTGAGTTTCAGTGAGGTGACCTGCAAGCTTCGTATGCAGAAGAAAGGACTATTGTTATAAAAATTAAAAAAATTTTCATCTGCATTTCTGTACTATTCCATTTTGTTACGGTAAAAAAACGGCTTAATTCTAAGTAACTGTCGATGTAATATCAGATCTCTTTAAGTAGTTTAATTGGTCGGCGACGGAGCTGTATAAGTGCTAATCAATTATTGTTTATAACAAAATAATTTTTTTTTTCGACACACACACAGCTGTCTTACGACTAAAAAGCGGCAAATTCCTGTGCCACTAACGTGTCGATAGCGTTGGTTCTTCCTGGGTTTCAGTGGGGTGACCTGTTATCTTCATACAAAGCTGACAGTACTATTGTTATAATAAAATAAAAAATAATATTTCACTATTGGAAACTGCAAGTTTTGTTATGGCTAAAAAGCGGCAAATTCCCGTAGCGCTCTCGTCTCGATAGTTCTCGTCTTTCCTGAGTTTCAGTGAGGTGACCTGCAGGCTTCGTATGCAGAAGAAAGGATTATTGTTATAAAAATTAAAAAAATTTTCATCTGCATTTCTGTACTATACCATTTTGTTACGGTAAAAAAACGGCTTAATTCTAAGTAAGTGTCGATGTAATATGAGATCTCTTTAATTAGTTTAATCGGTCGGCGACGGAGCTGTATAAGAGCTAATGAATTATTGTTTATAACAATAAAAATATTTTTTTTATTTTTCGACAAATACACAGCTGTCTTATGGCTAAAAAGCGGTAAATTCCTGTGCGACTATCGTGTCGATAGCGCTCGTCCTTCCTGGGTTTCAGTGAGGTAATCTGCTATCTTCATACGAAGCTGACAGTACTATTGTTATAATAAATGAAAAAATAATATTTCACTATTGGAAACTGCCTAATTTTGTTACGGCAAAAAAGCGGCAAATTCCTATGTAAGTGCCATTGTGATATCTGTTGTTTTTAATTAGTTTTAGACAGGCGCTCTGCCAACTTCCGTGGAAGTTATCAGAACATTCGCGTTTTTTTACAAAAATGGTCGCGGCAAAATTATCAATTCCACGGATAATTTACGTATAATTTACGGCAAATTATCCAATAGTTTATTTTACCTTGGGTTGAAAGTGTTCTGCCAACTTCAGAGACGTCCTGGCAGTTCATGTCCCGCCACAGCCGTCGTGCCAACACTTGGTGCCACGGCAGGCGCCGTTCATCTGGCGCGACGTCTCTTTCGTCTTCTTCTGCTTCATTGATGTACCAGTCCCTGGCGAACGCCCATAGCGTCAGGTAAACTAGCTGTGCGAGTCGACCACCTCGATTCTCTACCCTGAAATTGGGTGAAACAAAAGCCTCCAACGCCAATCTCTGCAGCGTTGGCCTTTGCTCCCGCTCGTGTTCCATGATGGTTTGTAGTGGCTTGAAGTGCCTTGAAGTAGCTCTGGCACACCAGTGATGTGCGAAGGCGGATGTAGATGCTCTGTGTGGCCTAATTTGCAGAAACAAAACAAATCTGCGGTGGTGCTGATGCGAGTGTTGGCGAGCTAATGCTTCCTTTCGGCGCGGCAGCTCCCGAACTGCGCCCGCCTTTTTGGAACTTGAGAAAGGTAAGGGATGGATTTGTGGAGTGAGGGAAAAGCTAAAAGGAAAATTTTCTCTTTTTTTTCTTCTGCCCTACCCCTCTTGACTAATTTTCTCCAATACCACTCGACTCTGTTTAAATACAATAATATAGCTAATTCTTCCAATCGCTCGAGTTTCTTACTAAAATGCTAACATCTACTAAACTATAATCTTGATTAATTATACTGTCGCGGTTGAGTTATTGTATCTCTGACCTGAGCTTCCTAGAGTTTCAAGATTAACATAGTACTGACTTAACACTATATATATATATATATATATATATATAAACTTGTATAACGTTAGTTCCCAGGACCCCATGTTACTGTATACCTATACGTGACTAAAGAAATAATGTCTCTTATGGGGGCCGATGTCCTCAAAACTGACGTTAAACATATGTAGATTCAGGGACTGTCCCCACAACTCACAAATATGCGCGAAAACCACGTTGACCATCTGGAATGTCCTGGACACTAACGTAAAACATATATATATCTATATATATATATCTATATCTATATATATATATATATATATATATATATATATATATATATATATATATAATTATCACTTAACCCCTTTATGGAGCCCATCCCTGTATATTAGTACCTACGCCCAGAGTTCCCGTATACAAGTGACTAAAGAAATAATCCCTCTCTGGGTATAGAAACTCTAGATCGGGCTCCATAAACGCCGTATAAGAATATTTTATGGGACCCGGGCTCCATAAAAGAAAACGGGCTCCATAAATATGCTCATGTGTATAAAAGGGCTCCATAAATCTGGTAAAAGAAATATATATATATATATATATATATATATTTCGTTTATAAAACGATTTTACAAATATTTGAATTATTTAAACACCTGATAATAAGGTATCAACAACAGTTAAACGACTGTTTTTGAAGGACTAGCTTCGCGATTTTCAGAAGGACCCGGCTTTGGAACGTTATCGTTACAAATTTTTATTAATGCAGATTTCGCAGGGCTAGCCTCATCATTTTTTATCGGTACGGGAGGCGACCGAGGTTCTTCATACTGTGACATACCCGTGAAATTACATTTAAAACCGTGGTCCAAAGGGTACATTGGTACATATGTATTTTCTGTTTCTGTAGGACGTCTGTCTTTATTTTGAAGTAGGCGGAAAGCAAAGTACGTGAACGTACCCAAAAATGCAATTATAATTATACTCAAAACCGCATAGAATATTATATATAACAAATCTGTAGTGGTAATTGCCTCGTTTGTCTTGGCAGTGCTACTCGTAATTTGCTTTTCTCTACTATGCTTAAATACTAATTCCCGATGGATGTTTAATTTCAAATTGGGCACAATTATATCTTGATCGTTATACCGGCCGTCAAAACCATAAACCTCGCGCTCATCGATCCTCATTTTACACTTTTTTGGCAGTTCCACAATTTGGCTTCCCGAGATAGGTATATTGTAAATATTTCCCGAGCACATAACTTCTAGCCTGTTTATTTATGGTTGATGCCAGCTACAAACGTTTATTCATCATTCTTTGAAAATACTGCTCTTTTCCTTGTGAAAACTGAATATTGCATAATGGCAATTCCCTATAATTTGGTTTAGATAGTAACATTTTCTCGCACGTGATATAATTTTCAAAAAAAAATTCGTTTTTACAAAGGAAAAAGGTATTTCTTTCGTCACATTTACTCAAGTCCGATTGGTTTAGAAATAGATAGCGATCGCTCGAGTCGCCTACAGCGATATAGTCCGCTCGCGGCTTAATATGAGCTGCTAAAGTTTTGTCTTCAAAATTTGCTTGGAAAACTGGAAAAGGTTGTATTTCATATAGCAAGAAAAGACCTTTATCGGTGAATGGTATTACCATCTCAATAAATAATTCATTATTAACAAACACAATATGCACCTTAACCAACCTCCCCAACAAAATTGACCCGAAATTTGATATAAAGAATGGTAAAGATAATTTTCTATCATCTCTAATTTGAATTAAAAATTTATTTAATTCCGCAGATGTAAACAAAATCTTTTGGTGTTCCAACAAATCACATAAGTTCAAAATGAGCTGTTTGGTTTTTCCAATTATTTCGAGCAATTCATATAAGTTTTCTAGGATGAATTGAAAGTTAACGTCCACTTTATGCTCGCCCCACGGTACTTTCGTAATTTGTTTATGTAATTTTTCAAATTTCTGCTGAATGATTAAACTTTCGCGCGAGTAGTCGTTTTCAATTATGCAGGTATTTTCCCTATCTCCCGACATTATCTCGAGCTTATCTTCGCGCAATTTACCCATAAATACACTAATTTCCCTATAATTTTCTAACACATGCTCGTGGGTGGTACGTTGAACTCCTCCCCCCTAGGAGCTACTACGAGGTCGTAAAACAACTCGCTTTATCTCAAATTTTTTGTTACTTCTTGTAGATTACGCAATTCAATGTCCAGCACTCTAACCATGTGAGTTATTGTGCCGTTCGATTTGCGCATCTGTTGGTACGCGTCGCGGATATACTCCAACTCTGCTCTGCCCAACTTAGTCGCTCTCTTGATGAACTCCGTGTTAACCGATGTTACGACACTCCATTTTTCTTTGATAAACGCAAGTTCTTTTGCCTTAACAAACACCAGTCCCGGATTATTGTCAATGGCATGGTAATAGGGCATCAAATCTTTTTGAAGTGAGCTCGAAATGCTCATCAGCAATGCACAACCCTTTATTAGTAGTTTAATGTCCATAGTTATTATCTTTAATGCCTACCACTTTTTCTTTTGCTGAAAACAAAGAATTACAAAAAATAAGGTATTAGCTACTACAATAAAGTCAAAGATACTGAGAAGTATCGTTAAAGCAGTTTATTTGTGCAAAAGCAAAATATTTATTGTTTTTTTTTGTTATTTGACGTCTACAAAGTGCAATATTACATTTTTCATTAATGACGAACTGTGCCATGACCTTTTTTTTTTGCAATTAATTACTCTTTAAATTGTTTACAGTCTGGTTCCCCTTCTAAACCGCGCCTAAACTTACTAATCGTCATGTCTCCAAAATCTCTCTGACCTATTAAATTATTAAATTCTACCGGAGTCATAGTCCAAGTAGCCTGAGTTTTATTGCTTGGCCAATAAGGGTTCGTTGCATTCGGTACAACTTCCATGCTGCCGTCATGCCATCGGCACTTCGGGCTTCTTTGTCACGGCACTTACAACATGCACACAATTAAGCTGATTACACAAATTACGCTGATTATTAAAATTCAGATTCTTAACTACGCGAGCGCCCGTCTGCTGCGATTCGCCTCCCGCAGTGTTTACAATATTCGGCGCAAAACTCCCACCTGAATTTACGTCCTCACCATTATAACTATCAAAATTTGTCACTACAGTAATGTCGTCGGCAGCAAACGCTTGGGGTTGAGCCCCCGCTGTGGGTAACTCTACTCGTCCGTTCTTTCTGACGCGCCATAAGGCTATTAGATCGTTAGTTAGCTTTAACAGGCAGACATTGCACCATACTACTAACTTTGCACTCATGTGCACGCGGGCATTTATAGCTTCAATTTGCAAAATTGTGGGCGATTTTTCCAAATGTATTTCAACTAATTGGTGCTTCGTGGTTACCTGCCTTACATTCCTCCTAATAATGTTATTACCGATTTGCAAATAGCGTATTTGATTACTTTAATTAATCCTAAATTCTGTCTACACGTTCTGGCAAACTCTAACGTATACAAATTCTGCAATAAAGGATGTAATTTCACCGCAAAACAAACAGCACATACGTGCTCCTCCCGGAACCCGTAAGCTACGCGTTCGAAATTGTAAACTATAGACATGTTGCTATAATTCAATGTAACTTTATGAGCTAATACAAAACCTCGGCTATTGAATAAGATAGTAATTCCTCGCCTACTAAAATGTAAACCTGAATACACCTTTCACAAGCTTTACCTACTCGCAAAAACAGTAATAGTCTGTGGCAAATTTTGCAACACGTAGGTACCTCAATGCTAGAGTGCACTATTATGTGATAATTTATGCAAGGTTCAAGTAATCGAAACGGATCCTTGACGCGCGGGGAGTAACAATTTTTGCAAAAGAAGTTATAAGATTAAATCGGTTGGATTATTATAAGTCCAAGACTGCTGAATTTGTGGTTTTAAAATTGACGGTGTGTCTTGTATGGTTATCTGTGGCAACATTTTAAACCAACGCTCTCCTATCAAAAACATAACTGGAATCATAGCATCGCATTTTGCTTTCGTGCCAAATTCACGTAAAATGTGAGTCCGCGGTGCTAAAAATCGCAATTTGTCCTCCCACGATACAGGCAATTCCTGATAGCAATCTTCCGTCGGCCTCATCTTCACTTCCACCTGTACACACTTCAATACATGTAATACTTCCCTGGCTAACAGGCTTATGTAGCCCGGTCCCCTCCTGATTTGATTCGCTAATAAATCAGGCGAGATAGTAGCTATACTAAGTGAGTTAGCGAGTACCTTACGCTCTAATTCGCACAGTTTTTCTATTATATCCCTGTATAATCGTGTCATTTGTCCCTTAATGTGCGCATCTACATATACAAATTTCGAATTTACATATGCGAAAATATCAGTGTTGCTGATACTAACCCCTTTTTGGACTATTAATCTCTCATGCTCTAGATCAAGTAAGATAAATAATTTCGAGTACTCCGTGCGAATTAATTGATAAGAGCAAACGTTTACTAGGCCAATGTCTTTAAACGCCAAAGATAAAACATACCTTCCGCTTCTAAAACATACAACGGCCGGCGCTCATTATCCCTCTCAACGACCTTCATTACGAGCCCGGTATAAAAAGAAGTATATTTACGAGCCTCGCAAGGGCCCGTAGGTATCATATCCTAAAACGCGTAACCGAATTGCATATCTACGCAATGATCGTCAGTAAATGCACACTGCGTGCCCGATTCTAATCTGATTTTGTTATTGTTCAGGTTAACCGCGTTGAAGCGTTCCTGCAATTTTACGGTCACATATCCGTGCACGACTACGTCATAAAATTCTCCATACGGGTCAGCGTAGTGACGCGTATTTGCACACGAGCCGTCCGCTTTAAAGGACCCCGCGAAAGTGATTGGAAACGTAACTGAGTCGTTTATCCTCAACCTTCCAAGAGCGTTCTCCGCGATAGAAACACATACCGCAATGCGCAACTGTTCTTCTAATCTCCACCTTACACTATCTAACTAGCGTATCCGCGTACTCGTTTATTTGTAAAAGGCTAATTTCCGTTTTAGTAACGTTAAGGATTGGTTCCGGTAGGTCGCACTCTACCACATTAACCAGAGAAAACGTAGTAAAATTAGTAAATTTTTGTCCGCAATCATATCCGATCAGCCCGAATGCTATATTTATTTTCAAAGTCGTTGCAAGAATGAACATCAAATTCCTCATCTGTAAAGATGAATAAAAATGTTAACTTTCTAACTTACGTTAAGCTTAACTTTTTCTTCTTACAAGCTTTCGGAATCTGCGTGCGGATTAACATGCAACAAGCGTAAGCGATTACTATGCATAACGTTGGTCCTATTTTCATTAATTTGTATTTTAACATTGCCATTTTCCCAAATTTCAATTATTAGAAAAGGACCCGAATATTGATTTTCAAATTTATGCCGTTTTGGCCCGCTCTGCAACGATACAAAATCGCCGATTTTATAATCCTTAGGATTTGATTTTTTATCGTAATATTCTTTAGCTCTTTGTTTAGCCGAAACTAGTTTTTCTTGTGCGATTCTTTGGAGAAAACTCAACCTCTCAACCAAAGTTGTCATGTACCCGGCATAAGTAGGCAACAAATCTTCTGGCTCTAAGGGGTCGCTCGAGGGCACTCTCGCCAGGCGCCAGAACACTAACTCGAACGGAGTGTGCTGGGTTCCTTCATGTTTGCCCGTGTTCAAATTAAACATTGCTAACTCAACCCACTCATCCCAATCTAAATGTTTAGTGGCAAACATTTTCAAAAATTCACTAAGTGACGAGTGCAAGCGCTCTAAAGAGCCGTTAGATTGAGGGTGAAAAGCGGTAGTTTTTACTTGCTTAATTGTAAATCGTTTTGCAACGCCCTTAACTAATTTACTAAGGAAATTGGTGCCTTGATCGGTAAGCATGGCCTGTGGCGCGCCAAAGTGCAAATAAAGCGTTTAATAAAGGCGTCTGCTACAGAAATAGCAGTTTGGTCTTTTAAAGGGACTCCCACCGAGAATTTTGTAAATTGATCTTGTATAGTTAAAATATACTCGGATTCGTCTTCAGTTCTCGGTAACGGTCCTACAATATCCAAACTAACCGTGAAAAATGGAATACAAGGGTGGTCTGTTATAATCATTTTCTGTTTTGTTTTGACCCGAACTAATTTCTTAAGCTGGCAAGGAACGCATTTTTGAATGAAGGCCTGTATGTCCTCCTTTAAAAGCTCCCACTGATATTTATATTTTATTCTATTCAAAGTTTTCGTTACTCCTTTGTGCCCACCCGCCGTCGAACATTGAGCTTCGAGAATTATATCCGCTCTTTTACTCGACTCCTGATTACTGTTCCTAGCCATACTAAAACAAACAATTTGGTTAATGTCTAACAATTTGGCTACCTTCCTAAATAACTGTCAAAATTTCTAAGGTATCCCATAAGCTATTTTTACCTTTGCCCCTCAGCGGTAATACAAAATGCATTTTTTTATTGGCCTTTATGGTTTTGCGCTCTCTCGTTACTAAACTCTCCAAACGCGGAAGCTTCCCTAAAGCCTTTAATTGCCTAGATCCCTCATCAAGTGAGTTTCCGTCAGTGCTTACAAAATAAAGGTAACTATCCTTCCTCATAAAGAGTTTCTCTCTACAATAGATTATATTGTCTTGAGAACTGACCGTTTTTGGCGCGTTACTTTTTTCGTTGACCACGTCCTCGTCCCCGAAATTCATGTCGGGAAAGGGATCTTTAAACGCCGAGACGTTGTCGCGCCCAGATGCTTCCCCGCACGCGACCTCTCTTGACATAACTGTTTGCTCACTTTTCTCGGGCGCGAACGCCGAGACAGATGGCGAGATTGGTCTGTGTAGCGTTTCTTTTTTATTGCTATCCGCAGTTTGTTGTACAAGAGGCGCAGATGCCCTTTATCTTCGACAAGGGACGCGCATTCCTGAACCTCTTCGACCGTGGGGGCTACATTTCTTTTACGCGGCACGAAAGCTTTAATGGCTTGCTTATACTTTTCACTGGCATTGCATGCAAGGTAGGCGCGCCGTCCCCCTGCTGTCTTTGCCGCTCCTGGGTCGGCTCTACTGTCTGTTCGCCAGCGACAGGATGGCGTCCCTCTACCCCTATGCTGACTTGTGTAGCTACGCATACCTTTTCCGTAATCGGGTTGTGCGAAAGTGCGCCCGCGTTCAGATTTAATTCACCTTTCTTATAAAGTACGTCGAATTGATAATCTAATAGTTTTAAACGCCAACGCGTGACTCTAGATCCTGGATCATTATGATTATTCAACCAAACTAGCGGCCTGTGATCGGTAATTAAAGTGAATTTATTCCCGTATAAGTAAGGTCTGAATTGTGTAATAGCATACACGATTGCTAATGCTTCTTTTGAAAACGTACAATAATTCTTTTCTGCTTGATTCATCGCGCGCGACACAAAGGCTATGGGGCGATGTTTTCCAATTTCTCCTTGCGATAAAACTGCTCCAATTGCGAACCCGCTCGCATCGGTAGTTACTAAAAACTTTTCTTCGAAACGCGGATGCGCCAAAATCGGTGGCATAAATTATCACGCAGAGTCTTAAATGCCGTTTGCGCGCTCTCGTCCCAAACAAAAAATTGTTCTTTTCTAAGAAGGTTTGTTAAAGGCTTAGCTATTTGCATAAAATTCTTAATAAACCTCCTGTAATATCCCGCTAAAACCAAGAATTGTTTAATGTTCTTTTGATTTTTGGGGTCAGGGAATTCTTTCACTGCTTTTAATGTTTCCGGATCGGGTCCCAGTCCGTGACTGCTAATAATGTGTCCCAAATAATTTATTTCTGGTTTAAGAAATTCACATTGTTCAGGCTGTAAAACTAAATTGGCACGACATAGTTTTCCGAATAAATGATCAATTGTTTCTAAATGTTCATCAAAAGTTTTAGATGCACGCAAATGTCATCAAAGAAATGAACTACGTTTTTCATACCCGCAATTACTTTAAGAACAAGTGACAAGAATACTGGCGCGCTTGTTTTTAATCCAAAAGGTGATCTAACAAAATGAAATAAACCGAGCTCACAAGAAAAAGCTGTTTTTTCTCTGTCCTCAGTTTTAATTTTAATTTGATGATAACCCGCGTATAAATCGAAAACTGAGAAAAATTTGGCATCACCGAGTTGATCCAAAATATCCGCTATATTCGGCACCGGATGATTGTAATCGGGTATAATGGCGTTTAACTTTCTAAAGTCTACTACTACCCGAAATTTTTTCATTGCCGTCGGGTCCCGGTTTTTTGTAAACGCAGAACACCGGCGCCGAGTAGGCACTTGTCGAAGGCTCGACGATGCCTTTCTCCAAGATTTCTTTTACCTGCCTATTGATCTCTTCTTTCAAAATAGGTGGGTGTCTAAATTGTTTAATTCTAATTGGAATATTCGTTTTTGTAGGTATCTCACGTTCAATTACATTAATCGCGGGCATAATATCTCCCGTTAAATAGAATCGATCTGAATATTTCACAAGAAGTGACTCAATCTCAGATAATTGATTAGGTGACAAATGCTTAAGTCGTAAAAGCTCTCTCAATTTAGTCACCCTCTTATTTCCTAAAACAGGAACAGTGTCTGACACGCACATAATTTGATCGGCGCGTGGCTCCCCTATTTTAAGGCTCCGCCTATCTATCCTAGTTTGGCTACTTAAGTGCGGAGGGTGCGGCCTATGCTTCCATACTGACCAGACTACTCCATTTATATTTCTTTTGATTTGATGTAGCATCTGGCGTAAAGTGTATAACATGTCAGAGGTCACCTCGCCGTCTGTCACGCGATACTCTCTCATTTTCTTAAAAATAGGAATGGCGGTGAAACAAGTAACAGATAAAGCGCAAGAGTATAAGCGTAATAATGAGGTGCATCTCCATGCTTATATTTATTACTTCCGCCCTTTTCAATATTGTCGCACAACGAAAACTTTTGGTTCCTTAATAAATTACTAATTTTGCTAAAACTATTCCTTTTAATCTTAGTTCTTTTATAAGTTTCATGCTTGTATTTAATACATGTAAAAGCACTTATTTTATTACAAAAAAAAATTTACTTTTCTTCTATTTTTATTCAATGCAGTTTTTGCTCTACAATCTGTTATATTCAGTCTAACATTTCTCCCTTGAGTGCTGACACTCATACTATTTTTACAAGTTAAAATTCCAAATTTTTCTTATTTTCGACCAAAACACATTTATTAACTCTACTTTCTAATTTAGTCAAATTTTTTACAAGAAGATCTTGACTAACTCTATTTTCCCAATTTCTATTTAACAAATTCAGATTCTGCTGAGGTACGCTATCTTTTAACGCTTCCTCTCTAAGTAAATTATTTTCAAAAACAATTTTATTCATTTTTTCTACCGAATTTTTATTTTTACACAACTTAGCTCTCAGACTTCGCTTTTTAGCAGTTTCAGTTAGCCTGTTTTCACTTTTACAAATTTTGAATTTCAAATTTCTACTTTTCCCGAATTCCAAATTAAGTTTTTCATTTTCACTAATTTCATTTTTTAATTCTCTAGTTTTTTCAAATTTCGAATTCAAATTTTTGTTTTCACAATTTTCATTTCCCAAATGTCTAGTTATTTCAAATTTCAAATTAAATTTTTCTTTTCAAAATTTTTATTTTTCAAATCTCTAGTTATTTCAAATTTCAAATTCAAATTTTTGTTTTTACAATTTTCATTTTTCAAATCAATTTTGCTCAACGCGTATACAGCGCTAATTTCAAATGGAGTGACAATTTTACAAGAAGAAAGAGATTTATTTGAAGCAATATTCTCATGCGAAGCAGGCAATTCGCTATAAACATTCTGAGTGCTACACTCGCCTAAAGCAACGCTGGGTTTTTCCTGCCAAGTAGCTGCAGTGAGATTTTTCGCGTGTCCGGAAATGCGATCGTCTCTCCACATCGTACCCTCAGTTTCCCTACGCAGCTCGGTTCGTGCCAAAATTACACTCCCTTCGTTTATACCTCGTGCGATATTTACACTACTCGAATGCCGTAAGGTAATTACGTGAGATGCAATTTTCAAAAAATTTTCCTCATAATTAATTTTTGCTCTGTATTTACTTAACATTTCACTGCCTATTAACCCGGCCTCCTCGATGGGAAAATCGTCAGGAACCAGATGAAAATACAAAGTCAAATCGCGGAAAATCAAAGGTATTTTTCCGCGCGAGCTAATCGATTCCTTCGTAATGCCTTTAAGTTCAAGGATTTCTTTTTCCAAAACAATGGCTCTACTAGGTTTTTTACTAATTTTAAGCAAAGATGGTCCCGCTCCCGTATCTAACATCAACTTGAGCGAAACATCATAATATTCAAATGGCATTTCAACTACAGGTGATTTACTATTAATACTCAACAAAACAGATTTTCTTGCAAATTTTAATTTTGATTCGCATTTGATTGGTGCAGGCGCGCGTTTTCTGATGGCCCCCAGGTCACGCCCTGTGCCGCGGGGCTGTTCGCGTTTTCCGCCTCTCGCTGTAATTTTTCTTTATTTTTTTTTTCTAATACCTGGCATTCATTCTTCCAGTGTCCCTCTTTTTTACAATAATTGCAAAGTTTAACAAAATTATTGATTTGATTCGATTGTGCCACTGCGGGACTGTGCGATCGCGGTCTAGATTGATTTTGTGGAACTTGGGGTGTGGCCGGCCCCGCGTTAGCCAATGGGTTCGCGGCTGGCGCCGAGACGTGCGCCTGCGTAGCTACGAGACGCGCCCATGTAGTCGGCTGTGTCGGCGATTGCTGTGTACCCGGGGGTAATAATGCTTTTAACCTCCAACACTTTTTCGCGATATGATTTCTTTTGTCACAATATTGATAAATTTCTGTCGGTTTATTTTGAACAATTTTAACTTCAGCCAATTCTGCTTTCAATTTATTATTTTCTTGATTTAATTTACTTTTACTTGTTGGTTCGGTTTTTTCTAAATCTCTAACCTCGCGTACTATTTCTATCGCTTTTTCTACGGCTTCCTGAAAAGTTGCGGCCACCCCCATGCGCCTCTTAATTTCCCAATCCATACCACGTACAAAAAATTTTAATTTATCAGCTTCCACGTGCTGTGTGAAACCGGCATCACCCCCTTTTTCCCTTTTTGCGGCCTCTTTTAATTCTATTGCAATACGCTTAACTCTGTTTGCAAACATTATAATGTTTTCATTTTCTCTTTGACTGGCCGCGACTAATTCCGCCATCAAAGTGTAATGTATTTTATACGATCCGAAATTTGGCTCAAAATATTTAACTAGATCCGTCATATTAAGAAAAACTATCTCCTCCATTGACTTTGCTGCTTCACCCGTTAGCCATCGCCTAATTAATTTTACCAGATCGGCTTCATTTGCTGCCGGAATCATGCTAATGGCTTCTCTTAAGCCTAATAAAAAGGTGCTAAGTGGAATATTACTACCGTCAAATTTTGGTATGCAGTCTAGTGCATCTTTAATCGACAAATTTCTTAACGGAGTTAAAGTTGCATTGGGGCGAAAAGAATTCATTGTCGTTGGCAGTGTTGTTCTAACATTAGTAACTAAAGGCGTACTATGCCCCCTTCCCCTGCTATGTGCGGAGTAAAATTAGCCGTATTTAATAAATTCGTATCGAGAACCGTTTTATGCTGTGCATTAAGCACTTCTCCTGTGTTTAATACCATTTTATACTGCGTGGAGTCACCGTCTTCCGTTATTTCTTGATCAGATTTAATCAGGGGCGGAAGACTCTTGGCAATCAATTGTTTATCTACACTCGACATTGCCTCCATAATTTCAATAACACTAATATTGTGATGCATAAATTCGCGTAAAATGTCTAACATGATTTCATCTTGACAAATTTTTTCAACTAACGCCCTATCCGTGGTTTCTTCGAGAGATAACTGCAACTTCTTAACATCCCGAATTCTTTCCGGCTTTACTTCCGACGCCGATTGATATCTAGCGCTGAGCACTGTTATTAACTCATTGAGCGTAGCCGTTACTAACGTAGGTTCCTCTAAACTAAGTTATTTCCGCAAAATCTCCGTTGCTTCTGAATTCGTAGCGACCGCACCGTTTGCAGTTGCCATTCTAATAATTTATTTATATTTTTAAGAGAAAAAGAATATTTTTATAACTGTGGTATATATGTATATAAAAAAAAATTTTTCACTATTTTCACTTTTATCCCGGAGGTGGGCCTCCAATTGTAACGTCCGTGTTACAATGTCGCGAAAACGGTAAAGTAAGCGGGATAAATGTTCCAGTTTCGGTTTACGCCTACACGTAATAACCACAGGAGTAGGAACGCGTGAAAATAGCTAATCCGCCAAATCAAACAATGCTAATGCGCGCAATTCACTAAGCGGCAAGCGCCAGCGTCAGCGAACAATTAGAGAGACAGAAAAGAAGGTAAAGGATTGCGATCTATAGAGTTACTTACTTTGGGGCGGTTGCGATTGGCTCGTTCTCTCAGTTAGCCCTCGGCAGTCTCTGAACTCAAGAGCAGCGGGCGGTTCAAATGGCGGAAGGATAGGATCGTAGAAATAAAGTAACACTCAAAGATGCAATTATGTGTTGTTTATTAATTGCATAAAGTTACGTTACAACTGTTACACACTGATTGTAGTCGAGATATAATATCAACAATTATTCGCGAGACTACAATAAGAGAAGCTTGATAATTACTCTAAGTTAATTTCACACGAAAATATTCTAAGTAAATTCGACTCGAAAATATTATAAGTCCGAATACGATAAATTAGTCGAAATTACTCTAAGCCCAAGTTACAAATTAAATAAGCGACGGACCAGGGCTTCGCCGTACGAAACAAAAAGAACAAAAGCTTCTGCCTCGAGTGCTGGCGCGAGCTGGCTTTTTATACCCGCGCTTCTATCTAGGGCAGATACAAAGGGAGGGTTTTTTTGGATATCTCATCTATGCATCGGGTGACAAAGGTACGGGTGAGGGATAAGGTTACTCTGGTTCAAATGTGGCGCGTGCCAAGGACAAAGATTGGATCGATAGGAGGTAATGCTATAGGTAAGGTAGGATTCGTTGGTGGAAGGTCATGTTACCGCGAGAGTGATTGTCTCTCGTAGGTAACCTTATTGCTAGTAGGTAGCGTTACTAACAGGGAAGTAGGACTCATGGGAACATGAAGGAAAAAAAGGTTGTAGGGTGGTAAGGATGGGTAGCGAGAGATGCGGTCAGTCGTGCTCGACGTGACAGATCAAAGAATCTTCGACACTTTTACATGTGACTACCAATATTTCCTATCACTCACAAATATAAATCTAAGAATTTATACCCTTGATTATTTTATTGTGAACTATAAATCAAGCTAACTTTACTACACGTTTTAAATATCAATGTGTTGTTTATAAAAGCTATCATACCATTAAAGTCAATGTGATTCTCAGCCTCTTAGCCTTTATAATTAATATAGCTATGAATCTTACTATAATTCTAAGAAGTTTTACGTTCACCTAATTATTTTCCATATAAAATCACGTACGCATTAAGGGGGCTAGACACCTTCTTTCTCTGAAATAAGAAGTCACATTTTAATACATAAATGTAAACTAATTATTTCATACTTTTTACATATAAAAGTGGGTATATTTACCTTACCTTAAAACTTTCTCCGATGGGCCTTTTATATGGTCCAGAACCATAGTCATCGATGAAACAAGTTTTTTCACTATCCGTAAGCTTTGAAATTTTCCTGTGGATGGATTGACTCCAGATTTGAACTAAATTACTCCTGAATAGTATAATTCTCATATGAGTGTAGGGATTTAGGATTAAATGTAGGAAAAAATTTTTACATCAGAAAAATTATGAAAAAATATAAAAAATTAAAAAAAATTAAAAAAAAAACTCTTGAAAAACAGCACAATTTTTTTTTCGCATTATATCAAAAATCCCTACACTCATATGAGAATTATACTATTCAGGAGTAATTTAGTTCAAATCTGAAGTCAATCCATCCACAGGAAAATTTCAAAGCTTACGGATAGTGAAAAAACTTGTTTCATCGATGACTATGGTTCTGGACCATATAAAAAGCCCATCGGATAAAGTTTTAAGGTAAGGTAAATATACCCACTTTTATATGTAAAAAGTATGAAATAATTAGTTTACATTTATGTATTAAAATGTGTCTTCTTATTTCAGAGAAAAAAGGTGTCTAGGCCCCTTAAATATTTAGATTTATATATTCATTTATATTCGAATGATAAGAAGATCTTTGTTTAGGAAATTGATTCTATTCCTGTAAGCAAACATAAATTCAGTAAAATTATGTACGTTATTCATTCGAGTAAATTCTTTCGTGAACTATATAAGTCGTTACTTTCTCAATTCGTAAGTAGTCGTGAACAAGTCACCGAAGGAAGAGCAAGAGTAGCATACCACTACCACAATGGATTTGAGAGAACCAAACAAACTTGAACGCATGGAATTTCTGCCTACTCGAAAACTTTCAACTCTGGAAATTGGTATAATATATAAAATCACTGCAGTTAAAGAATTAAACACAAAATTCGGAAATCGAGTGTATGTTGAAATAGAAAATTCGTTTGGAGTATTTTTACCACCAAGGATTTCATCATTTATTTTCAATAAAGACGGCTTTTCAGAAAACTTAAAAGAAGAAACCAAAAAGAAAAATCTCTACGTGCAGTATTTTGGAGGAAGCGTAAATAAAATGAAATTCAGTTATAATGAATAGAACTTGTAGTACAAAATGCTTTAGTATATAAGTGTACATATAGGAATAATCCAACGCAGTCTCTATCTCCTTAAGGTGTTGAAAGAAACCTTATTATATTCAAAATAAAGATAACTTCAGGGTATATAAAGAGATTGACTCTACCCTCAGCTCATTCTCAGTACAGGATTCGAACAGTGCTTTTGTTCCTTCAATAAGTGTGCGTGTGATCTTTTCTGATTTGATTTTCAAATTCCACATTAAAGGTAAGAATTTATTTTTATATATTAATTTAATATTTATCACATAATGCAGATAATAATCACTACTCTTGATTTAAAGTTAAAGCTAGAATTCAATTTAAAAATATTTCATGTAACGTGAATGACTGTATTATCATTTACATATGCATGAATTTTTACATCGACTTTAATATTATTTACCTCATTGAAAATAGTCGCACTTAACCATTTTGACTAGTTCGGTAAGAAGAGAACAATTTTAAAGAATTATTATTTTCATATGAAATATTATAAACTAGTTTAATTTTTTATTATTTCTCATGTACATTTGTTTTTAATATCATAATTTATTTATTTTGATTATTTCTTATAAACTAGTTTAATTTTGATTTTTTAATTATTTCTTATTTTCTAACTCACTATAGGATATATAATTCAATTCAGAAGATTTGTGAATTGCAATAAGTGTCAAGATGTATCTATACACATAAAAGTGACAAGCCTGCTCACAAGAATACAGGCTTAAATTTGGGATATATTTAATATTTAATATGTGTAATCAAGTGTTCATTGAAAAAATGGGCTTATCGGCTTTTAGGTACTTATGTACTTTTATCTATGACAGAGATAGCTTCTTAAGTTTCAATTTGGATTATTGGGATTTCATATTTCATAAGACCTAGCGCATATTCTACATTTATCTTAGTATTATAAATAATAATCTAATTGAGAATAGTGTGTTAAAAAGTGATTCAACAGTGGATGAATGAAAGTTACAAAAGGACAGATTGAGCAGTAACTTTTAATGGAACGAATGCTGCTACCTTACGATAACTTTTAATGGAACGGATGGATGCAAGGTGCTATAGCTTCTGTTTCAACGATTTTATATGGGAGAACATATAACAGATATACAGGAAAGTGAGTTTCAAGAAAGAAAAGAATGGGGATCAAATGGCTGATTATTTTTGGAGTTTTATGGTATTTTTCTTTGCAGGCTTATTTCTCAAAATGTCATTTTTTAAAGTTTGTCGTAACTTTTCTCTGAGACCGGTCGATGAATTTTCACGAGACAAAGTGCAAATTGTACCTAATTTATGTAGTTATGGGTGTAAGAGTTGCAATTTTAAGGTTTTCATGTATAAGTATTTTTTTTATGGCAAAAACCCTAAAAATTCAAAAAAATGCAAAAAATGATTACACAAAGATCAGTTTTTGCCATGAAAAAAATACTTATACATAAAAACCTTAAAATTGCAACTCTTACGCCCATAACTACATAAATTATGAACAATTTGCACTTTGTCCCACGAAAATCCATCATGCGGTCTCAGAGAAAAGTTACGACAAATTTTTTTTCTTGAAAATGCTATAACTGAGGATAAAATGAGTTTAAGAACCTCTGTCTCGGTTCATTTTATTCAAAATAAGTTATATTTACAATATATTTTAATTATTTTATTAAAATAATAGTTTTTATCATTTTTTTAGGTAATTTTTGGCAGAAAGGATGTTGATGAGCTATAGGTGTAAGACTGCTTTAATAAAAGTTTCACTAGCGCAATGCAAACGCCGGAAATTCTCATTTTTTATTATATTTTTCATTTTTTCCAATGTTTAAAATATACATTGGACTGTTTTTATTCATATAAGTGAAGTTTATATTTAATATTGTAAAAAAATAGAAAAGCGTTAAATATAACGGGAAATTTAAAAATATTTCAAACGTACAATATATACTGTAGCGTCTCCAAACGAGACGATCTTCCAGTTATATATCTGCGTCCGCTTGTATTCAAAAGATGTAGTGGTGAGATATAGGGGAACAGGGTATGATCGGCAGCTGTTCGCAAATGTCGGGTGATGCTATAGTCAGTAACCTTTTGTCAGTGTACTTGGAACGTTTGAAGCGGTTAAAGTATAGGATAAAATCATGATGAAGTCTATGTCTCTCAATTTAACGTTTTTTTCTGTATACTTGTTACCAGCACATTTATGAATTATATTATAGTGTGTTTATGTGAAAAAGTAAAGTTAAGTGTTAAATAACCATTCATTGTTGTTTTTTTAAGTAAGCATTGACTAATTTTTATTATGTTTTCGTACACTAAGTAAAGAATACAGTTGATTTTCAAGAAAAGTAAAATTAATAATACACGAAAGAATTACCCGCTTTTTTCTCAGTATATGACGATTGAGTAATAAGAAATAAAAGAGAAAGTAGTGTAGGCGTCGCGACCTTGTCCGTTTCTCTCTCTCTCTCTCTCTCTCTCTCTCTCTCTCTCTCTCTCTCTCTCTCTCTCTCTCTCTCTCTCTCTCTCTCTCTCTCTCTCTCTCTCTCTCTCTCTCTCTCTCTCTCTCTCTCTCTCTCTCTCTCTCTCTCTCTCTCTCTCTCTCTCTCCACAACAGATGCGCATAAGTAAGCGTCTCTTCTGTTTCCATCAAATTCTTTCGCTATATATCACGCAGGTTATTGACTTTTTTCTCTTTCTATCTTCTATCCATTCTTTCTTTCTTTGATTTGCTTATTTAAAGTAAATAAAATCTTCGATGCTTTTTTTAATTTTAATAAAATATTTTTAACGGTATTTAAAAAAAAAAAAATTTGCGTAATATTAGAGTTTCATAGTCGCTAGTTTATTTATTACTAGTTTATTTCTTAATTCATTTTATTATTCCCCTTTAATGAATGGACGTACACATGTTTTTTCAGCCGTTTTGAATAAACTAGCAAACCTCAGTTATGGATCCAAATAAAGAGCCATGTTTTATTTGCGATGGAGCTTTGCCTACGGAGTCATACGTTATGTTAACTGATCGTCGACTTGAAACTTTGAATGAAGCTAGGAGAAAGAGAAATGATAATTTCTTTAAGCGGAAGAAGAAATATAAATATATTATGTGCACGAAGCCTGTTACAAGTCGTACATCCACATCGGAAATATTTTAGCCGTGAGTAAAATGACCTCTCCGACTTCATCGACGTCTAGACAGTCTGGGGATTCCTTTGATTTCGACAATTATTGTATAGTTTGTAGAGATGATGCGTCAATAAATTTTGAAAAAAAGGAAAATTGAAAACCGGAAAAAAAAAGTAACAGTATATAATATAGCAAATCAAGAAACGTTAGATAAAATTATCAATATCGCAAAAAATAGAAATGATGATTTAGGTCTTGTTGTACTGTGCTTGCTATCGTCTGTTAATTATATTCAAATTAAAGTAAAATATCATGATACTTGTATGGTATCGTTTTACAAATACCGTGCTCCCACTCCTCACGTTCTCGTAAGTGAGCCTGTCGGACAACACATTGTTGATTATTTATATAATAATAAAGATGAATGACAGTTTTCATTAAATGAAATTTTAAGCACATATGAAGAGGAGATGCCGACAGAGAAATTCTTGTTAAATAAATTACAAGAATGCATGGAAGAAAAAATTATTATTGGTCGAAAATATAAAGGCGACCGAATAGTATGTTTAAAATCTACAGGAAATCGTATCATTTCCGATATATGGTACCAAAACCGCAACGAAAATCCGGAAAGTGAGCGAGAACGTATTGTTTCTACGGCAGCCGATATAATTTCTGAAGAGACATTCGCTCTCAAATATTTGATTTAGATCATTATCCGATTCCACATAAATTTATGGATAACGCTAAAAACGTTGTGCCAAGTAAACTAAAAATATTTTTAGAGAAAATTATATTGAAACACAAACAAAATATTGAAAAATAGTCTATAAAATGCACGGCAATCGCACATGCTATTATTGCGACAACAAGACCTCGATCATTTTTATCGTCTCTTCAGATAAGTCTCGCTATATTACTGCATTCAAAAACAGGCTCTAAAAACATTATACGCTTAAAATCTTCACTGGAATTTTGTGCAACTTATGAAGAGTGCATTCAAATTCAAATATCAAGTATTATGCATAAAAGTAAACCCGATCTTGATCGCTGTTGTTGTCAGTATGTATTTGATAATGCTGACCATAACGTCAATACTATAGATGGTTTGAGAACGTTTCACGCTATGGGAGGTATTGTGTGCGTCACACCTTGACGTTTGATATTATCTGATATCACGATTCCTAGAATAAAAAGACAAATATCCTCGGAGTTAATTGGTCAAATAGACTTAACAAAAGGAAACCTTTTCATAAAGATAGATCAAAGGGACTTATAGATATAATTATTGAAGACGTTTTTGAAAAAAATAATGTTTCTCATGAACCAAAAATTTCCTCTCTTGAATTTTTATAGGTTTATGCGAAGAATGAGAATCCAAAAGAAACATTAGATTGGAATGGTTTTCTCGAAAATATTAAATACGATGCAGTTGCTGATAAATCTCAGATACTATTTTTACCTTTTGTAAACGCATCTCCTAGTAACTATATATACTGTTTTAGTATTAGCTGTTGAAATAAGCCAATCTATATGTCAAATGATAAGTTTTGTAACGTTCGATCAGCCTCTTTATTGGAAAGCGAGAGATATCATAGCTTCAGCTCCTGAAAATTCTAATCTAAAAACTATTGCTGTTAGACTTGGAGGATTCCACTCACTTATGTTGTTTTTAGGAGCTGTAGGTTATATAATGGAAAACAGTGGATTAATGAACCTTCTTTCTGAAGCCTTTGCACCAAATACTGTAAATCGTATGCTTCAAGGACACGAATTCTCTCGTTGTGTAAGAGCTCACTTTTTAGCACATTTTGCTTTATCGAAAATTATGATGTCAAAAGTAATATTAAATAATGAAGATAAAGAAATAGTTAACAAAATTTTACTTGGTAATAAAAATAATGGAAATCAGGAATCACTGAATAGTGAAGAATTTAAGATTATCGTACAAAAATTTAATAATTGCTTACAATGTGAACAGCAATACTAATATAATTGAACTTGTAGACATGATGAATTCAGTTTTAATTTGAGTAGAAATTGGCATACTCAGTGTAGGTGATGTAAAAATTTTTAAAGGCTCAAAATTTAACTGGTGGTCTTTGATAATTAAAGGTGAAATTAAATTAGATTGTTCCATTTCACCAAGATTTTCGTCAAGTCGGTATCACTGTATTTGTACATTATTTCCTTGTTTGGCACGACCGCTACTCAGGAGAGCCTTATAATTTCACCAGAGTGAAAATTGTAAGAATTCAAGTACTGAAAATTTAATGTGTAAAAACCATTTTCCACTCAGAATGAGTGCGTTTAGAGCGTTTTCTGCAATGTATGTATGTCTGTACGCTCGTATGTACGCATGTTGCTCGATTATCTCAATGAATTTTCGACCGATTCTTTCGGGATTCCGGGAAAATACTTGTCTAATTACACCAAAGTTCCAGTTCTCCAGCGAGAACGATCGATAGAAAATTTTCAAAATGCCAGCACAAAGAAAAATGGCAACAAATCGATTTTTAAGCCTTTCGTCTAGAAAAATTAATTTTAAGCTATTATGCACAGATCTATCTACTAAAACTAATTAAAATACACCTTTTTTATGTTGAACACTTTCTTCTAAGAGCAATATTTGCCAACATAACTACGAAAAACAGCAAAAAAAGGTAAAAAATGAATGATTTTCGACTGTAACTTGACAGAATTTGATTTTACACAAAAATGTTAAATACAAAAGTGATAGATAATATTGAAACAAAACTTTTTCCTACTTAACATTTTTTTGTAAAATCAACTCCTGACGAGGTAGACTTATAAAAACTATTTTAAACGCCACAAAATACACATAAAATGGACGATTTTCGACCATTCGTAACACTTGACAGTATTTAATTTTACACAAAAATATTCAATATATAAGTTATAGATAATAGTTAAACAAAACTTTTTCCCATTTAAGATTTTCATCTAAAATAAATAATACCTGACGAGTTAAATCTATAAAAACGATTTTAAACGCCAAAATATACATAAAATAGACAATTTTTGCTTATCGTACTGTTCGCGCCTTTTTCGCGTATTCGAGAAGGTTAAGCGAACCTTCTACTTTCGTATTCCGCGCCGCTAATTAGTTTAAACTATAGCGCGTAAGACTGCCGCGCCCTTATCGATACGCGCGCTACCGATATATTTGCGGGAGTGCTCGGCAGCCCGCGCGCGCTCAGACATGCGCTCCACCACTCTTCACGGGACCGGCTAGCTGCTCGCACGTGCAAGTTTTCCGCGCAGGTTCGTTTTTCGCGTCTTTGTTCGTTGTGTTGGCGTACTTATAACTTGAGACTTCCGCTCTTCTCAGAGCGAATATCTTAGCTGTCGTGCGGATAATCGGTTTTTCTCGCGGCTTACGGCGTGCGAATCGCGGCGACCGCGTGATCGCGTGTGCTGTGTGTGTAAGCCTCGAGGCGAGTGAATTGTGGGGAAGGTGTCCACGTATTGGACGTGGCCCTTCCAGGGCGGACACATCGCGACAACAAGCATTGTGGTCCAGCGCCAAGCGTTTGGCTGCCCGAGACGTCGGGACGCGCTTTGCGGATTTTCGTGCTCCCCACGTGCAGCCGCTTCTTTGGCGGGAAGCTGCTGGTTGGACTCATCATCCTCCAAGACGGTGCGGTGATCGAGCTGGTGCGTAATTTTAGGTAAGAGAGCTCTCTACGTGCGAATTGAGGTACCTCGCGGCGTGCGTTTGTTTTGGTATATATAACTACCACCCTCTCTCTCTCTCTCTCTCTCTCTCTCTCTCTCTCTCTCTCTCTCTCTCTCTCTCTCTCTCTCTCTCTCTCTCTCTTTGTGCTCTCATTAAAATCACTTTCCTATTCTTTTTTGATTTGTAAAATTTCCTTTCACCTTTGAATAAAGTTTACGCTTGCCACGGCTTTTCTCGCTACACCGTGAGAGTTTTTACGCCGAGGCAAGTCGTTATTATTTACGCGAATAAATTGTGTTATTCATTTTCGAACCCAATCGCTCACTCTTCCCTTCCTTCTCCTTTATTTAGACTCCGCTTGGGATATTAGTTTATATAACAACATGGTGCTCCCGGTGAGGAGTGAGTAATTGGTTTCTTTCGCATTTCTTCTCTCTTTTTTTTGTGTATAATTAATTGCGTTAATTTTAAGTCTTCCAATATTAGAATCGTTTGATCAAGTTGCAACGAGTTTAGCATACTTAGATTCTCGTGTAAACTTGAGACGAAAATAAAAAACGCCGTTGCGGCGTGATCGCATTGTTGCTGCGCCGCGCTTAGTAGCTAACGGTCGTTCGTTCTCGGAAGCGAGGCGCCGCGGCGCGCGCTCTTGTTATTCTGCATTGCAGCATAGGCGCGCTCTTTATACTTAGCATTTGCGTGCGTAATTTGTGTAAGTATAATAGCGACACTTCTGGGATATTTGTATAGTTTATCATCGAGTAAATAGATTCATAATATCGTGCGAATATCGGGCTGCGTTATGGCTCCTCCCGCTGCGTTGAAAAAATTAACTGCGTTGCAGACAGCCCGCGAAACCGAGATAGAACGCATGCGTGTGCATTTGCTAGCGAAGCCGCGCGAATCGCTTAGTCGTAGCATGGTGCAATCGCGACTCGATTCGGTTAGAGAGCTATGGTCGGAGGCGCGGAAAACACACTCTGACATAATCGCTAGAGATGACGCTGAGACTGACGTCTATGTCACCGATAAATGGTTTGAACGAATTCAAGACGTTTATGAGAATACTCTAGATGATTTTTTAACGTTGCTTGCGCCTTTCGATAGTCGTGACGGCGATGTTAGCTTATCCGTAGCGGGCTCCTCGGGCTCTGCGGGGCGGGACTCTCGCGTGGAGAAGCTTCCACGCATTCTCTTACCGACATTTTTCGGTAAATTTGAGGACTGGACCAGTTTTTGCGATTTGTTTACTGCGTTCGTGCACGACGTTCCGCATCTGTCTGATGCCGCAAGGTTGCAGTATCTGAAGCTGTGCTTAAGTGAAGGAGCTGCGGAGTTGGTCAAGGACGTAATGACGACTCATGCCAATTACGCTAGTACGTGGCAGGCGCTGAAAGCTCGTTACAATAACCCGAGGTTGATTATCAACAAGTTGTTGACGTCCTTCATGGACATTCCATATTTGAAGAAAGAGTCTGCGTCGGAGCTTCGTTCTCTCGTTGATGAGGCCCAGCGTATCACTCGAGCGCTGAAGAACTTAAAGCGCCCTGTCGAGCACTGGGATGATTGGCTCGTGTTTTTGCTGGCTGATCGCTTAGACTCGGAATCACGAAAGCTGTGGGAAGCTGAGCTGAGCGCGAAGGACCAGGAGGACACTGGTGACTCGGATTCGGCAGAAACTACTGGCTCGCTTCCGAAATTTCCAGATTTGGTTAGGTTCTTGGAGAAGAGAACACAAGCTCTCGGTATGGTGGCAGCTGAGCGGAAGGCAAAGAAAAGGCCGGCTTCCACGCCAACATCGGGGCCTCAAGCTCGAAAGGTTTTTCATACTAGCTCTGCTCGTCCGTCTGGTGCGTAGTGTCCGCTTTGCTCTGGTTCGCACACGCCCTCGAAGTGTTTCAAGCTTAAAGACGCAACTCCATATGATCGGCTGGCAAGTATTCGACGTTTGCAGCTTTGTTTCAATTGCTTCGGGGCTCATAGGGCGAGTGCTTGTACTTCTCAAGGTCGTTGCTCAATCTGCCGTAGCAAACATCATACGCTTCTGCATTTGAAGCCTCCAGGACGAGTGCAGGAGAGGCAACAGGATGCATGTGGCTCGAATGCGCAAGGATCCATGTCGAAAGCTCCGGTCGTAAGTCTGCATGCAGCTAGCATCTCTGCTTCAAGACGACGAATCATTCTAGCGACTGCACGTGTAGAGGTGGTAGGGCCTAAGGGCGACAGTACCTATATTCGAGCGTTGTTAGATCAGGGCTCAGAAATTTCTTCCGTTTTGGAGTCCGTCGTGCAGTTGCTGGGGCTCGAAAAGCAGTCCACTTGTGTACCTTTGTCCGGGCTCGGCGCGAGTACAGCATGCACTGCGCACTGGGCGACGCAAATCGTATTAAAGTCTGAAGTAGAGACTAATTTCAAATTAAGTACAGATGCACTAATTCTGCCTCGTTTAACGTCGCAGCTTCCGGCCGATAGCATTGATGATATTGACTTTCAGCGGTTTTCTGGGCTCACGTTAGCAGATCCACAATTCTTCACTCCGAGCAAGGTTGACATTATCTTGGGCGCAGATGTTTACGGGCAGTTACTCCGTTCCGGTTTAAGACATTTCCCTCCTTCGCAGCTTGTTGCTCAGAATACGGCCTTCGGCTGGGTGATTTCAGGCGTTTTTCAGTTGGAGAGCTCACGGGGGTGGAGCGGTCGGCGACTCAAAGGCCTATGCAAGTTTTGCACTGCGCGTCAGTGCACGAGCTGGACGATACTCTGCAGCGTTTCTGGACGCTCGAAGACCTTCCGGCGTCGATCCCTAATCTGAAGCCCGAGGATGAGGCGTGCGAGCAACTATTTAAGGATAATCACTCTCGAAATTCGCAAGGTCGCTATGAGGTTCGGTTGCCGTTGAAAAGGGACCCACCATCCGTCGCAGCTGAAACTAGACAAACGGCTCTCGGTTTGCTCGCTTCAATGCATCATCGCTTCGCTCGTGATACGAAGGTAGCTAAAGAATACCAGGATTTCATGGAGAAATATGAACAGCTAGGGCACATGATCCGAGTTCCAGCCTCGGAAATTCCGCAGAAAGGCGCCTGGTACCTGCCGCACCACGCTGTGGTACAGGCTTCGAGCTCTTCGTGGAATCTGAGAGTAGTTTTTGATGCTTCTAGGCGTACTCGAGACGGGCATTTTTTGAACAATTTTTTATTTACAGGAGCATCATTGCAGAGTGACCTCTCGTTAGTTCTTTTAAATTGGCGTAGGTATTTATTTGCTTTGACAGCTGACATAGTTAAGATGTTTAGGCAGATTAACGTGAAGAGCGAGGATCAGGATTTGCAGAGAATCGTGTGGGCTCCAGCTGCTGGTTCTGCTCCGGTAGACTATCGCTTGACTACCGTCACCTATGGGACGGCTTGTGCTCCTTTTCTAGCTATTCGTACCATTTTGCAGCTCGTGGAGGATGAAGGATCTAGGTTTCCGCTAGGAGCTGCGTGTCTCAGCTCTGAAACGTACGTCGACGATATTTTTGCTGGGTCGGACGAGCTCCCCACCGCTGTGCAGAAACGAGTCGAGCTTTCCAAGCTTTTGGAGTCAGCAGGAATTTCCCTCGATAAATGGGCCGCTAACAATCCAAAGTTACTACCTCCGCAGGTGCAGCCAGGTCCATCGAAGCAGATCGACGCGGATAAGTCAGTTAAAACCCTTGGCGTGCAGTGGAGTCCTGCTCAGGATCAGTTCAAGTTTAATGCGTCTGACATTGCCGTGTTGTCGGAAGCCTCGACGAAACGTTCCATCCTTTCGAATATCGCTCGCTTATTCGATCCGCTTGGGTGGCTCTCTCCGGTGCCCGTAACTGCGAAAATCTTGATGCAAGACCTTTGGATCCAGAAATGCAAATGGGACTCTCCGTTGCCTGCAGAACTCCGCGAGAGGTGGTACGCGTATTGTAAATCGCTTGCGAACTTGCCGTCTTTGGCAATCAATAGGTGGCTGGGTGTCGCCAGTGGTCGTTCTTATCAGTTGCATAGATGTTCTGACGCTTCCTCTCGAGCTTATGCTGCTGTAGTATATTTGCGAATCAACCAGGGAGAAGGGAAGTTTGGCGTGTCTTTACTAGCTGCTAAGACGAAGGTTGCTCCGGTGAAGACGGTCAGTATTCCTAATCTAGAGCTATGCGGTGCCGCGCTTCTTATCAAACTCGTTTGCCACGTTAGGAAATTAGACTTCCTTAGTTTGATTCCCATTTTTACTTGGTCCGATAGCCAAATAGTTCTTACGTGGCAGCGCAAGCATCCGTGTAATTGGAAGACGTTTGTTGCGAATAGGGTTTCGTACATTCAAACGGAGCTGCCGTCTGCTACCTGAGCGCACGTGTCCACCAAAGAAAATCCTGCGGATTTGGCGACTCGGGGCTCTGAGCCGGGGGAGTTGTCCCGGTCTGAGTTGTGGTGGCGTGGGCCTACGTTGACTTCTAGTATTTTGACGCAGCAGGTTTGGATTTTGGGTAGGAAGCAGTTGGTGAAGTCGACTCTACGCAAATGCGTCACCTGCCAGCGAGTAAAGCCACAATCTGCGCAGCAGCTGATGGGACATCTTCCAGCCGATCGCGTGAAAGTGGGCAGGCCGTTCGACGTAGCTAGGCTCGATTACGCAGGTCCAATTCAAGTGCGCACGACTAAAGGCCGAGGGCATCGGTCGTATAAAGGCTACATCGTCGTCTTTGTCTATTTTTCCACGAGAGCTATCCACTTGGAGCTGGTGAACGACCTGACGACGGCGTTGTTTATTAGTGCATTCCGTCGTTTTCTTGGTCGGCGAGGCGTTCCCCGAAGGCTTTACAGCGACAACGCCACCAACTTCCATGGAGCGGGCAACGAGCTGAAGTCGATGTTCTTGCGGTCGTCTGAATTTTATCGGGAGGTTGCTTCGGTTCTAGCAAATGATGGAACGGACTGGGTGTTCATTCCACCCAGTGCTCCACACACTATGGAGGTTTGTGGGAAGCGAGCGTCAAGTCGGTGAAGCATCATTTGAAGCGAGTGGTAGGCGAACACACACTAACCATCGAGGAGCTGTCCACAGTTCTCGTTGAGATCGAAGCTTGCCTCAACTCTCGGCCGCTGGGGGCATTGAGTTCTGAGATCGACGACCTTCATGCGCTGACTCCGTTTCACTTCCTCAATGGAAGCGCTTCTGCATTGCTTACTGATGCTGACCTGCTGAACGTGTCACAGAACCGATTGAGTCGTTTCCAGTTGCTCCAGCGGATCCGAAATCAGTTTTGGAAGCGGTGGTCGTCCGAGTATCTCATTTATTTGCAGCAGCGAGAGAAGTGGAGAGATCCTACAGAGAATTTTTCCGTCGGCAGATTGGTTCTTGTCCAGGATGATCGTTACTCTCCGTCGAAATGGCCATTAGGACGGGTTGTTGAGGTCCATCCAGATCCAGATGGCCTCGTGCGAGTGGCGACTGTAAAGACTGCTACCAGGTCGCTTCGTCGGCACGTTTCTCGTTTGTGCCCCTTGCATATTGAGGTCAATAAGAAAACTTAGTCTGTGTTTCAGATGTTTGTTCGTCCGATGGACGAAGACGGGCGGGATATTCGCGCCTTTTTCGCGGATTCGAGAAGGTTAAGCGAACTTTCTACTTTCCTATTCCGCGCCGCTAATTAGTTTAAACTATAGCGCGTAAGACTGCCGCGCTCTTATCGATACGCGCGCCACCGATATATTTGCAGGAGTGCTCGGCAGCCCGCGCGCGCTCAGACATGCCCTCCACCACTCTTCACGGGACCGGCTAGCTGCTCGTACGTGCAAGTTTTCCGCGCAGGTTCGTTTTTTGCGTCTTTGTTCGTTGTGTTGGCGTACTTATAACTTGAGACTTCCGCTCTTCACAGAGCAAATATCTTAGCTTTCGTGCGGATAATCGGGTTTTCTCGCGGCTTACGGCGTGCGAATCGCGGCGACGGCGTGATCGCGTGTGTTGTGTGTGTGAGCCTCGAGGCGAGTGAATTGTGGGGAAGGTGCCCATGTGTTGGAAGTGTTGCCCAGCGCCAAGCGTCTGGCTGCCCGAGACGTCGGGACGCGCTTTGCGGATTTTCGTGCTCCCCACGTGCAGCCGCTTCTTTGGCGGGAAGCTGCTGGTTGGACTCATCATCCTCCAAGACGATGCGGTGATAGAGCTGGTGCGTAATTTTAGGTAAGAGAGCTCTCTGCGTGCGAATTGAGGTACCTCGCGGCGTGCGTTTGTTTTGGTATATATAACTACCACCTTCTCTCTCTCTCTCTCTCTCTCTCTCTCTCTCTCTCTCTCTCTCTCTCTCTCTCTCTCTGTCTCTCTCTCTCTGCTCTCATTAAAATCACTTTCCTATTCTTTTTTGATTTGTAAAATTTCCTTTCACCTTTGAATAAAGTTTACGCTTGCCACGGCTTTTCTCGCTACGCCGTGAGAGTTTTTACGCCGAAGCAAGTCGTTATTATTTACGCGAATAAATTGTGTTACTCATTTTCGAACCCAATCGCTCACTCTTCCCTTCCTTCTCCTTTATTTAGACTCCCCTTGGGATATTAGTTTATAAAACAACACGTACAAAGAATTGATTTCCAATAGAACTCTTAAATACAAAGGATATAGATATCGTTTAAATACCAACAAAAAAACTAAAACAATAACTAACAAAAACTGTTACATAAAAGCTGTCAAAACTTACAATTTCTTGTCATGATCTAGAGAACTTAGTATATAGTAAAATCAAAATTAGAAAAATGTTTCAAAATTGTCTTGTTAAAAATCTATAATTATGTTATCTTACTGTTTTGATAACAAATAGAAATTTCATATAAAATTACACAGCTTAACCTGTTAATTATGTTCACAGAACCTAAGCGATTGAACTAAAGAATCAAAATTGTCTAATATTATAAAAGTACATGTTAAAGTACATATTACACAAAAAAAACTCTAGTGTCATGTATGTGTTATAGATTTTGTGGTATAGTAAAGTTCAATATGTACAAAGAATTAAAATGAAAACTATTAAATAGGCAGGACTCAATTGTATATACATTAGATACCTTGAAATGAGTTCTTATACCCTGACTAAACTTAAAAATTAACTAGATGAGCTAATATGACCAGCGACAACTGCTTACACGTATCGCATCTAACCACACACACAGCACTTTTATGATATCCCCCAGTTCCTAATTATCTATCCCATCCCATTCTAAAGCACTAACACTTGAAGATCATTGTAGAGCTGGGGAAGCTGCAAAATGAGGCTGGATAGCCCAGAGCAGGCACTACTCCATGGATGCCAGTCTGCTCAGAATTATTTAATAGCCCTCTGAGAGGAAACTACTAAAGAGATCGACATGGGTGTATCAATCTCAAGAACTGCCTCACCGTAGGAATAAACAAAACACATGAATAGATTAGTCACCGATCTAGGAGACAAGCGAGGAGAGTTGAGCACCTAGAAAGTACATATGACTAATGAATAGATGACACAAAAAACATTACCATATAAAAGAAAATACTGTAGCAATGGTTGTTGTTCACTATTCTCGCTGCACCAGCTACCTCTAACAATTAGAGGGGAAAGACTGGTGGAACCTTCACTTTTGTTTCATTGCTGAAAACTCCATCCTGAGAGTCGCTGAAGGCACCAGCAGCAGATTAACTGTACCCAGAGCCACTAGTATAAGAGTCAAACCCACACATGGAAAGTTGAGTATCTGAAAACCACATATGACTAATAAATAAATGAGCCAAGCAACATCACCACACTCAAGAAATATTCTGCAGCAGTGCCCATCGTTTACACTACTCTCGTCGCCAGATACCTGCAACAAGAGAAAGTACCATAAGCTTACCTATCAGAGAGGTTAGGAACGAGAAAGGGCTTACGAAATTTGCTTTCGCCGTCGACACGCTGCCGTCCTGTCTCTGAGGAATATCATCATCAACCGCAGTAAACACGATGTAAGGGACGACATTCTCCAGGGCGGCGTATTGCAGCAGCCACCGTCATCACTGGGAACGCCGGGAGCCAGACGATGCGATTGTTGACATCACAACATGGACATACGCGCGCGCACGCCGCCGTAGGGCCGTACTCCGTAGTCAACATAGACTCACTAGGGCTAGTTAGAAAGCGCGGGCGATATGTGTATATATATAATATATATATATATATATATATATATATATATATATATATATATATATATATCATATCTTATATACAGGGAGCGCTCACGGTCACGTGAAGACCATTTAAATTTTACTGCAGAGATGCATTTATGTGTATTCTAATGATAATAACGATGAAAATAAGTATTACAATTAATGCAATAATAAAATTATAAGGTTTTTCTGAGCATTGCGGTCGTGCCTATTATGTAAAAACGAAGTTTTTACATAGAGAGGGGGCGGGCGACGAGCGAAGCGAGGAGCAGGTGCGTGTGGGGGCGGGGGGTTGGCGTGTCGAGCGCAGCGAGACACGCAGGGTGCTCGGCCCCCCTAGTATTTCATATATTCCTCGGATCATCATTTGATCATTATCATGTGTAATCTTGATAGCATAATTACTTGATATTAACGTTAAATTTTCAGATAATCTGTATGTCAGTATTAAAGGTGGACTAATTGAAATGATAATCGGTTTGACATTTTCCGTTATAATTTGTTGACATAAAAAATTCTTTTCATACATCTGTCGGCACTTATTAGCAAATAGTTTTATAGATGACCCGGTCAAACTCCATGGCGTGGTGATAACTTCTGTCTGATTTTTGTAATTGATTATAGCAAGTCTTTGATGGAGTGAAAATTCGATAGGATCAAGGATAGGGATTTTGATGGTGTATACAATAAAATTTTGTGTGAATGCAATTGACCCCTTAGCAAAGCGAAAATCTAGCAAATTATGGTAGTGTAATATTAACTCTTTCTGAGAGTAGATTGACAATAAATGTACACGTATATCCGATATTTGGTTGTACGTTAATATTTCTAAGTCGAATAATTGTTCATTGAAAATAAAGGATCTGTTAATTTTATTAAGTCATCCGAGAAAATGTTGCTCTTGGGTTATGAGGGTGTTGACTGCTTCAAATAGATTTGATTGCAAAGTTTAGCTATTTACAGTATTCCATATGTCTTTTAAATTTTTATTAATTATATTCGTGTTGTTATTTATTTGTTTACTTATTGTATTTATTATGCTTATGACTTATTTAAAGCAAATACATTTTCCTGTTGTTGATGTTGTAGCGAATTTAAGTAGTTGTTTATCTTTTCTAAATCGTTTGCATCTGGGTTCCCAAAAATGTATTTTATTGCTGTGCCTAATCCGTTTATTAACCCTCTCTTCGTTCTTATGTTTGATGGCATTATTATCTGTAGATTCTGGTGTATTTCATTACATAGAATTTCGGCTTGCTTTAATAAACTTGATTCTCTTAATTCGCCTTGGTTAGATAATATTGTATAGCTAGCTGTTATATGTTTGAAAGTTTTCAAAAGCGTAGTAACGTCGATGTTGAAACGTAGGTAATGATAACTTCCAACTATTCTTCCAGTTCCTTGTTGGTAATCGTAATGCGTCTTATTTTGGTTGATTTCGCTACTCTCCGCGAGCAGAGCTATGAGTATCAAGATTAGTGCCGTCTTCATTGTCCTGCAAAGAAGAAGTTTTTCTTATTCTTTTGGCACTTCGTAAATTATATCGGCGTTCTAGACCATGAATATAGCAACCTAACGAGGGGCCTTGTTGTGTCTCTACAAGTAATTTTTGATATCGTGGTTCGGTTTCGTCGCGTTGTTGTTGATGGGTTTTCATGTAAATTTCTTTATTTTCTAACGATTTGTCAGGACTATTAGGTAACTTTTGTTGCTCTTTTTGGTTTCTATATAGCGTGTCATAAAAAGGTAAAATTTCATTTTTTCTGATTTCATTATATCTTTCTATGGTATCGGCATCGGGCTCGATAATGTGTTTCTGTAGTTCGTCATAAGGTCCATATAACAGTGTAAAAGGCGTATAGTTAGTTGTAGAGTGTATACTCTGATTGTATATTAAGAGAGCGGTGATCATAAGATTTTTCATTATTTCTTTTGGATTTTGATTGGATAAAATACTTAATTTTTCCTTTAGTGTTGAATGCCGTCTTTCTATGGGTCCATTCGATGTATGTCTGTTTATCGTTGTTTGATAATATTGAATTTTATGTATGCGGCAAAACTCCTTAATACTGTTGAGTTGAATTCACTTCCGTTGTCTGTCATAATTTTATCCGGAAAGTTAGAGTGTGGGGCAAAGTGTCTCAATTTGTTTATCATGGTCGTGGCATTTCCATCTAGTAGATAATAGGCTTGAGCATATTTGGAAAAAATATCTATAATTATTAAAAATTTATTCTTGTTGAAATGAAATACGTCCATGTGTATATGTTCGAGCGGTCTTCTAGCTATAATAGGGCTGTATGTTTCTGTTTCATATGGGTTTCTCTCATACTTATGCTCTAGACATATCTCACATTAATTTATAAAATTTTTAATAAGTCGATCCATATTAAGTGTATAGACTTTTCTCTTAAAGTGTAATAAGGTCTCTTGAATACCGTCATGATTTTGATTATGATATGTCTCGAGTTCTTTTATGAAATTATTTTTATCAATCGTAGGTGTATACGTAGTTGTTTTGATTAGTTTTAATTTTTCATTGAAATGATCCTTCAATATTCTATACGTAATTCTTTCCAATTCTTCGGTCGTAAAGTAGATACCATATTGCTTATCGGATTTAATATTTTCTTTGAAAAACTTAAGTAAATGTGTTTCTGCGTTTGATTTATTAATTTTCACCGTGTATTGTACTTTAAGTCTATCTTTGTTTACTTTTAAGTTGTAACCATTTCCTCCTTTTATGATAATGCTGTAATTAAAAGCGTGAACATTTTTGTCTGTTATAGGTAGTGAAGGGGTCGGATTTTCGTCAGCTGTGTGGACTGTTGCCATGTCGTCGTCAAATATTTCGTCCATTTCTGCGGGTGTAACAGGTGCATCGTCAGGTGTTCGAGGCAACATTGAGAGTGAGTCTTCTTCTATTGTTTTCTAAGCATTAATTTCAATTCGACTCAGTGCGTCAGCGACATAATTTTCAGAACCCTTTTTGTATTTTATTATGTAATCATACTCTTCTAATCTTACTCTCCATCTAATCAGTCTCGCGTTAGGCGTTTTTAAAGAATAGAGCCAGGTTAATGGCTTATGATCTGTTTCAATCGTAAATTTCCTACCATAGATATATGGTCTAAATTGTCTGCATACTTCCACTATGGCTAATAATTCTTTCTCTATCGCCGGATAGCTTTCTTCTGCCGAATTTGATGTCCTTGAATAACACGAGATAAGATGTTGTTCTTCGGATAAAACTGCACCTATTGTTAAGTTTGAGACGTCGGCTGTGATAGTAAATGGTTCGGTGAAGTTTGGGTAGGCGATGGTGCGTTAGTGATCAATTCTTTGAGTTTCTCGAACGCTTCTTTATAGTCTTTATCTTCTGGATCTATTTTTTCTTTTTTCTTGAGAGCTTTTGTCATTGGTTTCGCTATTTTTGCGTAATTTTTTATGAACTTTATGTAAAAGCCGGTTAGTCCTAAAAATATTCTAACTTCTTTTTGGGTTTTAGGTATCGGATATTTTAGAATTGCTTTGATTTTATCGGGATTTGGTTTGATTCCGTTTGCTGTAATTATATGGCCTAAAAATGGAACTTCTTTCCTTAGAAATTCACTCTTATCGAATTGAATTTTTAAACCGTATTGCTCTAGTTCTTCGAATATTAGCTTCAGATGTTGTAAATGTTCTTGGAGTGATTTTGAAAATATTACTATATCGCCCATGTAAACGAAGCACAATTTATGTAGATATTTCATTAAAATTCTATCCATCAGACGTTGAAAAGTAGCCGGAGCGTTTTTTAAACCAAAACGCATTCTGACATATTCATAGTGTCCGTTTTCTACTGTAAATGCTGTCTTTTCAATTGAATCTTTGTTGACGGGTATTTGGTGGAAACCTTGTGCCTAATCTAATGTACTAAAGTAAGAGCATTAGCCCAGATTTTCTAGAATGTCGTCCATTCTAGGTAGTGGATATTTGTCTTCGATGGTGTTGCTGTTCAATTTACGATAATCTATTACCATTCTCCAGTTTTTTCTTCCACTTGCATCTTCTTTCTTCGGTACAATCCACACGGGGGATGAGTTGGGCGAGTTGCTTGGTTGAATAATCTCATCGTTTAACAGTTTTCTAATTTGAGTTTGAATTTCTTCTTTTAGATGGTATGGGTATCTAAATCTCTTTACATAGATAGGGTGATCGTCCTTTGTTCTTATATTGTGTGAAACCGCAGAAATCGCGGACAATTTTTTATTTTCATTGTAGAAACAGTCTTTGTACTTCTGGCATAGTGATGTAATTTTATATCTTTCTTCTTCGTTCATGTGATCAGTTCTTATCGGTAATTCTACTCCTTGATGATGATTCACTCTAACATTGTGATGATCGTCCGGTATATTTTTAAAGTAATTTATTTCAAATTTAGGTGTGCTAAAAATTTGAGTTTTGTAATTAATATTCGCTTCCAAATCCTGCAAATCCTTATGTCCGATTAAACAATCGTACGTATAGTGCCATGTTGCTATTAAGAAAGTTATAGGTGTGTCGTCACCGTATTCACGTAATATAGGAAAGGTAAGCGCATGTGTACTTTCGTCGTTTTGTGCACCGATTTAATTTCGAATTCGTAAGGAAATATAAATTTTGAAAATAGTTTATATGCAATTTCTGGATTGATAATGGATGATGAGGCTCCAGAATCGATGAGAATTTTAAGAGGTGGAGTTGTCGCTATTATGTGTGGTAATTCGGGTGAATTGCTAATCGAATTTAAATTTATCACGTCGGTTCTGTCGTATCGGGAGCTTGTTGAAAATTTTGACAGTTATCACTCTCGTCGTTTTCTTGATTAAATTCTTCATGGTCTGGTACAAGTGAGTCATTTTGATAATTGATTGCTTCCTCTTCTCTTTGTTCTTGTTGATGATACAACTCTTCAGCAATAAAGTTTGCTGGTCCTGTGCTCTTAAAGAAGTTCGTTCTTGGTTTAAAGTTATTTCTTGCTGGTGAATTATTTGATTTATTTGTTGGATTAACGCCTTGTTTGTTAGTATTTCTTGTACTAACTGACATTGGTGTTGGTTGGTAATTATTTTGTCTTGGCAGATTATTATTATTTTGACCAAAATTGTTATTACGATAATTTGTGGGGATAAATCCAGGTTGTGTTTGTGCAAATGCGGGTGTCGATTGCAAATAAAATGGATTTACATTTCTTGAAGTACTTGGTAAATTATTTGAAGGGTGAATAATTCTTGGATTACTATTAGTCGCAAATGGGTTTGTACTTTTAGCATTGATTGTACCGAATACGTTGGGCTTAGATTTGTTATCACTTTGTCGTGCGAAATTCAGGAAAGCACTTTGTTGTTCGTGGTTGTCGTATTTACGGCACTTTATTATACATGCTTCAATATCGGCTAGATCAAAGTGTAGTAAATAAGAGTGATAAGGCTCTTTAGTGCCATTTATAAAAATATTTTTGGCTATGTTTTCGTAAAATGTATTTTTAATATTTATAGTATTAGCATCTTGATTATTTAACTGTATGTGTTCCTTCAATTTATTTAACCTGCCTTTAATTTCGTCCGCGTATTTTTCGTATGACTGGTTTGACAATTGGTAACATACACTTAGACTATTAAACAATAACTTCTCCGAACTTGGGTCACTGAATCTATTAACTGAAAGCGTTTTTCACGCGGCATATGTTACCGGATTATTCGCGACAATTAAATCTAGTGATTCACCCCGAATCTTTGATTTGATTAATGCGAATAATGCCTCGTTTATTGCATTATCTGCAGTCGCTACATTTTCTACGAATTTGTCGCACGTTTGTATAAAGTGCGATAGGAGTCTTGTACCGCAATTGAAATTGTTCTAACGTAAGATTTTGTTGATTTCCTCCGTGAATTGCCATTTTGCTTTGTCTTTGATTACGCTTCACGTAAAATCAATTGCACTTAAAAGGATAGGGTTGGGTAGGATATAGGAAATTTCAAAGACTTACTAGTTTGTCTTTAATGATTTCGGGTGAATCTCTGCTTGCAGGTGAACTCCAATCTTGACGTAGTAGATTCCGTGATGATGGACGTTGAAACGTCAACTGCTTCCTCGCTGAAGATTTCCGTCACCAGGTTGAGGGAGAATCTGAGTTTTGCAGCTTCACGGTCCTGTCTCCGCAGCGCGAGTTATGTGGCAAGCCTCGGTGGATCACCAAGGAAAGATAACACATACACAGGTAACACTCGCCTAAGTAAGTAAGTAAGTAATCGAACAAAGGGTGTTGATTAGAATAATGATTTATTAAAACGTCGCTACAGGTTGGATGCCCGACAGAGACTGGTGATCGTCGATGCGAAGTTCAGTAAGAGAGTATAAAGAGAGTATATGTATAAAGTATATTTGAAAAGTATATATTGCATCTTCATTGTCTTCTGGCTTCTCTTTGTCCATGCAGATTTCATTAGGAGCGATAAGGAGGCTGGCTGGCCGATGCGTCTAAGTACCTATGTGGTGACTCATATAACTCGCGCCCCTGCCGGCTGGCAACCCCCCGCTGCGCCGCCGGGCAAGCGCCGCTCGCCACATAATTGACACTCCGTTTATTTGTTATTTACAAGGATCTGAGTGATCAAAAACTTTCGAAAAAAATTCCTGTACTAGATTATTGTTTTAACTACGACTCCACCAAGTTGGAAATTAAAATATCAAGTATTTGAGCTATAATCGCAAAAATACAAAAATTCAATATCTCGGCTCCTTTTGGTCCAATTTTAAATGTTTTTTTTTTTTTAATATTCATATTTTTTTCCGAACATTACGATGCACTTTGTTGCGATTCTTAAAATTAAAAATCCGCTGAGAAACGGCTATGCAAACGACATTTGTTGTTAAAAATGTTGTTAAATTTGAATTTAAACAAATGCCCTTTGGAGCATTTATAAAGTACGTCATAAGCTACCGATTCCAATTGGTCTCATTAATTTATATATAAAGTGGCCAAATTCACAACTATTCGAAATTTAGCGATAAATAATTTTGCAATAAGCCGCCTTTATGACATGAAAAAATCTTTGGAATTGTAGCTTCTACTTACCAAAAGGCATCCTCTACAGCATTTCCAGCACAATCAAACGTTTTTTTCTATTTATTTTAACGATAAATTGATTTTTCATTTTTATTAACATTATTAGCAATTTAATGGTTAAAAAAGTTCTAAATTTGCAAATAAGCCTATCTTGTAGGAAATTTAATTCTGAACAACTTTTGTCTGTATACATTTTTTCATAGGATCAATAATATCAGAGATATTCGAGGAAAACTGAAAAAAGTGCTTTTTTCAACTTATTTTGCAATGATAATGAACTTCTCAATCTCCCCCATATTAGAGACTTTAGGGTCATTTTCAGCATGCGTTTAACTACTCATTCCAACAAAAAAAATTCTCTTTCACACGAACTTCCAAAATATTCACTTTTTCGAGCTCCCCGACTATTATGGAAAAGAGTTAAATTTTATAGGTATAAAATTTCCAGTCACAATTCATCAAATACCGAAGTTTGAACAACAAAATAATATTTCTATCAATGTTTATATCTTAAAAAAACAATCTAAAAAGTTTTGCGTTGTACCCCATTAGATTACATCAGATGTAAAACTACGTCATGTTAACCTTCTACTTTTACAAAATTTTTATGAAAACGAAGATTATGGAACAGATTATGGAAAAGATTTTCAAGTGATAAATCATTATATTTGAATTAAAGATTTATCTCGGCTGATTTCTCGTCATTCATCCAAAAAGAAGATTAAAAAATCCAGTTGCAATCGATGTTTGCATTAGTTTCATAGTGAATATCGGTTAACGTTACGCGAGCAGGATTGTGCAAGTTTAAATAAGTGTCGCATAAACTTACCACCTAATAATCAGATATTGGTGTTTAAAAATTTTAATTATAAGGAAATAGTACCTTTTGTCGTGTATGCAGATTTGGAATGTCTTTTAGTGCCAACAGAAAATAATAAAATTTATCAAAAGCATGAACCGTTTAGTGTAGGATATTATCTGAAATGTAGTTATGATCACTCAATATCTTATTATCAAAGCTATAGAGGTCCTGAGCCAGCTATATGGTTTGCAAAAGAGCTAAAGAAGTTAGCAGAAAATATTGAGCCTATATTTGAATGCAATGCGCTAATGGATGAATTTACTCCAAAACAAAAAAAAAAGAGTTTCATAATGCAAGATTATTTGCGAAAAACCATTTAAAAAAAGAGAAGAAAAAGTTCGAGATCATTGTCATCTCACAGCAAGGTAAGAGTAAATTATTAGTCTATTTGTAATTTATTAAGTTAGGTACCGAGGTCCAGCACACAATTCATGCAATTTAAATTATCAAGATTTTCGTTGTATACCAGTTATATTTCACAACCTTTCTGTTCAGTTATATTCCATATCCTTTACGAAGCATATTGAAGGAAGTAATATAAATTTTAGATTTATTGATTCATTCCATTTTATGCCATCGTCTTTAGACAAACTATCATCATATCTCGATGAATTGAATATTTTAAAATCAGTATTTTCAAAAAATGAACAATTTACAGAAGAACAATTTCAATTAGTTAGAAGAAAAGGATTTTTCCGTATGATTACTTGGACTCTACAGAAAAGCTCAATCTTAGAGAATTACCATCAAAAGAAAAATTTTATAGTGAATTAAATAATAGCGACATTTCTGATGAAGATTATATGCATACGAAAAACGTTTGGGATATATTCAATATAAAAACTTTAGGTGATTATTCTGATCTTTATTTGAAGACAGATGTAATACTTTTAACTGAAGTTTTTGAAAATTTTCGAAACAATTGTCTTGAAACGTATGGACTGGATCCAGCTCATTATTACACTACACCAGGTTTAACGTGGGATGCAATGCTTAAATATACCAAGGTAAAATTATAATTACTTACTGACATTGACAAAGTAATGTTTATTGAACGAGGTACACGTGGAGGAGTTAGTCAATGTTGTAATCGTTATGCACATGCTAAGAATAAGTATATGAGTGATTACAAAGAAGACGAAGAGGATAAATACTTGATGTATTATGACGTTAATAATTTATATGGGTGGGCAATGCAACAGCATCTACCTTATAGCAACTTTAAGTGGCTGAGTAAAGATGAAATAATTTCTATAGATTTTAACATTTCAAACGATTCACCAGTTGGATACATTTTGGAAGTAGATTTAGAGTACCCAGAGCATTTATATGATTAACATAGAGACTTATCTTTATGTCCTGAATATATGAAATCACCAGATTCTTCATACTCAAAACTCATGACTGCGTTGTACGATAAAAAACATTATATTCTTCACTATTGTAATTTGAAACAAGCTGTAGCTAATCGATTAAAATTTCAGAAAATTCATAGAGTTTTAAAGTTTAATCAAAACGTATGGCTCAAGACATATATAGATCTAAATACTAGCATGAGAATAAATGCGAAAAATGAATTTGAAAAGAATCTGTACAAGCTAATGAACAATGCAGTATTTGGAAAAACAATGGAAAATGTAACAAATAGAGTAGATGTTAGACTTGTTACAAAATGGGAAGGTCGTTTTGGTGCTGAAACACTAATAGCCCAGCATAATATTCGCAGTAAATCAGTTTTAAAATCTTATCGCTATAGAGATGACAAAAACTAATATTTTTATAAATAAGCCAATCTAAGTGGGCCTCTGTGTATTAGATATATCAAAAAATTTAGTCAATAACTTTCATTATAATTATATGAAAAAAGAATTTAATAAAAATTGCAAATTGCTCTACACTGACACAGATAGTTAAACATATGAAATTTGTAGAATAGACGTTTATGAAATTATGAAACGTAACATTTAACACTTCGATACATCGGACTACCTATCCAATAATATTTTTGAAACGCCAAAAGTGAATAAAAATAAAAATAGTTGGGCTTATGAAAGATGAGTGCAACGATAGCATTATAACTGAATTTGTAGGTTTACCCAGCAAAATGAATAGTATACGCGTTGAGGGACAAGATAAGGTTAAAAAAGTCAAGGGAGTAAAGATCTGTGCAGCGCACAAAACTATTACTTTTGATGCTTATATAGAATGTTTACTAAAAAATTCATTGCAATTCAGAGAGCAACGTATTATTAGATCGCGACTTCATAATGTATACACTGAGAAACAAGAAAAATTAGCTTTAAGCCCTCATGATGATAAAAGATATTTAGTATCAGGAGAAACAGATACATTACCATGGGGTGATTATAAAATTACAGAGATAGTGAAAAATAAATATATGACATAATAATCATAATAAAATCAAATTAAACGTGGAAGATGTAAAATACATTATATTTTTGCTTCCTCCTAGAGGAAGCTTTGTGATAGTAACTTTTTGAGTTATTGTAAAAACATGTTATAATTGTTTTTTGAGGTGTTAGGAATCAAAATACATGATTTTTGAAAAATGTCTGTATGGATGTGTGTGTGTGTGTGTGTGTGTGTGTGTGTGTGTGTGTGTGTGTGTGTGTTTGTGTGCGTGCGTGCGTGCGTGCGTGCGTGCGTGTGTGTGTGCGTGCGTGCGTGCGTGTGTGTATAAGCCTGGATCTCAGCTTCTACTCGATCGATTTCGACCAGAGAGGTCTCATTTTTTTTTGTTTTTTATGTGTGATGGCGGGTGAAAGTCGTTTTTTGATTCGCCGATGCGTTTTTGTTTTATTTCGAATTTTCGATTTTCTCCAAATTGATTTTTGCTTTTTTTTAATGATAGTATTCGAAAGAGCATTAAAATACCTATATTTTCTAAAAAAAAAAAAAAAAATTCTCTAGCTATCACGGTTCTTTTGTTATTAACAAAAACGTGTTTCTTTTTAAAAAGCTTATAACTCCTAAACTAAACGGTCAATTTTCTTGAGAAAAATCACGATAATGCAGAATGTAAATAGATATAATCTGTAAAAATTTGAATTCATTTTGTCATCAACGATTACGGGAGTAAAATTTACTTAATCGCTTTGAAATTCCTTGTAGAGGTAGATCTTGAATAGCTCTCGGTTGAGTTCTTTGGGCAAAATGATTAGTCAAAAAATTTCAGAAATATTTGAGGTTAAAATGTTTTTAACATTTTTTTCAAATCGTAATATTACGAGAACGGCTCCATGTATCAGCCCCAAATTCATAGACAATTTTGAATGTGATATAGATAATATGTGTGTGAATGTTCATCAAGTTCGTACGATTACTTTTTGACATATTTGATTTTGAAAATTGTCGGATTTTACAAAGTCATTTTCTTTGTCGCATGATAACTAGAGAAAACAAAAATTGGTTTAATCATGTTGAAATTTTGTGGAGATGTGGAGTCTATATATTATCATATAATTGCTTTAGGTAAAAGAATTGTCTCATGATTTTAAGAGATATTTAAGGTTAAAATTCTTTTATGGTTTCTTTCGAAATCGTAATTTCTCAATGATGACTTCATGTATCAGCTTGAAATTTATAGAATATTTTGTATGCAATATAGGCAATACCTGTGTAAAATTTCATCCAGATTATATGGTTATCTTTTGAGATGTTTCATATTTAAAATTTTAGTATTTTTGAAAATGACTTTCTTTGTTGTCGCACAATATCACTAACTACATTAAAATTGTTTTAATTTCTTTGAAATTTTGATGGAGATGTAGAGTTTATATATTATTTAATAGAAGAGTTCTTAGGGTAAAAGAATTCGTTTATGAATTTCAGAGATATTTGAGGTTAAAACTATTTTAGCTCTCTTTTAAAATTGTAATTATTCAGAAACGCATTTATGTATACTAGAAAATGGAAATGACATGCACTATCCACTATGCGCCGATGCGCGCGTGTTGTATACATGCTTTTGTTTTGTAATAGGCATTTATTATTTTTAAGGTTAGAACCTTTTTCTTACATCGGAAATTCCAAAAAGAGCACACAAATACGGACAGGCATACTACTAGAGACAAGTACACTATGTGTGAAATTTCACAAAGAAAATATAATTTGAAGTAAAGGTTATTTAGGAATTTTAAAAGGTTATGACGATAATATTACAATCAATTATTCTATTTATTTTTCACACATAATTTAAAAAAGAATCATACCTATTATTTTATTCATATTTTATACATAATTTAAAAATTAATATTTTTTAATATTCATAAATGAATTTAATTATAATTATATCATAAATTGTTGCAAAAATTATAAATTTTTTTATTAAAACATCATTAAAGGAATAAGCAAATTAAGTTTGAGGAAGCCACGGGCCAATGAATTGGCAGCGGTATTTTTTTATCAATCCAACTATTATGCAATTTATCAAATCCTAACCATTTAACATACGTTTGATTACCACGTTTTTTAAGTACTATTTCCATAAGATAAACGTCTGGATATTTAGCTTTAAGCAGCTCTTGTTCGTAGAAGCCACCTGCAATAGGTTGATATTGATAGACTTTTAGCTTTTAGGTAACTGGATTAGTAGCCATCACTTAACTTATTGTAAAGATTTCTGTTGACCAATTAGGCGTATAACTCTTCGCAAATACTTTTCTTATCTTACTAACTCTTACTATATCTCAAATCTTAAATTTTGGCTTTTTCACTATTTTAATCTGTCGAGCAAACTCCGCAAGTCCTCCTGCCTCATTGGCCAATGTTATATCTTTAGGCTTCATTCCAATGGTACGATGTTTGCTGTTATTATAGTCCTTTAGCAAATTGGGCAAGACATCAAGCCACTTGTACTTTCCATGAAAACTGAATTGCATCCATATCTTTTGCTTGAGTGTTCGATTGAAACGTTCGCAAATAGATGCTTTGAGATTACTGTATGTCGAATAGAGATTAATTCCATATCGTTGCATGAGACTTCGAAATGGAGCATTGTAAAATTCTTTGCCTCGATCGGTCTGTACATTTGTTGGTTTGCGTTCCTGCTGCAAGATAGACCCCATTGCTGCTGTGACATCACTGCCAGTCTTTTGCTTTATTGGAGCAGCCCATGCATACTTGGAGAATACATCGATAACAGTGAGCATATATCTTATATAGCCACTGTTTTCTCGAGCATAAAGCTGCATCTCTACTAGATCAGCTTGCCATGTTTCATCCAAGCCACGTACAATAAACTTGCGTCGTCGGTAATTTCGACGTGCAGGTATATGAAGCTCCTTATCGAATTGCTGCTGCACGACCTTCATTCTGAATTATTGAAATCTCTTGTAATTTTGTCGTTCAGGTAAGGAAAAAGTATTAGAAGAAAACTTATTCATAAAATTATTCCACTGTGATTCGTTCTTTTTTTTTTATCTTTTTGACTATTGTCAGAAAGTTTTGTATATGGTATATTGCTGTTCACACTATCCATTCTCGACGAATGGTTGAACGATACTGTGATAAATTTATAATTGAAGATCTGTTTATAAGATCTTATAATTTCAACGTGCAATGAAACTCTTCAACTACATGCTGCATCTTCTAAGCTCTGAATTATAGACTGTATTTTTGAAAATTTTGCATTCATTTCATCTCTGTGAGCTTCAATAATAACATCAAAATTGTTCAAATCTGCTCTTAATTTAGCAGTTACTTCATACAAGCTCCTGATTTCCATTTTAACTATGCCCTGTACAGTATCCAAATTAACAGCATCACCTGATTGGTTAGGCACAGCAACGTTACATAACCTCTTATTGTCAATGTCATATTGTCCGTCAGAAGTTACTTTGAAAGCAACACCCGTAGGTCCGCGACTGCCTCCAGCTCGCTCGAGGTTACGTCCGAATAAATCGACACTGATGTTGTAACTGACTGCAATACCATCGAGTTCAATCAATTTATACTCAAATACGTATTATATTTATGTACGAGCACAGGCGTAATTATTTCAGATAGTCTCTGAATTCGCATCTGACAACGCTCTCGATCACGTGCTATCTGTTCCCATTGAGTAGCTTGATTAGCATAGGTCCACACATGCATCATATGAATAATTGGTTTAGGATCAAAGTGAACTCTCTTCGAAGACATTTTAATGTATGTAACCTGCTTCGTTGAGTTCTTCAATGATTGAGTGAATCTCATTTGTGTGTCTCTGATTGCCGACTTCCAGTTCAGCTAAGAGTAAGCGAAGACGATCAACTAATTTATTAGGATCATCCATGTATACATAATTCATACGCATATCTTTTCTTGCAATCTTATATTTAGGTAAGAGACCTGAGCCTTCAATAGGTTTTATCTTTGGTGATTTATTGAAGTAGGGAGCTATATAATCTTTATATTTTTTACTAGTAGACTTACATAGAGATTCTGTTTCACTATAATTATTCCTAAAAGCATTCGTCACTTCTACGATTTTTCGATAATTTTGTATATCATTCAAACTTATGTGTATCAAATCTGGTTGCTTCTGAAAGAGCAATTGAAGTAGACCAGCTGTTTTTGGATAATTCACATTTTGTACATTTACATAATCTTTTGTAAAATGTATCGGTGAATTGCCAATTTTTAACTTGCCATCCTCTATTTGTACTCCATACGTATTGCCAAGCGACTTGGCACGTTTTTGAAAAGTCTGTAAATAAACTTGCTTAAATTATTCTGTTTCATCTTGTGTAACTGCTTGTGCTCATCATCATCCACATCACTTTCAGTCGTTTCAAAGGATATATCTACTGCTTCAGTTTTTACAGTTTCGTCAAGATCACTTTGTGACTGCTCCTCTTGCTCACTTACATTTTGTTGTTCAACAGATGCCTGCTCTTTTAGTTTTATTTTAATTACTTTTTTCTTCTTTATTTTTGCAGCATGAACGAGTTTTTCAAGTAGACTTACAATAGGCTTAAATGTTTCCCCCAACACTGTTTCTATATCTGTTTTATCTTGCCTCAACTGCTTGTACTTTCGCTTAATTGCTTCTCTTGATTTTACAATTTTATTGAGAACGTTTTCCTCTTGCTTGAGGTATGCCATAAGTCTGATGAACCATTAAAATCATACTATTCGGTTTTGCTTTGGGTCAGCTATATTTATAAGAAAGTGATCGAACTACTTTCTATATCGACCACTATCAAGTGCCCTCTCTTTGTCGATAACAAGGAATCCATACTTATCATTATTCCAGCAACTTGAACACAAATCTCTAAATTGAGCATATGACATATCTGTGTTTACATGGTCATTATATACGTGCCTTAAATTCATATCATCTTGTCGAAATAATACTAATAAATTAACATTATCTCATATTAGATGCTTTGGAATGTGAGCATAATATTGACATAAATGGAAGATGTCCACATTTTTATGACGTCCCATGTAAAAGAAATTCTTGATGTTATCTTGTTTCTCACATGCTACATGTGAGAAAGCCGCGGCTTATTCTGTGACAAACGCTATGAAATTAAAATCAAAGTTCGGTATGGAGCTGAAAAAGAGGTCAACCACTACATTGGCTAAAGTAGTCAAAGCAGCCTCAAAACCAGCCATCTTAAGTAACGATTCACGCAAGGTTATTCAAGCTGCATTAAAAAGTGCTCCACATGTTGCAAAGAAGGCTGGTGGTAAAGCAAGAGTGCGCATTCCTCGTGTACTGCCAGTTCCACGGAAAATAGGTGGATTCCTACTTTTTCTGATTCCATTATTCGCGGGTCTAAGTGCAACCGGTGCACTAGCAGGTGGCGCTGCTGGTATAGCTAAAACAGTAAATGATGCAAAAGCTGCTAAACGACAACTTGAAGAAAGTCAAAGACATAACAATACTCTGGAAAGTATTGCTCTTGGTAAACGTCTATACCTTAAACCATTCAAAACAGGTTATGGCATCCATCTTAAACCCCATAGCAGACATGGCAAAAAAAACTTCGATATAAAATTACCTTGCAGAGCACTGACTGACGCTGACTTCATAAAGTACGCTCGTATTTTACATATTCCATACTTTCGAGGTGTATTCATTCGAAATACATTACCAAAGAGTTCACGTTACCACAAGTCCGCAATCGTTAATCTCGATGATGAAAGAGAACCTGGTACACATTAGGTAGCCTATCGGAAACGAAGCAATAACGTTGTGTATTTTGATAGCTTCGGAGACCTCCAGCCACCTTTAAAACTGCTGGATTACCTGGGCGTTAGCGCCGTAAAGTATAATCATTATATATATATATATATATATATATATATATATATATATATATCAAGATTACAACTCGTACAATTGTGGGCATCTCTGTTTAAAGTTTCTGAGTGAGGCAATATAAAACGATGTAAATGTTATACATAGTCAGTATTAATTATGCAATCATGGGTGAGTCATTGATGCTAAGTTTATATGAAGCGTCATCTATCCTATAAGCTCAATACTTTCCGCCGATTGAACTCTTGGCAAATAAGAGATAAGTTCTAGGATTGATTGAACTTTTAACCTTCAATTCAATACTCAATATTGATATCGGCAATAACAAGTTTTACGTCGGAGAAGGGATAGTAGCATTACCAACAGGTAGCTGGGAGATTGAAGACATTGAACGCCATCTACAGGAAATACTGACACCTAAAGGCACAGTACTCCTTCTGAAACCTAATAATAACACTCTCCGTAATACTATCAAGTGCAGTCACATAATAAATTTCCAACCGCAAGATTCTATTGGAAGATTATTAGGCTTTTCAGGATGTACACTTTCAGCCAATATCACTCACGAATCAGATTTACCTATAGCTATTGTCAAGGTTAACGCTCTGCGAATTGGGTGCAACATTACATCTGGAGCCTATATAAACGAACAAAAAGTGCATACGATACATGAATTTTTCCCAGCTGTTCCTCCAGGCTATAAGATCATTGAAATTTCAACACAAGTTATTTATTTACCAATCACAGTTCATACTATCGAAAATATGCAGTTGCGCATTGTCGATCAAGACGGAAACTTTGTGAATTTTCGTGGAGAAATTATAACAGACTACACATCAAAATAGCGTCATAATTACGGGACTCGTATATAACAGTAAAAGTTATATTAAAACCAAACCATGTCATCAGAAGATCAGTCATCATCGACCAGTGAAAGTGCTAACACGACAGAACATTCGCTTCCTAAGATGCCTAGGCCTCCAGGTTAGAAGAAACGTTGCAAGAAAATAAATTGTTTATTTTTCTGTTGTTTCAAAGATGGAAGACATATTGAACATACAGTCACCCGTGGAATTCGACGCTTTCAATAACAGCGATGAAATTCGAATCGCTATACAACATCAAGATCTCTGCCTACTACTTTCACGCAGTTCATTACATATTCATGGTCGATTAACTAAGGTAGATGGTACACCTGCAGTTAACCCAAAACTTGTAAACAACGCTCTCTGTCATCTTTTCGAAGAAATTCGATATGAAATTAATGCTATAGAAATTGATAAATATAAAAACGTTGACTTGATAAGTCTAATGAAAGGTTTGGTATGGTTCAATCATACACAAAAATTGGAAAACGCAGACTGGATTGATATTGGAGAAACTCAACGAATCATCAATAATGCTGGCTACTTTGATGTGTCCATACGATCGAGTATGATTCTCTGCTTTGCGGAAGACTATCGTAAAATTATAGTCAATTACAAACATGAGCTTGTTCTAACAAGATCCAATACTGATTTAAATGCTATTGTGCAAACGCAAGCAGAAGAGTTTAAAATTAATCTAATTAAAATTGAATGGTTCATGCCGTACGTGGTATTATCTGACAAGCATAAAATACGTCTCCTTGATTATCTACAGAAGGAAAAATCGATTGCTATGAGTTTCCGTAGTTGGGAGCTATACGAGTATCCATTACTCCCAACCACATCGAAGCATTTTTGGACTGTAAAGACATCGAATCAGCTGAAAAAACCACGATTCGTCATTCTAAGCTTTCAGACTAATCGTAAAGGACAAAGTCGATCTAACGCTAGTCACTTTGATCATTGCAATATAAGTAATGTGAAACTATTTCTCAATTCACAATGCTATCCTTATGGAAATCACAATCTTAACATTGATCAAAATCAATATGCTTTATTATATGATATGTATGTTAGCTTTCAAAATGTGTATTATGGAAAAGAAATTGAACCTATGGTGAAGAAAGGAGAGTATATACAGCATGCTCCTTTAATTGTCATCGATTGCTCTAAACAGAATGAGTCGTTGAAGCAGGCTCCAGTTGACGTTCGTCTTGAATTCGAGGCTAAAGAAAATTTCCCAGCACAGGCATCAGCCTGATACTTGATATTACATGATCGAATTATCGAATATAATCCCATGAGTGGGGATATTAAGAAATTAGTCTAAGGAGGGAATGAAGGTATAGAAGGCCCTGCAAAGCCATCTGAACAGTCAGTCAATATGGAGTAGGTGGTGGATGTGCAAGGATTCAAGCAACCCATCAACGAATTTGTTGTCAAAGAATTAGCCATTGTTCCTCTGAGTGGAAACGTGAAACCAGCGGTGTTTACGTTCAAGCCACCCACACCGTAGTGTAGACTTCCAGCGAAGTATAAAAGTCAAAACTGTTGGCCGGAGCGTAATTATCACGGGTTGTTCTGGAGTTCGGATGAGGTGCCCTATGAAGAGATTTCTACGCAATACTCTACACTATGCAAGTGTTGTTTACGTTAAAGGTCTGGAGAAAAAACAATGGCTTGAGCAATATAACCACAATGTATATGTATAGTATTATATAACAGTATTATAGTATTACTATAATATAATGGATTACTTGTGCCATAGATAGGAGTGACATAAGTGCGGATTTATGTCACGCGGTACTATGCCTCTATAAAAAAGAGATTCAAATGGTACGCTGTATTGCGCGCGCATCTCACGACATAGAATCATGGCGTCGTGTAAGAGAGGGACAGAGATAGATTTATCGCGGAAAACGAGTAAAGGCGCGCGTAATGCGTCCAACTTCTAGTAAAAACAAATAAAAGCTTTTAAGAAATCCCAAAACCAGAGTAGCCGATGAATACGAGATCCAGGCAGAACAGAAGTGGAACGCGGATGGACAGTAAGAGAATAGCTATAAGAAGGGCAGGAACCGTAGTAGACGGAGGATACTAAATCCAGGCAGAAAAGAAGCAGCACGCAGACGGGCAGGAATATTATAGCTAGAGAAAAGCACAACACCAAAGTAGACGGTGGATACAAGATCCAGCCAGAAGAGAAACGGCACGCAGACGACGAGTGAGAGGATAGCTAAAAGAAAGCTCCAAAGCCAGCGTAGCCGAGGGATGCGAGATCAAAGCAGATGAGGCCGACACTGCACGCCGACATGCAGCCAAAGATATATGTAGAAAGATAAATAGATAAATATTTGTCCCACTTCTCTTATGCCTGGATCTCATATCATTTTTTCTAATTATATTCTTTGCTGCCCATCTGCACGCTACTCCTCTTCTGTCTTGATCTCGCATCCCCTGGCAACTCTGGTTTTAGGAATTTTCTGTGTAGCTACTATGTTGTTCGTTTGCGTAACGCGTCTCTTCTGCATGGATCTTGCATCCCCAGGCTATTCTGGGTTTGGGGCTTTGTTTTAGCTACCCTCGTACTGCCTGCCGCTCCTCTTCTGTCTGGATAGCGTATCCTCGGATACTTTGATTTTTGGGCATTTCTTTAGCTATCCTCTTACTAACCATCTGCGTGCTGCTTCTCTTCTGTCTGGATTTCGTATACCCTGACTACTGTGATTTTAGGCCTTTTTTTAGCTATCTCCTTCCTCTTGCTGCTGCATGCCGCTTCCTCTTGCGTCTGCATGCCGCTTCTCTTCTCTTCCGCTTGTCGGCTTCTTGGATTCCGCATTCCTGAGCTACTTCCGTTTTTGAATTTTAGTTTTTTAACAGATTCAGTATTAAATGTGGTATTATTTGCACCACAAGGTTTTACGAATCCATTGACATTAAGAATCTTTATAAAATTAAACTAAACTAATTCAATACGAATATTTTTGAAAACCGTATGGTTTCACGTAATAGAAAAGAACCAAATTTTAATGAAATGTTTCTTTTTTAAAAATAATTTTATTTAACGGCCATTATCTGCAATTCAGATATCACAAATAAGTTGAAAATATTCTTTCTTAGTTTCTTAAAGTATACTTTTATATTATATTCGTACTATCGTTACCACATTTTACGAAATTAAGATATGAATATTTTTCTTGAAGGCTTTGAATAATTAGGGGTATAGAAACTCCTTAAGGTGGCTCGAGCAGTCTAGTAGACCTACTACGAATATTTTTTTAACAAAGACCCATTAACATATTCCAATCTGAAAACGGATATGACAGGAAAAAGGGTTCATAACATAACGGAAAATTTTTTGTTATAAAATTTACATTGTTGGATAAGTAGATTTTTTCCACTCAAAAGAAATTCAATAAGTAAAGATAATCGTTTTTGTTTTTCATTCAACTTTAATTTGGAAGGTCTCATTTTCTTCCCTGTTCAATTTCAAAGGGAGGTACCGATATAAAAATTCAAAAATTTTCTAAACCTGCAAAGTTATATGCAATTGTTTATAAAATTCAGTGAACTCTACAAACAATTGGAAATAATTTTGCAGGTTTTGAAAATTTTTCAATATATACGAGGTATATATTATATATACATAACTCGTAAAAATGAAAAATTAAACGTCAATAAAAGTGTGTATATAACCTCTCTATCGAATATAAATAATGTTGGAATATGTGAATGTTTCAACATGCAGCCCGCTGTACGCGAGGAAAGGTACAATGGTATGCACATCTGCCTAGCGACGGCGGATGAAACACACACATAAGTGTATCCCCACTCCAATATGTTTGTATGAGAGTTGCGTGAGACGCGGGAGCAGGGTAGGGCACTTAGAATGTTTCTCACTCTCTCGCTATTCAACTGGGATGTTAAATAATTGTTTCTTAATTTACCACAAACCTCAACATGGTAGCAGGTCAGTGGTTGGTATGGAACCTATCTTTTTTCTCTATCAGACCTTCGGGGAAGGTAGAGGAAAACACGTGGCTCGCGAAAAGTTTGCAGTGAGAAATATTGAAGGAAAAGTGCGAAACTAAGAAAAATACAAATGTGAATAAATAATAAAATATATCTTTAAGTGATAGAAGAAAGAATTTTTGGAAAATTTATGATTAGATTTGTTGTGTGAAGCACGCTGCACGGTGCAAGAATAGAGCACGTGGCAGAATTTGAGGTTATACATGTGGTAAATGGACACTAAAGGAAAAGTGAAAACCAAAAAAGAAGTAATACTAGATGCCATTGAAGATGAAAGCGAAGAAATAATTGAGGAAACGATTGCTGAAAAACGTTTTGTGAAAATATTGCAGAAAATAATTACGCTAAATAAAGTCATAAAAGTGTACGAAGATATTAAATTAAAAGAAGTCGAGATGGATAAGCAAGCAAAAATCGAAGATATAGTAATACCCATTTTTGATGGTGCAAATTATACAAGTTGGAAATTTCGCTTAATGACTCTATTAGAATATAAAGAGTGCAAAGAGCAAGACGAAAGAGAACGGGCTGAGACAGATAAAGTAGATGAATGGAAGAAAAAGGATTTAAAAGCAAGAAATATATTAATTAGCACTATTTCAGATAAGCAATTAGAATATGTTTGTGAGTGCAAATCAGCTTACGAAATGATTGCGAATTTGGATAAATTACATGTGACGAAATCCACGTCATTACAAATAATATGCCGAGGAAAAATTGAAGATATTAAATTAAAGAATTATAAAGATGTTGAAGAATTCTTCGTAGAATTTGAGAAAGCGGTGAACGAATTTAAAGCAGCCGGTGGAAAATAGATGAAACTGAAAAAATGCGATACTTAATCAAAGCATTAACAGCAAGTTACAGCTATATTGATGACTTTATCGACGCCATTCCAGAAAGAGAAAGGACAGTAGATTACGTAACATCAAAAATCAAAGAAAAGAATTTAGTTAAAAATAATTCAGAAAAGAGAAGTAATGTAAGCACGTTCTCAACAAAGACAAACGGACAGTGCTTTACTTGCGGCAAAGTCGGACATTATCAAAAGGATTGTTGGAAAGACCAACAAGGCGGCAGAGGCATAGGTGCTCAATCATCAAGAGGACAACGTGGAAACCAACGAGGCTACAATCAAGGCAGAGGATGCGGACGCAGTTCAAATCAAAATAAGTCAACGAACGAGCAGCAGGGTTCATCATCCGAGACGTGGTCAACACAAGTATGCGGCCCAGAAGTAAAGGATATAACAGGTTATAGCGTAAATAGAGAATGCGAATGTAACGAAATCAATTGGTTATTGGACAGTAGTTCCACAGACCATATTATTAAAAGCGATAAATATTTTGAGAAGTATATAGTTTTAAAAGATCCGGTAAATGTAAAATTACCAGACGGTAAAATGTCAAAAGCGACGAAAATCGGTAATATAAAAATTGAAGTTAGAAATTATTATAATGAAAAACAAATTGATTTGAGTAATGTATATTCTGTAGAAGGAATTAAGCAAAATTTGTTAAGCTTTTCCAGAATAACTAAAAATGCTACAATAACTGGACGAGACAGTAATGCTAAAATTTACAATAAATCGGAAGAATTAGTAGCTATTGCAAATAAAATTGATAATTTGTATTCTTTGAAAAGCCATGCATTAATGAATAAAAATCAAGATAAATATGGGAGCGTCCAGCAGAAACGGGCCACCGAGCGCGCGCGGTGCCTTTTTTCGCGTAAAAGGCGCTCTGTTTAACTCGTTCATAATGGTACGCTGCGTCTTTGAAAAAAAAACCAAGGACCTATATCGATAGATTTTTTCCTGCTCTTTCCAATGGTGCCATTGTTTTTATTGCGAAACGCTTTCTTCCGGACGAAAACTCGAGTTGAATATTGAAAGCCATTTTTCTCAAAGTATATCATGTTTTTTTTCAAAATAAACTACACCATTCGAAAGCACAACTCTTAAGCTTCAAAACCCTATCTTGGAGAAGTTGGAGAAATAAAGGGTTTAAAAGTAACAAAATGAAAAAGACAGCGCCGAGGGTCCGCGCGAGCCCCTCGCGCCCGTGCGTACGGCACGTTTAAGTGCACACTTTATTCAATATGCTAATAATCGTGTACCAAGTCTCTGAAAAAAGAACTAAGGACATATATCGATAGATTTTTTCCTGCTCTTTCCAATCGTGCTATTATTTTTATTCCAAAATGCTTCCTTCTAGTTGAAAATTCCATTTGAATGTTTAAACTCTATTTTTTCAATAAAATATCAGTCTTTTCTTCAAAATGAATTATATTCTTCAAAAGTACAAGTCTTAAACTATAAAATATTATATTTTTAAGTTGAAACATGAAAAGTTCAAAAATAGTAAGATCAAAAAGACAGCGGCTGCTCGAACTTTTTAAGCTATGCTCAAGGGCGGATTAATACACGCGATGTGCTATTTCGCCCTTTCTTTTTTGTAAATATAAAATGTTTTGTAACTTACAATGCCAATGCGTGGACATAATTTTGTGAATCCAGTTGTAACAGTTAATAATATTTTATAGTTTAAGACGTATACTTTTGAAGAATATAATTCATTTTGAAGAAAAAACTGATATTTTATTGAAAAAATAGAGTTTAAACATTCAAATGGAATTTTCAACTAGAAAAAAGCGTTTCGCAATAAAAACAATGGCACCATTGGAAAGAGCAGGAAAAAATCTATCGATATAGGTCCTTGGTTTTTTTTTTCAAAGACACAGCATACCATTATGAACGAGTTAAACAGAGCGCCTTTTACGCGAAAAAAGGCACCGCGCGCGCTCGGTGGCCCGTTTCTGCTGGACGCTCCCATATGTAAATTCAGTAAGATTATCAGATAAAGAAAAATGGCATAGAGCACTTGGCCATGTAAATTTTAATTATTTGAATAAAATAATAAATCATAAATTAGTTGAAGGTTTACCAGATAAATTGGAAAAAATAGATATGAAATGTGCAAATTGCATACAAAGTAAAATGGCAAATATATCGTTTGAAAATAATCGAACAAAAACGAAAGAAATCCAAGAGTTAATACACACTGATTTAAATGGTCCACATAGTACTACTGGCTATGGTGGAGAAAAATATTTTCTTACATTTATTGATGATTATAATAAATGTACTAGAATCTTTTGCATTAAGAATAAGTCAGAAACTGCAAGTTGTTTTATTGAATTCGTAAATTTAATAGAAAATAAATTTAATAAGAGAATTAAAAAGGTGCAATGTGATAATGGTAGAGAATATCTAAATCGCGAAACTTTCAATTTTGTAAAATCAAAAGGAATAGAATTATTGACATGTCCACCCTACGTCCACAAATTAAATGGAGTAGCGGAGAGATATAATAGATCAGCAATGGATATAGGTAGATGCTTAATGAGGGAAGCAAAAATTCATAGAAGATATTGGCCGAAAATAATGAAAACGGTAGCTTATTTAAAAAATCGAACAATTGCAAACACGTCAGAGAATAAAACTCCTTATGAAATATTTTTCGGGATAAAGCCAAATGTTAAAAATGTAAAAATTCACGAAAGTAGAGTCTTCGTAAGAGTTCCGGAAGCTCTAAGGAAAAGTAAGTGGGATAATAAGGCACAACTAGGTGTATTAGTGGGATACGTTAAAAACGGTTATGAAGTTTTAATTAATAATAAAGTAATTACTGCAAGGCATGTTGATATAATAGAAGATAGTATAAAGTTAATCTGTTTAGAAAACGAAAATAGTGATTCTGAAATTAACGTAAAATTAAATGAAACGAACAACAGCGATTCTGAATATCCTTCTCACTCTACTGCGACCTTCGGAGAAAGTAGAGGAGAGCAAATTGAATTAATCGATGCGAATAATGTAAACGATAACGAATCTGATAACGAAGACAACGAAAATAGAGATAGACTAACAATACCACGAAAATCTCAAAGAAAAAAAAGTCAAGTAAATAGATACGGAAATCCAGTTACTCACTTTACTTATGTAAATTATATTGATGCAAATGTACCAAATACATTCGAGGAGGCGATAAACTCCAGCGAATATAAACAATGGCAAATAGCAATGGATTCCGAAATAAACAGTTTAAAGAAAAATTACACATGACAAATTGTCGAAAGGCCAAAAGAAAAAAAGGTCATTCATGTTAAATGGGTCTATAAAAAGAAAAATAACGATACTTATAAAGCGAGATTAGTTGTAAGAGGATTCCAACAAAAAGAATATGTTGAAAATGTTTATTCACCTGTAGGTAAAATGCAAACGTTGAAAATTTTATTGTCTTACAGTTGTAAAAATAATTTGTTTATAGAACAAATGGATGTTGAAACGGCATTTTTAAATGGCAATGTAAAATCAGAAGTATACATTAATGAACCAAAAGGTTACGAAACTGGAGACAATAAAGTTTGCAAATTGCAAAAGGCTCTGTATGGTCTCAGAGAAAGTCCTAGAGCATGGTATGATTGTTTCAGCGAATATGTCAAGAGATTAAATTTTATAAGAAGCAACTATGATTACTGTCTATATGTAAATAATACAAGCAAAGATTCAATATATATACTAGTTTTTGTAGATGATCTCTTGATTTGTTGCAAAGACAAAAATAAAATAAACAAAGTAAAAGCAAGTTTAATGGAAAGATTTATAATGAAAGATTTGGGCAAAATTAACCAATATATTGGCATTGATATTGAATATCGTAAAGACAGAAGTAAAATGACTTTAAGTCAAACGAAATATATCGAATCTTTGGCTATAAAATACAACCTTGAAAATGCAAAATTATACGATACTCCAATGGAGAGTAATCTAAAATTAGAACAAGCAAATGAAATAGATGAAAGAATAAAATACAGAAATTTAATCGGCGAATTATTATATATCAGTACAGGCACAAGGCCAGATATAACATATAGCGTTAATTATTTAAGTCGTTACCAAAGTTCTTATGACCAAAGACACTTTAAATATGCATTGAGAATTTTGAGATACCTATTTAAGACTAAAGATTTAAAGCTAACGTACTATGATTATGTTAACAGCGCAGTATTAGATTGTATGGTAGATTCTGACTATGCAGGAGAGAATGTAGATAGAAAATCTACAACAGGTTTTGTAATTAGATTATATGGAAATTTAATTTTTTGGAAAAGGCATAAACAAAGTACAGTAACAGAATGTTCTACTTTTGCAGAATATACTGCAATGTCTGAAGCAGTGACAGAAATCTTGTTCATTAAAAATTTATTACGCGAATCATTGAACGTAAAATTTGATAAACCAATTAAAATGTATGAAGATAACTCAGGCGCAATTGCAATCGCAAAATTTGGTAATTTTACAAAAAATTCAAAGCACAGTGAAGTGCAGTATCACTGCGTTTATAAAAACTACGAAAATGGAATAATTGACGTTGTAAAAATAGACTCAGAATTTAATCTAGCAGATATGTTAACAAAGAGTTAGATAAGACGAAGTTTTTGAAAAATAGAAAAGCGTTGAGAGTAATTTGAAATATAATAAATCTATTAACGATGTGATACTTGAAAATTACTGTATGACTGAATGAAAGAATGAACAGTTAATTATAATGTTGAAAATTCAAGAAGGCGTGTTGGAATATGTGAATGTTTCAACATGCAGCGTGCTGTACGCGAGGATAGGTACAATGGTATGCGCATCTGCCGAGCGACGGCGGACGAAACACACACATGAGTGTCTCCCCACTCCAATATGTCTGTATGAGAGTTGCGTCAGACGCGAGAGCAGTGTAGCGCACTTAGAATATTTCTTACTCTCTAGCTATTCAACTGAGATGTAAGTCGGACGTGCCGACCGGCGTTTTTGCCACCTCAATAAAGTTTCTATATTTATCTCTCTCTATTAAATAATTGTTTCTTAATTTACCACAAACCTCAACAAATAATAATCGTGTTACAGATATAAATACATAAATATTTTAAATTACACTTACACACACACACACACACACACACACACACACACACACACACACACACACACACACACACACACACACACACACACACACACACACACACACACACACACACACACACACACACACACACACACACACACACACACACACACACACACACACACACACACACACACACACACACACACACACACACACACACACACACACACACACACACACACACACACACACACACACACACACACACACACACACACACACACACTTATCGGGGTTTATGAAGCCCAACCCTGTATATTAGTACCTACAGCCGAAAGTTCCCTATGGCAAGTGACTAAAGAAATAATGGACCCTGGGGTTATAGACTCTAGGTCGGGCCGCATAAACCCCTATATTTAGAAATATTATAAGGCCGGGCTGCATAATCAAAATCGGGCTCGATAAACCCCTATATATATAAAAACGGGCTTTATAAACCCATTTCGAAAAATGTATGTATATATATAGTTATTTTGAATATATTATATAGTTATTTGAACATCAGTAGATTTTCACCCTCCTCAAACCTCCTCAATCCTCATCTGACCCTCCTCTCACCCTCCTCAAAATAACGTAATATTGTGTCAAAATTTACGTTATTTTGAAACCCTCCTCTCTCCCCCCTATCGACCCTCCACCCACCTTCTCACTACCCTCCTCTCTACCGTCCTCATAATTTTTTTATTAGCTTCTCATAAGCTTGGAAAATAAGGAGGTTGGCTACCCAAACGAAAATGGTTACATCATTTTAAAAACATAATATTGTTGTTCTTTGATTCATTTCCTATAAGTGTGCGAAATTTCAGATCCTTTGTCAACTAGGTTATGGATTAATTCAACTTCAAAGTTCAACTCTTATATACGGGTTCTTATGGAACTAAAACCATAACCATTGCCTCCAAAGATCGTTCTCAACTATTTAATAATAAAACCAAAACCGTAGTAAAAACACAAGACACTTAGGATGGGATTCTTTAAAAAAGGTAACAACGAACCAAAAAACTACTGGCAATATAGAAAATATACAGGAAAATGTGTATACGAAATCTGAAAACGACGTACAACACCGATCCTGTGTACTGCGGCAAAACGTAAACAAACGATCGAGTTCGTTAGCTGCGAAAGGGGGTGCGCGATGAGCGGAGCCGCGTGGGTGGTGCGAGAGCGACTCCTTCCCCCTGCCCCGCGCGAGCAGCGGTAGCCAACCTCCTTAAAGAAGCGAGAAAGAAACTAGCTTTTTCGAACGGTTTTTGCAAGTGGTTGAATAAATCTTAACTGCGCTTTCAATTCTGACTTGCTTAACGACTAAGACGAAACGTAATGTTCGCATCGAGGGCAACAACTTCATGATGATAATATAAGCCTCGGGATGACTACGCCAGCCCTTGGTTGTATTTCTCCATACAGAGTAGAATGCGTAAGAACGAGGCTAGATTTCGGAACGATTTTTTCCAACGGTCCAATGAATCTTATCTCAACAACACTCTCGATTCTGACTTACTTCATCAATGACGGTAATTTAAAAAAAAAGTAAGTTGTTGACACTGCCTGATCCAACGTTACTGCGAGACAGTCGACGTAACGGACTTGAGCAAACAAAGTCAACGAATAACGTCCACTGAAAATAGTTCACAAGCATTTGATTTTGTTTCTTAAAAAATATTTGCATGACTTAATCAAATATCTTGTTTATCTCGAAGATAATTAATAAATGGATTTGTAAACTATTGACGCAGCCTAATGCGGAGGGTAACAGCATGATATATAATATATAGTTGTAAGAAGCTTTCATGCGATTCGATCCCTCCTCCCCCCTCCTTCCCCTTCCTCGCAGCCCCTCATCCTACCCCTACTCCTTCCCCTCATAATATTAATCATATTGTATATCTAATTAAAAATGAATTGTAGAATACAGGGCCAGAAAGACAGAGATATACAGACAGAGGTAGACTGATAGTGTCAAAGCCTTCGCGAGATTCGTATAAGGGTGCATTACAAATTTATTGAGAGAAGTCCATGAGGTGAGACAGAGACAAAACGTCCAAGCCAGAGCGACAGCGATAGAAAGATCAAGACGAAAGGACATAAATGAAAAGACACAAAAAGAAATGAAGTGAAAGAGGTAGATCAAGAAACCGTGACAGTCAGAGAGGTAAGGAGAGAGTGATAGAGTCAGAGACAGAGACGGAGAAATAGAGACAGAGGTAGAGACACTAAAATGAAGAAAGGGCGATATAAGTAATGAAACAGATACAGAGACAGAGACAGCGAGGAAGACGTAAGGAGTGAGAGACAGCGACTTAAAGAAACAGTCAGAGACGCAGAAATAAAGTGACATACACGAAAAGGTAGACGCTGGGATCAGATACAAACAGACAGGAGTAATATTGGGATCTGATATGGGGGTGTCTGCAATGTATCTAGCAGATCAACATAGCGACTAAGAGCTTGGTATTAACATTGTGATCATTGCAGATAATTTGTTTTTTAATGAAAATGTTTTAAGTATAAGTCAGATTTGTGAGTGGTAGATACAAATCGTACAGAAGGGAAGTTTATTGAAGGAGAACTGGATTTTAAGGCTGAACACGTTATCAAATGCGGTAACAATGTGGCTGAAAATAGGCAGGTGTCGTTTTCAGGACTCTACTTACAAACCATCAACATCAAGCTTGCTCCATACGTAATTAAAGGTGCAGTGGTCTCGAAAAGGGTAACGTCATGTACCAGTTCGTGGAAATCAGGATTAGGAGAAAAATGCAAGAACATTGTTGCTGTGTTGCTGCATTGCTATCAGTAAGCAAAACTAATCTAAAATTAGTTGAACCATTGCTTTATTAACTATTTTTTTTCTTTTTTTTTCTTAGAAATAGCAATAACATAGGAATCATGTCATGAACATATAAGGATAACGTCAATTACTAACATGATTGATTTTGACCCCTGCGTATAGCAGTTGCCAAATCCAGTTGTTCTATAACTGATTTATGGGTTGGATGACTTCACCGCAGAAAATATTCAGACCCAAAGGACCACGTACTTCATATTTGACATTATTTTTTGGGTTTATAATGGTTACATAAATTACATCTTTTTAAAAAGTTCTTAAAAAAATTGATTTCTTAAAAACATTGATTTTAAATATTTCTCGCGGCGAAGTCATCTAGCCCATAAATCACTTATATAACAACTGGATTTGGGAATCTCTATACGGAGGGACCAAAATAACTTATGTCAGTCTTTTGAGGTTATGTTCTATGATTTTTATTTAAGATTTTAATTCACGTTTATATTCGTTTTCTAGGGCTGATAGGTTAACGAAAAGCTGAGGAACAGAGATTGCACCATTATTATGCTTAAAATGTTTAAAATAAAAGAATTTTTCTAATAAATAGTGCGGAAAAGAGGGATTCATAATTGGGACCAAACTGATAAAACACCGCGACATTCGTATAAACACTGTACAATAAATACGGACGTATTACTTGGTATACTCACTAGCTCGACGCCGCTGTGTATAATCGTACCAGATGAGACCACGTACTTTGCCTGAAGAGGTCAGGATACATCTTGACGAAACGTCGCTAAAAAAATAGCGTAATTTATTTTATTCATTGGAAATTGGCCCTCGAAGGATCCTTTCCATCATAATCATTACGTTATAACATGGAGGGTGCAACACAAAACTATATAAATACGGACGTGTTGGCGATCCTCTTTTCATACTTAATTAATTATAATTTTAGCCTAATTATACCTTTAAAAAATTTGAATTGCTTTAGTAGAGTTAATATAACAAGTTAATACAAAAGAGTTCATCTATTAGCTTTATTTCATTTAAAATGAAATAGGAAACCTCAGTGACCCTCAAGAGGTGTTTTATAATAGGACCCATTACCTTATCAGAACATTTCACTGCATAATAATAAAATTTTTTTTTGCTACGTGGTGGAAACATTTTAGCCTAACGTTATACCTTTATTAATCTAAAAATTAAGTTTGTACTGCATGCTATTTGTAACCGTTAACAGGGTATTCTAACTGCTAAATTCAGACGACGCATCAATGTTAAGCTTAGAGTAGTTCTACCTTTCGGTAGCAGGCGGCGCCATTCAAAATATCAGACCCCAATAGTCATCCACAAAAACATATAGAAGGAAAAGTAAGATACATGCAGGGAATGAGAGACAGAAAGACAAAGGGATAGAGACAGATGGAAAGACAAGACACAGACAGAGAGATAAGGGCATAAACAGAAAGGTAGAGTCAGGCTTGTACAGAAACAAAGAGATAGAAGTAGAGATAAAGAGATACAACTAGAGCGATATAGGCCAAATACAGAGAAAGGTAGAAATAGAGGCAGACAGAAAGTAGTTATAGACGTAGAGACAGAGACAGAGACGATCAAGGAAGGTGACATACATGGGGACCTGAGCAGATACAAAAGGACCGAGACAGAAAGGCAGATACAAATAGGCATAGACGGAAAGAGGAAGACATAGTAATGTAATCATCGACATAGAAATAAAGAAGAAGATAGTGATTTATAGGCAGAGAGAAAGAAGCAGAGATCAGAAATATAGAGGAACGAAGACAAATAGAACCAGGGACAGAGAATTAGAGGCAAAAAAATAGATAGAAACAAGAACAGAAAGAGAAAGGCAAAAAGATAGAGACAGAGAGCAAGAGACTGAGAGTCAGAGACAGCAACATAAACAGAGATAGATGAACTGAGAAAATTGTAAAAAAAATTAAAACATATTAATTATTATTCGCAGCGGCGCCTTTAGCTTCCACACAATTTTTCGGGGAATTTTGTTTGAACTCTCAAACTCGGAATTCTAGGTCGGTTGGCATAAACCCCTAAATCACAGAAGTTTATGTACACCGGCGAACATAACTTTTGGCGTCCTCCGAGAGGAAGCTTTGTGATGGTAAAAAAAAAAGTTTAGGAGAAAATGTGTTAGGAATGTTGTTTAGCACATTTGAAATCGAAATACACTATTTTTAGAAAATGTGTAAGAGTGTGTGTGCGCGCGCGCGTGTGTGTGCGTGCGTGTGTGTGTGTGTTTGTGCGCGTGTGCGCGCGCGCGCGTGTGTCCGTATACGGGGATATCTCATGATCTACTTGACCTATTTTAATCAGAGAGGTATCATGTTTTTGCATTTTGCTTTCACAGTTGGGGACAATAGCCTGTTTTTGTCAATTTCGATTTTCTTTTTTTATAGCCATTTTTCAATTTTGAAAATTTTTATTTTCGTATTTTTAAATATTTAGAACTAATATTCTTAATATATTATGGATGCACTTTATACAGGATAAAAGTCTCTACATTTAAAAAAAACCGCTGCTAACTGCTTTAGCAGAATGATTTCTCAAAGAGAATTGATAAATTACATCTGTTGGGGATTCAGCGTCCGAGTCCGAGAATGTTTTTGAATAAATTGGGATCGTGGACTGAGGGTTCGAAAGATGAAGGCGTTTCGTGTGGAGAAAAATGAGGCTTTATTGAAAGTTCCGTTGTGCGTCGTGGCGTACAAGGCGTTGCTGCTCTCTCTGGCCGTCACGCGTGAACTGACGCCGGCCTGCGTTACGATGTGTTTTGAGCTCGTCGAGCTCGAGCTCGAGCCAACGTTGCGTGCCTTGGTAATTGGAGGGGCGAAGAGAGGACCGCGTGGAGAGCGCTGACTGGCTGCACGCCTGCCCGAGCCGAACATCGTCTTATAAGAAGCGATGATGTTAGCGTCTCGAATAGTCGAGGCATTGGATCGCCAACATTCCGCCCACCTTCGCCAGGCTGGCGAACGGGCCTCAATTGTCAGGATGGAAGCGTACGACCTTAGCGATGGGGCGACGGAGGGTGGTGGTGACCGTGAGAAGATCGACCACGCGAGTGATACCATCACTCCTTGGATGAATGGCGGTGACACGAGCAAGGGGCCACTTGGCTGCAGGCATGAGCTCGTTGCGTACGAGCGCGAGATCACCCACTGCTACTGGATGGTGCTGTTGCCCCCAATTATTTAATGCCGGCAGTGAAGTCAGATATTCTGAAGACCACCTCGTCCAGAAATGTTGAGTCAGCTGTCTAATCAAAACCCAGCGCTTTTCTGGTGGTATATTGGCAACGGTGACATCTCCTTCAGGCACTAAAACAGACGAACGCTGTATAAGGAAATGTAATGGTGATCAAAATTCTAGATCAGAAGGATCGTCCGTGAGAGCAGTTAGCGGCCTCGAATTAAGGCATGCTTCAATTCTGCACTTAAGAGTAGCAAACTCCGAAAAAGTGAGAACTTGATCTCCAATGATGGGGCATAAATGATGCTTATCCGATTTAACTGCGGCTTCCTAAATGCCACCAAAATGAGGTGCACTGAGAGGATTGAAGTGCCACGACGTAGCTTCTTAAGCGAGAGACTTAATAATTGAAGACAAAAATGAAGAAGAAACGTCAACCATTTGTCTCAGTTGAGCGTCAGCACCAACAAAGTTTGTATCTTGATCGGAGTATAACTCTCTCCAATGACCTCTACGACCGGTGAATCGATGAAACGTTGCAATAAAGGCTTCACTGGAATAATCATTCACTACTTCTATGTGGACGGCTCTAGTAGCCATGCAGATGAATATAGCAATATACCCCTTCATTGTGCCTTTACCTCTAGTTTTTGTAAGTCGAACGTTGATAGGACCGGCGTAATCGACACCAGACCGCTCAAAGGGCGACGAAGGGCGCACGTGACTTGGGTAGCTTGCCCATTAATTGAGTAGGCACTAGAGCAGCACAACGAGAGCAAGTAAAATAAGAGGATGCTCAGTATCTTCTTCGAGAAGAGAGTGAGAAAGGCGATCGCCCACCCTGAGCAAATGATTTTGTATCATGGGGTTTAGCGATAACAAAGGGCTTTTAGACGAAGGTTTACCTGTTCTAGCTAATTGTTGAAGTTCAGATTTAAAACAAGCTGTCTGAATTAAGTACATCAAACAAAGTTTGCTTTTTGCAATTTCACTAGCGCTGATCGCCTTTGAACTTGGAGAGTAGTGGCATAGTAGGGATTGACAAACAAAGAGAAAACTAAGGCCTGAATTTGAAGACTTCGTACGCGCTAATTTCGAGCAGATTCTATTAATAAATCGGAAGCAATACGAAGCCATTCGTAACAATTTACCTAAGGAAGAGTACTTATCAAAGAGACTCCAAATTTCTGGAGAAATCTCGACAGAATTTGGAGTGCTCTTACTAGCCTAGAGTATGACTAGGTTGAAGATTCAGACTGTTTACAGAAAAGTTGAGCTCGTCATGAGACCTCGACCATGGTTCATGGCTATCAGAAAGACAAACGGGACCATTCCACCACAAGCTATGCGAAGCTAGTTTTGAGGGGTCAATACCTCGTGAAATGACATCAGCGGGGTTATCACTAGAGCGGACGTGAGGCCAACATGCAGCAGGTAAGAGAGTGTGAATCTCTGAACACCTGTTAACTACAAATATATCCCAGCTAGATGGGTGGTCTTTTAGCCAAAAGAGGACATCTGCAGAGTCTGACCATAGATGAATACTCTCAACCTTTAGTGGGAAAGATTCGATGAACGTTTGAACGAGTCGTGCAAGTAGCAACGCAGCGCAAAGCTCTAAGCAAGGTATTCTTAGTGTCTTAAGTGGAGCTACTCGCGTTTTAGCCACTTGAAGTGTGACAAGCACTTCTTGTGTTTGGATTAAGCGTAGGTAGACTACTGCACCATACGCAAATATTGAGGCATCGGCGAATCCGTGGATTTCGAGAAGTTCACATTGGAGCGTGTATCCACTCCAGTGAGGGATTTTGTTCTAAGAAATAGATGGAAGATCATGCAACCAATTTTGCCAACGATTAGAAATTTCATGAGGAAGCTCCTCATCCCAACCAACCTTAAGAATCCATAGAGACTGCATAATAATTTTTGCAGTGATCACAACAGCAGCTAACCATCCCATAGGATCGAAGATACAAGCAAGTCTTGAAAGAATTGAACATTTGGTAAAAGGCAGTTCAATGGGGGTATCCTCAATGTGAAAACTAAAATAGTCTGTGTTCGGTTATCAATCTATACCTAAAATGGGTATGGATGTTTCTGAGGCAAATAATGAAATGGAATCTGCAACTAACATATTCGAGAGTAAACAAGAGAAAACTTCAACATTATTTGAGGTCCACTTTCGAAGATTGAGGTGACCTTGTTTAAAGAGTTGAATTAACTGATCTTGTTTCTGCAAAGCTTCCTCTACAGAATGTGCACCAGAAAGCACATTATCTGAATACATCTCTGAACGAACAGCTTCAGATGCGATTGGATAAATTTTGCCGTAGTCGTCGGCTAATTTCAAAAGTGTACGTATGGCTAGAAACGGCGAACATGCCAATCCATACGTCACGGTAGTCAGGCGATAAGTTTGAACTGGTTCATCCTCATTGAAACGCCATAAAATCGACTGATAGGGTTGATCAAATGTTTCGACACTAATTTGCCTAAACATTTTCTCCACGTCAGCTGAAAGAGCGAACTTGTACCTACGCCAGGCACAGATCAAAGCGACGGGATTCTGAAGAAAATTCCAACGTGTAGAAGATCGTTGACCGAAACACCTGATTTGGTTTTACTCGAGCCATTAAATACAGTACGTAATTTGGTTGTCGTACTGGATTCCTTCCACACACCGTGATGTGGTAAGAAGGCTTGAGACTTGTCAGGTAACAGATCAAAATTAGAAACGAGTGACATATGCTCTAAGTCAATGTACTCTTTTATGAAGTCAGTATAAGCTACTATGAGTTTTTCGTCCTTAGCGAAGTTGGCTGCGAGACGACTGAGTGCGCGTAATACGGCAGAATGAGAGTTCTCGAGATGAGCAGACGTCAACTGATCTCGACTTTTCCAGGGTAGACTTACTATATATTGCCCTGTTTTATCTTGCCGAGTATTTTTTTGACAAAAATCCTCGCATGCTTGTTCGTCAGGCGAGTAAGATTTTTTGGCGACGGATATTTCCTTCGCCCTCAAAAAATCTTGTACGAGCTCCAAAAGTTTGGCTTCATGTTCACATTCGTTTGAACAATGAAGAGATACAAAACCTAGTCCTCTCTCTGGGGGTGAAGAAGATAGGTTGCCTGTTAAGAGCCATCCGAGTTTAGAGCTTAACGCTGTCGGTTGAGGACTTTGACCGTTAACGATGTGGCCTTGAATGATTTGTGCATAAGCGCTTGCACCGAGAAGAATATCGATGCGTGAAGATTCGAGATACATCGGGTCTGCTAGCTGCAGCACTTTTAAGTATTCGAGATTAGAGATACCACCTACGAGGGGGAGCTTATAAGAAGATAGTCTTGGAAAGACTATAGAATCAACTTCTAGAGAATAAGTTGAATGAAAATGAGGTTGTACAGAAAGACGAGCTACCTTAGAAGACACTGCAACTGTCTTTTCACCTATACCTTGAATGTACTTGTGACTGGTTCTACAATTTAGAGAATGTAAGTTACGCAAAGTCTGTGTAACAAGTGAGATTTGAGATCCAGGATCGATCAGCGCACGAACTTGAATTTTGGTTCCGTTAGGACCAAGGGCGTTAACCTTAGCGGTAGCTAAAAGTACTCCTGTACATTTAGAACTTACTCCACGATTAAGGGAGGCTGCTTGAGAAGCAGAATGAACGTCGTTAGAAACGACAACATTGCCACAATTTGAGCTTGAAGAATTTGTAACTGGTGCTATTTGTTCAGGCGTTGATGAATTATTCGATTGATTATGCGAATAACCATTAACGTGTACTAAGGTGTGATGCTTAGCTTTACAAACAAACCATCAATAAGTGGAAGGACAATTCTTTCTGGGATGCTTGCCTAAACAATTAAAACAAAGAGTATACGACTTAAGAAAGTCTTTCTTCTCCGGTATCGTCTTATTGATGAATTGTTCACATCGACTTATGTAATGCGGTTCATTACATAGCAAACATTTCCTTTTTTGTTGATTCTTTGCGTTTTGGGGCGACGCTTGATGAGAATAAACCGAGTGACTATTGTCTTGCTCTGATTTTCGAGATTTTGAATTAGATGACTGTGGTTTCGGGTTATTATTCGAAGACGATTTAGTGCCAGCCTCGATGGCCTCTAGAGTGAGGGTTTGAATTCGAAGAAAGGCTTGAAGTTGTTCCAATGTGGGTGGATCAACACTGTTACCAAGATGTCTTTTCCATTCCTTTCGCGTATTGAAATCAAGTTGCTAAAATGCAAAATGTACCATTAGATCACTTCCTAAAGAATCTGTTCTGTTAAGAGATGTTAGATTAGCTATAGGGTTGTAAAGTTCCCTGTAAATACGTTTAATTTCTGACGAAGTGCCTGTCTTCATGGGTTTGACTGAGAAGATTTCTGAAATGTGAGAGCCAACAATACGACGTCGATTCTCGTAATACTCGATTAAGGTTGTCCATGTTCGCTCGTAATTATCATTTGAAATAGGAAGAGATTTAATTTTCTCAAGTGCTTCACTTGTAAGGTGAGTGCGAAGATAATGCAATTTCAAACTAGGCGATCAGTCCTAGCGACGATGTATGATAGAGCGAAAAACATCTCTAAAATTCTCCCAGTCTGAGAATTTACTTGAAAATTTTGGCAAATCAATTTTTGGCGCCGACTGAAACGAAACATTAGTAGTTAGAGCAGTGCATGAAGGAGTCGCAGCAGCGGCGGTAGAAGAACCGGCTGCAACGTTCGTTTCCCTCAGATTTTTTAGGAAATCAAGAAATTCACCTTTGCGACCATAAAAACTATCTTCAACCAAATCAACGAGATTACTGCACTTGAGGTGCATGATTTTCTCATGAGTCGTTTGAAAGTTAGTGTAATTTCTCTCAAGGCCGACTAAGCGAGCTTGAGCATTACGCTCAGTCATGTTGTCTTTACCTTTAGATTTGAAGTTTTGAAAAGAATTTTTAATTTTTGCTTGAAGCGATAGCTGTTTAGCATGATACTACTCCATTTTGAGATAAAAAATGACTAGATTAGCAACAAGATTGGACTATTTAGTCTGAAGAAGTGAAGCTTTCTAGATCAATAATAAGAAAGACTAGCGACGAAATTTGACTACTTAACCTAGGTATTGCATTAACTATGTTTATCCACTCGAAAGTAGAGTAACCATTAGTGAAAATTGTTACAATTAAACCTTAGCCTAGGTTATAATACTTATGATAGTATGAACATAGATATTCGCTTGAAGATGCGACGTTGAGGGCGTCTGCTAACATTCCCTGGGTTAATCAGCGGTTGATCCACGGTGTTGACTGCTCGACGAGAAGTAACTGCAAGAGTTGAATCAGCAACTTCCCTCTAGCGTAGATAGCAACTTAATCAGGAATGCATCCAGGTGGGGTTCAACAGTCGAAGTTGCAGTCCAGATGATGTATCAGCAGGCAACAGTAAAACTCAAACTCAGTTAACTAGTACTAATCTCAAATTAAATTTACTCAATTTTAAATAAAGTAATCTTGACTAAATGGGGATCATTAAATTCTCATTAAATAGAATGAAGAGACTAGTTTGTCTAGACAGTAAGTGGCAAATTAATTAAATAAATTGGAACAATACGTGTGTCCAGATATTAGGACGAAACATCCAAACGCAATGAGATCGGCAGTAAGAGCGAAGTAAATGGACTCGACCGACTACCGCTCCGTTTCGACAATGCGCTCCCCCTGTGGCGAAGTTGGACTCGTCCGCGTCCTAATTTCTTTGGCGATAACGTATACAATTTCCTGGACGTCTAGCGTCCTGATGGTCGTTCTCTTGTAGGCGACACTCCTTGTAGGAAAGCTCGCTATATGTACGGCGTGCACCGCGCAGCTTGATGCAGTGGAAGCGAGCAGGCTCCACGTGAGTAGTCCGTGACTCGTTGCGTGAGGATCCCGTAGCGCGCCGACACCACCCGGGTAACTCTTGGCTTGGCTGATGTGAGCCCCGTAGCGTGTAGGCTGCACGTGAGTAGTCCTTGGCTTGAATGTTGTGGACCCCAAGCGTGTACGCTGCACGCGGGTAGTCCGTGTGGGATCGTGCGAGCCCGTAGAATCGTTGCCTTTGGCAGCGATTAAATGATCATCGTACGAGCGCGATGATTCCAGAGCTCGTTTTACAACGCACGCTCTTTCACTGTTTGCCACTTGTTGCTTTTGTCTACAACAAGATGGCTGCCGGTCACTGTACACGCGGTGATTCTAGCGCTGGTTTTACAGCGAACGCACTTGGCAACGTCTTGGAGTCGGTAGCAACGCACACTCCAAGGCGTTTTCAGAAATGGGGAAAATAGCAATAGAATGTGCTATTTCCCCTAGGAAGCCTTAGAGATTGGCTTCCCAGCGCGCGCGTCGGCAAAACGAACGAGAGAGAGACAGCAACGTACGAGCGGAGTCATGTGACTTTATCGGCACTCACGACCACACACTTTGATACGTACCTGTGGAGAAGAAAAACTAGCCCTACGCCACTCGAGAGTAGACGTAGAGTGTAGAATAAATTTTCCTCCTCGATGTGGCCATAGCGATGATGATGTTGATTTCTCCCATAATAGTACCAATGCCGCTGCTACCAATGCCACGATGTACGACGCCGAGAGCGTTCCCCTTCTCCGGCTACATATACTACAAGCGCACGCGAGAGCCTCACCGATCAGCACTCGCCACGCGTCTCTCTTTCCGCCCCCTCCAACTACCAAGGCACGCCGACGACACATCTGACGCCGTGCGGCATCAATTCCACGCGCGACGGCTGAGAGACAGCAGCATCTGTACGCCCAAAGGCACACGGACCATCAATAAACTTCAATTCTTTCTCCACACGAAACGCCTATCATTCTTTCGAACCTACACCACGATCCCATTCTACTTAAATCACAGTCTACAAAACATTGGTCCTGCCAGCCGGATCGTGGGAGAGGACATCACCATGACTACAACGAAGACGACACCATTCTCTACTCTCTACGTCTACTCTCGAGTGGCGTAGGGATAGTCTTTCTTCTTCAGGTACGCATCAAAAGATTCGTGGTCGTGAGTGCCGATACAGTCGCATGTGCCCGCATGCCGACTTCGCGCGTACGTTGCTGTTTCTCTCTCTCGTATGCTTCGCCGTCGCGCGCCAGGAAGCCAATCTCTAAGGCTTCCTAGGGGAAATAGCACAATCAATTGCTATTTTCCCCATTTCTGAAAATGCCTTGGATTGTGCGCTGTTACCGACTCCAAGACGTCGCCAAGAGTGTGCGCTATAATCCCAGCTCTAGAGCCACAGCGTGACCGGCAGCCATCTTGTTGTAGACAAAAGCAACAAGTGGCAAGCACAGTGAAAGAGCGTGCGTTGTAAAACCAGCTCTGGAATCATTGCATTCGTACGATGATCATTTAATCGCCGCCAAGGGCAACGCTTCTACGGGCTCCCACGAGCCAACACACGGACTACCCGCGTGCAGCGTACACGCTACGGGGTCCACAATATTCAAGCCAAGGACTACCAGTGTTGGGTCAACGATTATTTCTTAATGCACATCTACGGTGCCGCCCTCGGTGCAGATAACGGCGCGGTGGCGAAACTCTCGCCGTGGTAGTGAGGCCGTGCACGGCGGCGGGGCAAATCGGGACACAACACTCGGAGCGGGTTAAGCAGGTTAAGTCTACTTTACTCCAATCTGGAGTAAATTGCAATAAAGATTTATTGACATTAAGAATATACAGAAATACGTTTTAGCAACGACGGAGGGAATATTAGATAAGTATTACTTATTACTTAAATTCATTTGTGTATTTGAATAGTTCTGAAAGCGATAAAATGCTTTTGCAGAATCATTCAAATAATCAAAAAATTCTTTCACCAATATATATTATTGTATGAATAGATACTTTGTGTTTTCTTTTATTTCAGAAAACTGTAGATTCATGACGCACATGGACAAAGAAATATAGAAACTGAAGCTCATTAATTCAAGCAGACAATCAGACATCAAGAAGACAATAAGAACGTACATTAAGTTTACAGCTGTCCTCAACCATCAAGATTGTTGAATAGTTATTACAATAGTTTTGTGGATATTGAAGAAGAAAATATTAGAACAGATGAAATTTCAAAAATCAGTAGTCATGCAGCTGATTCGTCCACAGCTTCTGGCTTAAATTAAGTTTTAACAGGCAAGATTTTATATTCTTATTTTTTCGTTAAAATAAAGGAATGTAAAGTACAACATTTACTGTGCGCGCCTATTTACATTATGGTTTAGTACAAATACCAATTACAAGATACAAGATTGTACATTCATAACGCACATGCACCACAGAAGTATAACTGAAGCTTATTAATTCAAACAGACAACCAGACTTGAAGAAGATAAGAAGAACATAGATTAAGTTTACAGCTGTCGACAACCATCTAGATTGTTGAATAGTTATAGAATAGTTCTGTGGATATTCAAGAAGAAAATATTAGAAGAACAGCATGTAAATCTAATCGATCCCAACTACAGTTGTGATGTCTTCTAATGGCAGTGAAAAGTAATTGTACACCCTGTGCTGTGTTAGAGCAAAATCTATAGATGAAATTTCAAAAATCATTAGTCATGCAGCTGATTCGTCCACAGCTTCTGGCTTACATTAAGTTTTAAAAGGCAAGAGTTTTTATTCTTATTTTTTCTTTAAAATAAAGGAATGTAAATTACATGTACAATATGTACTGTGTGCGCTTATTTACATTATAGTTTACTACAAATACCAATTACAAGATACAAGATTGTACATTCATAACGCACATGGACCACAAAAGTATAACTGAAGCTTATTAATTCAAACAGACAACCCGACTTGAAGAAGAGAAGAAGAACGTAGATTAAGTTTGCAGCTGTCGTCAATCATCAAGATTGTTGAATAGTAATAGAATAGTTTTGTGGATATTGAAGAAGACAATCTTAGAAGAACAGCATGTAAATCTAATCGATCACCAACTACAGTGGTGATGTCTTCTAATGGCAGTAAAAAGTAATTGTACACCCTCTGCTGTGTTGGAGCAAAATCTATAGATGAAATTTCAAAAATCATTAGTCATGCAGCTGATTCGTCCACAGCTTCTGGCTTACATTAAGTTTTAACGTGCAAGAGTTTTTATTCTTATTTTTTCCTTAAAATAAAGGAATGTAAATTACGTGTACAATATGTACTGTGTGCGCTTATTTAAATTATGGTTTACTACAAATACCAATTACAAGATACAAGATTGTACATTTATAACGCACCTGGACCACAGAAGTATAATTGAAGCTTATAAATTCAAACAGACAACCAGACTTGAAGAAGACAATAAGAACGTAGATTAAGTTTGCAGCTGTCGTCAACCATCAAGATTGTTGAATAGTTGTAGAATAGTTTTGTGGATGTTGAAGAAGACAATCTTAGAAGAACAGCATGTAAATCTAATCGATCACCAACTACAGTGGTGATGTCTTCTAATGGCAGTGAAAAGTAATTGTACACCCTGTGCTGTGTTAGAGCAAAATCTATAGATGAAATTTCAAAAATCATTAGTCATGCAGCTGATTCGTCCACAGCTTCTGGCTTACATTAAGTTTTAACGGGAAAGAGTTTTTGTTCTTACTTTTTCTTTACAATAAAGGAATGTAAATTACATGTAAAACATGTACTATGTGTGCCTGTTTACATTATGGTTTAGTACAAATACCAATTACAAGATACGAGATTGTAAATTCATAACGCACATGGACTACAGAAGTATAACTGAAGCTTATTAATTCGAACAGACAATCAGACTTGAAGAAGACAATAAGAACATAGATTAAGTTTACAGCTGTCGTCAACCATCAAGATTGTTGAATAGTTATAGAATAGTTTTGTGGATATTCAAGAAGAAAATATTAGAACAGCATGTAAATCTAATCAATCACCAACTACAGTTGTGATGTCTTCTAATGACAGTGAAAAGTAATTGTATACCCTGTACTGTGTTAGAGCAAAATCTATAGATGAAATTTCAAAAATCATTAATCATGCAGCTGATTCGTCCACTGCTTCTGCCTCACATTAAGTTTTAACGGGCAAGAGTTTTTGTTTTTAATAAATATAATGCAATGATGGTGTGTAAATGGCTGATAAATTTTTTGCATGGCATTTGTAGTGTTTAAAAAAAAATTTCATAAAATCTATCACACATAGTTTAACAATTATAAACAATAAGAGACTAAAAACATACCAGGAAAAGCAATTTTAATTGTATTTAATATCTGGAATCTATTAAACTTGTAAATGTATGTCTGCTTTTAATGGTAATAAAATATACTTTATATGAAGTACTTTTTATTTATTTGAGTAATACTTCTTGCTTAGTTGTTTAAAACTTATTGGTGATAAAAGAGACTCCTTAACAACTTTTGACTTGCATTACAAGAGTTTATTTTTACATTGTGTTGATGAAGTAGGACTATAAATCAGTTTAATTGAAATTGCCAAAGGGAAAAATGTTATGGATGGCTAATTAGATGTAAAAGCATCACCAATTAATTATAAACTTTATTTTCATAAGTACTAATATACTAATACTATTGGCACTAATACCATTATTGATTTAGTGACTCAGTTATACTATATTAAATTAAGAGTATTTTTAGCATATAAAATAAAATAGTATGTTATTTATGCTAAATTACAAGACTAGCATATATATAACCTAGTAAAAATATAGTACCGTGATACATTTTAAGTGTTATTTTTTTTTTATTTAAAATCTTATTTATAAAAGCATTAAATAAAATATTTTTAGTTTTAGACAATTTAGAATTGTATTTTATTTATTTGCTATTCCCAATCATTTATTCTATTAAATAAAATTTGTTTTTAGATACAGAGTATCCCATTTTAAAAGTTGTACTGGAATATTTTGAGAACTAAGTAGTTCAAGAAAAAAAAAACAAGTAACCAATCTTTCACGAAAGTAAAGGGGTCCTGGGCCTTATTAATGCTCTGTGAGCCTCAAGTAGATTTTATAATTGAGAATAAATAAAGTAGTTAATAATATATTTTTGGACAATTTAAAATTGTAATATATAAATTATCTATATATATATATATATATATATATATATCTATATATATATATATATATATATATATTTATTTATTTTACTAAAATATGTGTGTATCTCTGTGTATAATTATTAGAAATAAAAATGCATAATAAATGGCGAAAAAACGCAATAAAATTTGTTATACTAGTACGAAATATGCGAATATAAATATACACGATTGTAAGTCGTTGACGATCATAATTTTGGACGTCATTTTCGTAAATTAGTAGCACAGTTCACGGAATCGCGGCTCTTGCGATATAGCGCGAACCCCGCGTGCCCCCCCCCCCCCCCATTTCATTATACATCTGCGCGCCTGACTGCTGAATGCTGATAGCCGATTTGTGCGAAATAGATAGCAAGCAGTGATAGCGGGATTGATTACGGATAAGAATCGCGAACTAGAGTTTCATTGGACGCACCAGCTATAAGGTAAAAAATATTCTTTACTTTTTTGCATAATATTTATAGAAAAAAACTTATCTGTGTAATTGTGAATACTTATAGTATACGTAGATACGTGCGATGTCGGTGACAGTGTAATTCGTAATTGCCCAAAATGCAGATGTGCTTAATTTGCGTAATAAATGCATATTATCATCAACAATACTGGTATAGGTAGAGAAAATAGTTATAGTTATATTTTCTTTGGTTAGTTTCGTACATTATGTAATTTAAAAACATTGTGAGCTTCAATTTTCCAAGATCGCGCATGTAACAGTTTATTTCACTCTATTTTCGACGGTAACCTATATAAGTTTTAGCGAAATATAAACTGCTACACTCATCCTCAGCGGATTTCTTTTACATTGCTTGGGCGACGTTTTTACGCGACGGGCGAGGAGAGCGCGAGCGCAGGAGTTAATTTTATCTTAATTAATCTTGTGTGATTTGACCCACTGAATAAGTAGAAAAAACTTGAGTGTTTTATGGAAAAGTGGTGACATATTTTCGTTCGCGCATTTTAAAACACGCAATTCAAGATTCGTTAAGGGGTTGTCGTGTTTTTAAAATAGGTTCTCTATTTAATTTTTATGTGATAAATTATTAAAATATAATAATGTGAGAACACACGAATATGAAAGGCCCCTTTCTGAACCGGAAAAAACTATTGTGATAGAAAATTGTTAATCGAACGATATTGTTCAATAAGTAAAACAGTAACTTTAGCTATTTGCCAACTTTTTATTTTTCATTCGATTTTAACGTTTAACGTCTCATTTTACTCCTACAATATATTTTTTTACGATCCATACGGATTTATATTATGAAAGAATTAATATATACGAAGCAACATGTAATTGTTTAGAGTTTAAAGCATAATCAACTTCAAGTTTATACTGTGTTATATTATAAACAATTATTAACAATTATTGTAAACAATTGCCCTGGTGGAAATTTTTCTATCTGAAATGGCCAACAATCTCAATAAATAGGTAGAAAAAATGGCTAGTTAATAAGCCCCGGTGAAACGCTTTTTTTCCCATTATTCACACATTTAATAGATTGGACATAACCTCCAAATTTTTGTTTTAAGTTTACTTAAAGAATTGACGTTAAATTGGACGGTATTCAGCTGTAACTGATAGCTTACTAAAATATAAGCAATATGAGCAGACAAAAAAACCATTTACAGTAATCCTTTTGAAGATATTACGTAGAATGTATTTATTGCCATTAGATTCTGTCTCTCTCACTCCTTGTCATAACAACAGGCCTTCTACTAGCCATTTCCGGACTAAAAAAACTGATCTGTTTTAATACCGTTAAAATACTCAAGAACAAGCTTGTGTTTGTCTTCGCAAAACTCATTCTATTTTTCAATCTATTAAATGTTCGAATAATATGGAAAAAAGCGTTTCACCGGGAGCTAGAAACTGGAAAAGGGAAATTCTCATTTTATAGCAAGTTTCTAATATAAATGGCCAGTAATTAGTTACAAATGTTTTGGATTTCCACCAGGGTACATGTTGCTTTATATATATTAATTCATTATTCCATAATAGAAGCCTGAACTGGTCGTAGACACACATTTGAGGACTAAAATGAGACGTTAAACATTAAAATCGAATGAAAAATATAATGTTGGCAAATAGGTAGCGAATGTAACTTTCTTTATACTTATTGAACAGTATGCAGGTTCAATTAAGAATTTATTTTGACAGTTACGATTTTATAAAACTATAAATGATTAAAAATAACCGCAAATAACTATAAATAACTGCAAATAATTACAAATAAGTGTAAATAACTGTTATTTACGTCTCAAACCAAAGTAGTTATAGTAGTTATTTACAGCTTTCTACCGTTATATTTATATACGTCATATACATAGTTTTACATGATGATATATCAACGCCCCATACGAAGAAAAGAACCATTCAAAACCTCAGACGAAGACTAGCACCGTTCAAAACCTCAGACGAAGACTATAGCGCAGTCCAAAACCTCGGATAAAAGAAAGCACAACTCCTGGTACTTAGGTGAAAAAGAATACAACTCGCGGCGCTTGAACGAAAAAAAGCACGGCTCGCTGCGCGCGAGAAATAATTACGAAGGCTAGCACTATTCATTGCGTTCTTCGAAATATTGTACAGTTTGTCATGTCATATATTACTATATTAAAAACTTACCAACTTCATTCGAATTTTGCAAAAAGAAAAAAATAGCTCTATACACATTAGTTTTTTGTGTAGTACAAAACAAAATACAACTGTTGCTGCCGACACCTGGTCGCGAAAATTAGATTTTCGGCTTCGCAAATAGTACATTACGCAACTAGGAAGATAACCTTGTGCCCAGTCAAGCGCAGGTGTTGCGTATACTCTTTTTCATCAGACCTGAGCCGAAAATACCACATTCGCGTTTCTGAGCTAGGAGCAAAAGTTGTACTTTGTTTTGTACTAGGCAAAAAAAACTAATATATGCATGCAACTATTTCGTAATATCTCCATTTCATGTGTCATTTAAAAACTGTACAAGCGTCTTTACTATCTTCAGATCATTATTTTATGAGGTAAATATATCATTATCTCCCTTTCATTGTTTTTTTCGTTGTGAAATTATAGTGAATTTATTAAGCATTTAATAATATTTAATAATATTAAATAATACCGATGGCAATAAATTGGGATATATTACTTCCTCCTAATTATTAGTGTGTGCCTATATTCTCTATGTAATAATATACGTACTTAGCTTCTATACATTTTATTTATATAGCCAGTAGTTAAACATGTACAGTGCCATGTCAACATGAATATTAATTATTTAAAATGATATCCCAAGTCTCTTTTATGCATGATATGACATGATAAACTGTGCAATATTTATAAAAACGCAGCGAACAGTCTTTATATTTATCGCACGCAGTGAGCCGTGCTTTTTTCATCCGTGGTTTTGGACTGTGCTAGTCTTTATAAATTAAGTAAGTAACTCTTAGGACTTTTGACGACAGTACTTTTAAAAAATAAAAGCAATGCGTTCTCGTTCACGGCAGAACAAGGAATGAATCATTATCTTTTTCACTCTAGTTCCAAACGACTCTGTAGCATAGCAACGCGTTATAAATATTTGTTTCGAATCTTTCCGTATACTTTGTAATATTCCCCGTTTGTCAACCGCCCACAGAGGCCGGATTCTGCTGAGTGTTTCGGAGCGACACAGAAGTTTTTCCTTTTAAAGAAGCCTCCTGATTGGTCTAAACCTCTCGTTTCGCGTGTATCGCTCGCCGAGACAGATACGAGAATTCAGCCCCAGGTCGACCTCTATGTTTACCGTGTTTACCGTTCGCGATCACGGCTTATGAGCGCGTTAACCTCTGCATTAACCGCTAAGGGGGAAATTACAGTTAATTTTTTATATTTAAAAATATCACGGAATAAAGCCGTTCAAAAACCAGAACTAAAAAGAATTATTATTATCATTATTATAATTATTGAGATTCCGGAACCGTTTGCTAAATTTTTTTACCGACCAAAATAGTGTCAAATTTTTAATGCGATTTTTCGCTCCTATTTTAAAAATATATCGTAGCCCATGCAGATTTTTTATATATGCGTATGTATATGGGTTTAGTAAAACAGGACTCGAGTGGTGCAACAATCTAAACTCTATTCAGGATTTGTTGTGTGTCGACGTTTCGACTTCCTATAGAAGTCCTTATCAAGACAATATCGTCGGCTGGGAAGAAAAAGGTTCTAACTTGTTATTTCGCTAAGAAAACTGCTAACTCACTATTTCGGTAAGAAAAGTTCTAACTCGTTATTTCGCTAAGAAAAGTGCTAACTCACTATTTCGGTAAAAAAAGTTCTAACTCGTTATTTCGGTAAGAAAAGTTCTAACTCTGCAGAGCGCTATGAAAGTCCTAACTCGACCAACCGCTAAGAAAAGTTACAACTCGCGGGCTTTTTTTCCATGGACGTTTTAGTTGAGAATAGCCGAAGAGTTTAGCAGATTTGATTCTTATTTCATTTGCTATATAACAAAAGATTCTTATTATATAGCAAAAGAAATAAGAGACAGATTTGCTTACACTCTTCGGCTATTCTCAACTAAAACGTCCACGGAAAAAAGCCCGCGAGTTGTAACTTTTCTTAGCAGTCGGACGAGTTAGGACTTTTCTTAGCGCTCCGCTGAGTTAGAACTTTTTTTACCGAAATAACGAGTTAGCACTTTTAATTCTTACCGAAATAACGAATTAGCACTTTTCTTAGCGAAATAACGAGTTAGAACTTTTCTTACAGAAATAGTGAGTTCCCACGTAGAGAAATTCTGTGGGCAAACTATGGAAAAACATTTTATAGGAAAACTGTGGCTGTATTCCCCGGAAAATAGTGGGTTAACTCTGACTAATGCACAGAAACCATGGATTTGCCAGAGAATATTTTCTCAAAAAAGAATGGCAAAATTGTTGCTTTTTTTTCTTTTGAGGATGTTTTACGTCTTAATAATTGTAGGATAATCTTGTTTTTTTTTCATACGGGTTTATCCTGAAAATGTGCCACGCAGTGAGCTATGATTTTCCCATAAAATGTTTTGCTAGAATTTTTTCGGATAATAATTTTCCACAATTACTCCAGCGAAAAATTTTCCATGATTATCCAAGCAAAATTTTTAAAGTAATTTCTACTGTTATAGACATTCAAATGTTCAGCAACTAGAGCTTGGCGCTTGCTAAGTAAATTTTATAACTACGAGAAAATGGAAGAAAATATCTGCGTTGTAAACTCTGTGATCAACATATTTTATTTGATATATACATATACGAGTAATATCAAAACGTTATTCACTTTCTCTTGAATAACAATATATTTTAATAACATGTTCAATACAATTGTTACGTATGAGAGGACAGACTGAACAAGTCGCGTAAAAAAATATGCGATGAGCGGGATTCGAACGCACGATCTTGCGGTTTGTAGGCCCGCGCTCTACCACTGAGCTAACGTCGCGATACTTGCTCGAGAGCATCGCGAGTGTCTAGTCTTTATCGTGAAGCGGATGCGTCAGGGCTCGGATGACGGTCGAGCTGAGCCCGTGACACCTCCGGGGCTAGGCGGAACGACGCCCTCGTCGTTCTTAATTTAGCCTCCGGGTAAACTTCTTTTATCGACTGCGTGCTCGGATCCTCACACGTGGTACTATATCTTCATGGGAGACGTAACGAGTCGTATTTGTACTTCGCAACTCAAAGGCCATCCCGTAACGCTTGGTGCCGTTTCATACTAGGCTACACAGAGGCGTGATTCGGGGCGAGTCTGCGGTTAAATTTTCTATATATACTATAACGCTCTGCGGCGGATCAGGGCAGAGGTTCGCGGGTAATTCTCAAATACAAACAACAACTAAGTAAAATCACTAAGTACTTTATTGCGTACTAACTGCGTTAATTACACATCAATATGGGCGCCAGGTGCGTGGGTCACTCGCACCAAAAATACAATACGCGGACTAGCTCGGCCGGGAGCAGGAAAACTCTACTCTAGCTGCGGCTACAGCACGTGCTGCAGCTTGCGCGAATTCGGAGTCGCGTGACTCCCGACGCAGACGCGCACATACTTCACGGCGAGGAAAACGTGGACGGGGAAGTAACTGGGGACAAACCTCGACCAGGCGGCCTGCTGTTACCAGCTGCACACTCTCGCTCTCTCTGCTGCTTGGCTTCCGCACGAAAGTGGCCGGCCTCTCTCTCACACACGTCCTCTCAACGGCGACGATCCGGATCGAGCGCACAGTATCACGGCTCTTCTCCGGGGCTCGAAAATAGCGGCACGCGACACGACGGCAGGCAACGGAATGGAATATCCCGGTCGGTGTGCTCACGCTGCTCCGCTCCGCTGTCGTCGTTCGTCCATCGGCCGCCTTCTTCACTGCGGCGCACGCGAGCGGTCCGTATACGGCCGATGCTCGGACGCGCCGTCCGGCGGATGGCCGATACCGCGCTGAGCCACTGCGTCTCTCTCTCATGGGAGAGCGAGCTCACTCATGCTCCAGCTATAGCTTGTCCTCGCTGTAGCTGCTGATGGTTCCTCCGTCTCCTGGCCTGCTGGATACGGGAGGGGAGGGACGGGCGCGCGCATATGTGTGCGTACGACGTCGCGTGCCGAGTCGTCGCTCGCCGCAACTGCCGTACATTCTCTGTTTCGCGCGTTCCTTACGTAACTGGCGATTTGCCACGTTACAACTCCCCCCTCCTAAACTCGAAGTAGTCCGTGGACTATCTTCGCACGTTTACTACTGCTCTAAACTACTTGATCATTTTACAGCTCCTTCGCTCTGACTAACTTACTTTAAGCTAATCGCCCTTAGCTACAGCGGTGTGAGTGTAAATGTGCGTGTCTTATCTCATCTTCTTCTGCAGCTGGGCTTAGTGTGAATCTGTGTGAGTGTAACCCGGTGAACGTGTGTCCTAACTTATAGCAACCTGGCGCCGGTAATGTTTCCGACAATAGACAGTACGAAATTTCTGACGCGATCGCGACTCTCACTCACCACTCCAACATGTCTCATTCACGCACTATGAACAATTTATGTAAAGAACTTGATTGCTGCAACAGCATCTTACCTGGTCGACCCCTTGAATTTCTGCTCTTTTGGAGCTGCGTTCTGGCCACCTATGGAGCATGCTGAATTTACCGCGAATATAATACGAAATTAGCCAACGATTCGACTGTAAATTTATTGGGACTTGCTACCGGCATTGTTGGAAGAACGCGCTCGCTTATTTGCAGGAGATCAAGGAAGGGGGAGAGAAGGGGTTAAGATAAACAAAACAACTAAGAGGTAGGTACAGAGGCTGGTGTTTATTATGCCATTCTTGGCTCTCTCCACCGACAATACACATCCTATTTTTTGTTTTCTCTTCAGCTGCAGCTACCGCTACGGCTGTCCGTCAGCGAGACGCTTCCGCTCGCGCTGGCCCCAGTCCTGACAGCAGGTTGGGTAGGTGGCGATGGTGAGGCCAGGGCGATCACGCATAAAACATATGCGCTGGCGGGGGTGGGGGCAATCGACCCGACTGTGCCCAAACTCGCCGCAGTTCCAGCAGCATGGTCGGCCCAATCCTGCCTCACGCGACGGCCTGGCTCTTGTCAGTCTAGACTTTGGCTGAAAATTTTCATCTACTTCAAGATTGTGCTTTCCATGTGTACTATTGCAACAATCTTTTTCAGCTGCACCGACGTGCTTATCATTCGACTTCCTTTCAGATCGCTTTGAAGTCAATGACATTCGCCTCCTCATAGCTCTAGCTGCAGCTATGGAGGCTAATGCTGGAGGACCAGACATCTCGACAGACCTGTCCCCAGCGTTTAATGGTTCGGCATCCCGCTTGCTATTTGAATCATTCCAACGTCTTCTTTTCTTAGCCCAACGATCTCATTTGTTCCACTTCTAACCCGCTGGTTTGGAATTCAAAGCCCTTCTCATCTTTACTTTTGGAGCTGAAGCTATTGGTGCCAGCTTAGGAGGACTAGACATCTCGACATACTCTTCGTTAACATCTACTGGTGCAATCATTACAAGCTCCGACAGCTGCTGCCTCTTAGAGAGAATTTTAGCCGAGTGAGGACAATCATACTCATTAATTTGCCGCACCTGTCCTCTGTTTCCAAATGGATGTAACTCCGAGAAATTATCGAAGTCTTTACTCTTCATCTGCAATCGATACGGGGGATGAATCTTGTCCGAAGGTGGCGTCGTAGGGTAATAAGCGGTAGCAACTGGCAGAGCTACAGCACTCTGGCACTGCGACATCAACGGCGGATTCGAAACACCACTACATGAACACGATGTTGAACAATCCTCTTGGAACGACGCCGGAATTGGACAACCATGTAGCGAATTAGCACTTTTAGAGAGCAGTAACGACATACTTTGATTGGCTATAGCTACTGGCGAAGCTATAGCACTCTGGCACTGCGACATCAACGGCGGACTCGAAGCACCACTACATGAACACGAGGTTGAACAATCCTCTTGGAACGACGCCGGAATTGGACAACCATGTAGCGAATTAGCATTTTTAGAGAGCAGTAACGACGTACTTTGATCGGCTATAGCTACTGGCGAAGCTATAGCACTCTGGCACTGCGACATCAACGGCGGACTCGAAGCACCACTACATGAACACGAGGTTGAATAATCCTCTTGGAACGACGCCGGAATTGGACAACCATGTAGTGAATCAAAGTTTCTCGAAAACGGTAACGACGTACCAACTAATTCGTGAGAGCAGTGGTTTACCAACGGATATGAATTTCCTTCAATTCTCAACCTACTTTCCGAATTAACAACCTTACTACCACTTACTACTGGGCTTGAAGCAACTAATCTATTAACTCCTGTACTACAAGCAACAGCGGAATTCAACCCTAAACAACAACTAGAATTCACGGTAGTAATAACTGGGTTGCAAGGCTCCTGACTTACACTCTGCGAGGACGACGCTGACACGGGAATCGACCGCCTGTCAACAAGTGAACTAGTTCGCGCGGCAACAAAGGCATCCACTAAATTACTGCTACCATCGAATGCGCGCACGGTATCGCAATGGCACCTCGTTGATGGTGCTTGTGGATTAGGACTACTACTCATTTGCTGTATCTGTCCGTCGGAAACTAGTAAACTGTTGCGCTTCTGTACTCTAGCATGGGCAGTATCTGAAACGCAAAATTGCTGACTATTTACTTCTTGTACTGCCTGTCCCGGCTTCCTAACATCACTGCGAAGCTGCGGCGACAAGAATGTTTGCGACAGCGATTCAATTGAGAAGGGATCACTGAACGAACTGTCGGACTGCCTTGTCAACGACGGCACGTTGTGAACGACCGACTCTACTCTATGCTGAAGCTCAGAAGCTACAGCTGCTGCCGAACGGGCTACTGGAAATTTTTTATTGGACAACGACGATGACTGCGCTCTCGTTGTTCCATATGATTCCGCGTACTCATCTCTGTCTGACTCCCAAGGAGCTGCCCCTAGCCCGAAGAACCTTCTCATCTCATATCGCTGTAGCCTATAACGTAATTTGGATGCGCTGGCTTTGAAGTTCAGCCCTAACGTCTCGCACCAACAGGCAACTTCTCCATCAAATAATCGATTGATCGCTCGCTTCAGAGCTTGAGCTACAGCTATCGGGTCGATGCACATTAAATCATTCTCGTCGACGTCGAGCGAAGCCCAGCTCCAGTCATGATTTTCCATCTTATTACCTTCTCAGTTAGCCTCGGTTGCGTAGCTCCGCTGATTTTCTCCCTTACCCACTTTACGTTAAAAAAAAGAGAATAACAAATTTCCAAATTCAAAACCCCGTTGCCATGAACGTAAATCTAAAAGAACCACAATCTAATTACAACTATGCAAGCGGGAAGCAAAGCAAGCAAATCAAAAAAAGAAAATCAAGGCCAACAACCGAGGTAACAGTAAAAGGTTAGGTGCGACAATTACGCACCTTCTCCACGTCCTCGAGCGAACAAAAATCCGCAATAAGATTCCCCCTCCCACTATTAACCGGCTTAAAAACGTTCTGAAAAGACTGGGAATAAAAGGAACTGGAGCAATCAAGGATTTAAGCAAGTAAATAAAGCCTCGAGTTTAAATCGTAAACGATTCCGTTGTGCAATCGTGTGCACGAAATTTCTCTAAACTTTCTACTCTTCCTGAACACTTTGCAATTCTGTTTGCCGCGTGGCTAAAGCTGTAGTAAGAGGTGAATTTGCGAGTATTTCGTTACTCAACTCGCAAAACACACGCAAGTCGCAATAAACTTCGCAGTATAAATTACGCTTCAACAACAATTATCCAAGTTCTCGCAAATTATTTCGAAACGTCTGGCTAGTTCCCAAAATTTATCACGGCGTCTGTAAACGCTTGCACGCGGTGAATGTAAAACTTAAAGTGGCCGCCAGAACGATTCTTCCCTCACGGTTTCCCCGTTGTGTATGCACGCCGCAATGGCGAAATCACGACGCGGATCCTTTACTTTTGCCATGGCCTTTACCGTGGCCCCACGTTGGCTGCGCCACTTGTAACGCTCTGCTGGGGATCAGGGCAGAGGTTCGCGGGTAATTCTCAAATACAAACAACAACTAAGTAAAATCACTAAGTACTTTATTGCGTACTAACTACGTTAATTACACATCAATATGGGCGCCAGGTGCGTACGTCACTCGCACCAAAAATATAATACGCGGACTAGCTCGGTCGGGAGCAGGAAAACTCTACTCTAGCTGCGGCTACAGCACGTGCTGCAGCTTGCGCGAATTCGGAGTCGCGTGACTCCCGACGCAGACGCGCACACACTTCACGGCGAGGAAAACGGGAACGGGGAAGTAACTGGGGACAAACCTCGACCAGGCGACCTGCTGTTACCAGCTGCACACTCTCGCTTTCTCTGCTGCTTGGCTTCCGCACGAAGGTGGCCAGCCTCTCTCTCACACACGTCCTCTCAACGGCGACGATCCGGATCGAGCGCACAGTATCACGGCTTTTCTCCGGAGCTCGAAAATAGCGGCACGCGACACGACGGCAGGCAACGGAATGGAATATCCCGGCCGGTGTGCTCACGCTGCTCCGCTCCGCTGTCCTCGTTCGTCCATCGGCCGCCTTCTCCACTGCGGCGTGCGCGAGCGGTCCATATACGGCCGATGCTCGCACGCGCCGTCCGGCGGATGGCCGATACCGCGCTGAGCCACTGCGTCTCTCTCTCGCTCCTCCTCTCTCTCTCATGGGAGAGCGAGCTCACTCATGCTCCAGCTATAGCTTGTCCTCGCTGTAGCTGCTGATGGTTCCTCCGTCTCCTGGCCTGCTGGATACGGGAGGGGAGGGACGGGCGCGCGCATATGTGTGCGTACGACGTCGCGTGCCGAGTCGTCGCTCGCCGCAACTGCCGTACATTCTCTGTTTCGCGCGTTCCTTACGTAACTGGCGATTTGCCACGTTACAATACTTAATTAATCTTCGAAGAGTAAAGTAGGAAATGATGTAGGTTCGTTCACTTGACAGTCATAGCCTGTGGAGGGTTGGTAAAGTGGACTATGCCAGACAAGGGATGCCAGATTTATATATCTTACGTATGAGAGGACAGACTGAATAAGTCGCGTAAAAAAATATGCGACGAGCGGGATTCGAACGCACGATCTCGAGGTTTGTAGGCCCGCGCTCTACCACTGAGCTAACGTCGCGATACTTGCTCGAGAGCATCGCGAGTGTCTAGTCCTTATCGTGAAGCGGATGCGTCAGGGCTCGGATGACGGTCGAGCTGAGCCCGTGACACAATATATTACAAATATTTTACATATATTTTTAAAGGTTCTTATTCAATAAATCTATTAAAATTTGCTACCTTACTCGACTTCTACAGAATTTATTGGTTCAATGGCGTAATTATCATCTCTATCTTTAACATGTATAAAAAAGCAAACATACAACAAACTTTAAACCTCAATAACATCAATATCATTAGTTGTTAAACATTTGTGTAAAAAAGATTCGTTAATCCTCCGAAATGTGCTTTTTAATAGATTATGAACAATTGATATTTTTATAATTATAGAATAATACTTGCTATGGCAAAGACAGTTTTTACGACAGTTACGTTCTGTAATTTTAAGGTAATATTTAATAAAGCTATAATTAACGTCATTGTTATGGTAATATTTTACATCCGAGCGCCGAGATACGATCTTCTTTAGCTCAGCCGTCGATATTTTGTCTTGATAAGGACTTTTATAGGAAGTCGAAGCGTCGACATACAACAAATTGTGAAAAAAGTTTAGATTGTTGCGCCACTAGAGTCTTGTTTTACTGAAATCAACCAACAATCACTCTAGTTTCTTAAATATACGTATTTATACGGCCGCGTATAAATTATTTTTTCTCGAGCTATTCTTAAGCGCTAGCTATAAGATTGGAATTTCTTACGCGCGAAGTCGAGATAGGACTTTTTTACAAGCTTGGCTGAGATAGGACTTGCTTTCTCTCACCCGACAAGTTTGTCTGCCTCATCTGTAACATCTGTATATCCGTGTGACTGCAGAACAATAGTTAATTATGTGTAATTTTATATGTTATATGCTGTCCAAATGATTAATCTCAAAAACTTTTTAATCTCTTATAGAAATTATAGGAAATAAAACATGTTAAACTAAAGTCTCATACAAGGTTTCAGTCGATACATCAAAGAAAACGAATATGGCAAAGGTTTTCTGCACGGAGCCCACTGAACTCCATATAACCAATATCTTACACTGACAGAAAAGAAACAGAAGAAAACTGAATATATGTGCTATAAACCCAAATTTTTCCTATGTTACATAGCAATTTTTCCTATACAATATAGTAATTTTTGCCAATACTCTGGTAAAAGTTACCAGTAAAAATAGGAAAAATTGCTATGTAGCATGGGAAAAATTTTGGTTTATAGCACATATAGTCAGTTTACCAGATAACAGGAATTTTTCATTTTTTTTTTCTGTCTGTATTATTAAGAGGTAAATATATTGTTATTTAACCCGTAAGGGTTAAATAACAATATATTAAAATCTTAGATTTTCTGCGAAAAAATTCATATTGAAACTGGAAGCGCTAGCGCGCGTACGTTAGGCTTAGGCCCGCTGCTGGTCGCGGAGTGCCGCGATTCTTTGATCTGACCATTCCAAATATTTGGCCAACGTCTATTCACAAGGAAAGTGTCACACATGTAATAGGTAACGGATTTAGACGGAGCTGAGTCTCTTTCTAGCATTAAATATGAAGTCCAATCCCTGTAATTCATTCCAATGGGGCTTTTTTCTTAACATACATGAACCATTTAATTTTATATGCTGAATTTTGTTGAAAAATGATATCTCTTTTACTGTTTATCACTCTGCAAATATACGTTTCAGAAATAAGCAGAAAAGATTATAAACGTACACAAAAATAGCTTCAATTTGAGCTTTAGATTATAAAAAAATGTTTATTTGGCACGAAAATATTAGCAATTAAAGATGCAAGAACAATATAATAAAAAATTTTTCTACTTTTCAATAATTTTTTACGCTATCTTTGATTGCTATAATATCATCTTGAGAAATTAATATTTTTTATATGCCGAAGCTCGAATTGAAGCTTTTTTGAATACTTTTGTAATCTGTTCTGTTGAGGTGTTACGGTTCGTTATGAAATAATTTTGTTAAAATAAACTGAACAGCATATTAACATAATGTATAATAAAATATAAGTTCTATTTATTATGCAATATAATATCAAAATATATTCCTATACCATCTAATCCTGATATAAAGATTGAACCTAAGAGACTCTGTGTCCGTTAGCTTATCCGTGCCATTAGCAGTCCATTTTTACACCGTGCAGTATCGCCCGAGCGACAACGAGGGTGATAAGCACGGTGCAATAATGGACTATTTGTCACGGATAGGCGTGACAAAAACGGGGATTTATGCCACGCAGTGTTACAAAAGTCTTTTCTTTCCGCTATTACTTTTCCTTCCGCTACGGCGCGAGGCCTTCCTAGGCGCTCAAAATCCTGGATTTTTGATTGACTTTTCTATGCAGAAAAGGGGCATTTCATGCATGTGTTAATAGTACATTACGCACCAAGGGAGGGAAGTAAGACATCCCAACCCGCGTGTGATATTAACGCCCGAGCCGAAGGCGAGGGCGGTAAACACGCGGGTTGAGATGTTCTACTTTCCTCTCGTGTTGCGTATACTATTTTGTTTCATGTATTCCCTGTAGGAAAGTATATTATTGTCTTTTCACCCTGATCTCAGAGTCTTAAGTGCCATATAACCTCACTCCTAAAACTGCGAGGCTTATGCACGTTTCTAATTTTCTGCCAACTAGCGCCGCCTGCAGGTGATTTGCGGCCCGAGCGGCAGCGAGGGCTGCAACACGCAGGCGGCGCCAGCCGGGCCAAAAATTAGAGAAACGCGCATGCGCGTCGCAGTTTCTAGGCGTGAGGGAATGTGCCACTTTCGGCCGTGAGAGCAGGGTGAGAAGACAACACTTTCCGAAGGGTATGAGACAAAAATTATTTTGACCTTTCCATATTTTTCTTAATTTTTTTAATCGACTTAATATTATTCGTTTAGGCCAAAAAAATATGAATAAATAGAAAATTGCAAGATCTTTTAGGAAATGGGTCTATTTTGACAGATATTCAAATCCAGCCCAAACAAAGATAGCATAAGAAAATCATTAAAAATCCGATCCATTTAATCGCTTAAAATGCAAATTTTTAACAGCTTCTTACGCTATCTTTAATTGCTTATAATTTTCTGAAAAATAAATATTTTTTAACGAATTCGGGCTTAAATTGGAGCTTTTAGTGCCTACTTTTATAACCTTCTTTGCGCATTTCTGTATCTTACATACTTGCAATATGACAGTCAATAGAAGAGGCATCATTTTTAAACGAAATAGAGGATATTTGAGATTAGATTGTCCATATCTCAAGAAAAAGGGACCATTTGACAAAATTGTGAGCACTGGGTTCCATTTTTAGCTATCACATAAAAGAAAATCCGTTTGCCGGAGGGTGTGCACTTTCCTTGTCAATCTAATATTTTTGTTTTAATAAAATTATTTGATTGTCTGTATTCCAATATTGGTTTTATTTCTATAATCAAAATTTTTTCTTCTATGTACTATAATGCGCTTGCCCAGCTCTTTAGCATATAAGCAGATAAGAGTAGATGAAAAGAACTTTAATCATCTTCATAATTTCATATCGAAATTATAATTATTGGGTGCAACGTTACCGGTTATTTAAGTTCTACTTCCTAGCTAACTTATTCCGTTATCGTACATCTTTGCGGTTTTGGGCTTATTCATTGTGTTTTTACTGTGGGTATATTCCATAACTCGTACGTGCGCACGTCTGGGTTTAATATTTACAGAGCGTTCCGAAATGTTTTGGTCAGTAGTTGATTCACACAGTTTTGAGTTACAGATACAGTGAGACACAGATACAAATAATAACATGTATTACTGTATCTATATGTATATTTATACATGCAGAAAAATTATCCGTTAGCAGCAAGAGGAAAATCTTTCCCCCAAAATCCTCTTGCAGCAAAACGATTATCGTCTTCAATCAAATGGATTATTCTTGAAGGTAAAAATGAATTTTTTCCCTCAAGATTATATTCCTCTTAATGTTATTCTTTTGGAGCAAAAGGAATCCTTTTGAAGCAAAACGATTCTTTCGAGCCGTAAATATCATTTCTTTTTTGTTATCGAACTTAAAGTTTTTATTACGTAATGATCCATTAGTAGCAAGAGGAAAAATTATCCATTAGTAGCAAGAGGAAAATCGTTTTGTGAAAATCCGCCTGCTTTGTAAAACGATTATCATTTTTAATCTCTCGTATTATTCTTAAAGCAAAAAATTAATTTCGTGCTTTAAGATTAACTTTTTCTTGCGTCAAAACCCTTTTCTTTATTTCCGTAAATCGGACCCGTTATAGGCAAAATAACTTCATCTCGTTACATGAGTAAATGAGAACCAAATTCATTAAGTTTTTACTACAAAATGATTTTCCTTTTGTAGTAAACACAAGAGGAAATAAGAGTAATTACTATAAATAATTAGTCATATAATTAATTACAATACAACCAACTATTAGTTATGCTTATGGAAAGTATGAATACAAAATTGGATTTTAAAAGAAGAATTATCTCTTCAAGTTAAACAACTGTCGAGATATGAATTTTTAAAAATTATTCAATTTTTCCGAAATATATATTGCCTATTTTGATACTACCCGTCAGAAGCTTAGTTAGTCGTGTGGTTAAGGTACCGGCTTCCCGATGCAAAGGTCGAGGGTTCGATTCCTAGTCACCGCACTTTTCAGGACCATCATCGAAAACAGTTTTCTTCGTTTTTTTCACAAATTTAACTAAAATTAAAATATTAAAATAAAATAAATAAATAAATTACTTATTAAAATCAAATATAAATAATAAAATTAATACAAGTGAATGGACTTTTTAAACTTTTTTATAAATTTTATTATTCATTTTCATTTTATTATTTAACTAATTTTATTATTATTTATTATTAACTATCGGTCAACTAGATCTCCTATTTCCTTGGCGAGGAATCCTCTTCGTACAAGAATAATTTACCAGAAAAGGATTTTTCTCTTGTGGCAAGAGGAATTAATTTTCACAACCAAAACAAGATTATTTTCCTCTTGGGTCAAAAGGATTCCATTTGCTACCAATGGATTTTTCCTTGCGTGTAGTTACAACTCAGATACAAAGGAATGAGATTTGTAACCAATGTATCAGTATCTTCTTCGTATATATAGATACAGTGCGATGGGACTTCATATAATTTAATATTTCTTCATCCCCTAGCCGAAAGTACGGTCTTCCCGGCTCGATTTCGCGCCGGGAAAAGCGACTTTTGTGGCCGCTCTTTGTTGATCGTTGCGTGGCAACGTCCGTGACAGCGCACGTGTTGTAACCTAAACTATGCTAACCCTTCCAAATGTGATGACAAGAAAATCATTTGTAAAATCGGAAAATTGAAAAGATATAGGCGTATTAAATTAATTTTATGTTATTATTAATATATTGAACAATATATTTATAATTCTGATAATCAATTATGTTCTTATATCGCATACACGCTGTCAGAAAGCTTCTATACATATAGACATGATGTTTACATTTTGAGTTTCAAGACATGGTGTAGCTATATACTTATATGTGAAAGTTTTTTGACTCATTCTATAATGTATGGCTTATGGGATAGAAAAAGACAAACAGAGGAACCATTGAGAGGTTGTTCTGTAGTTGAAATGAGTATCAATTAAATATGTACATATTGTTGGTCCATCATCTTTTTTATGTATCTTTTGCTAGTGTTTTGATGCCCGCCCCGACCAGCAAAACCTCGGCTTCGCCTCGGTTTTGCAAAAGTCGGGCGAACATCAAAAAAAGGAGAAGTCGAGCCTTACGCTCCGCGATATGTAAAGTGGCGCTGAAGCAGGCCTTTTATACATATGGCCGAGCCGTAGTTAGCAACCAACGCTATTTTATTAATTAATATCAAAACTATATGGGCGTACTTTCGGCGGAGGATGAAGAAAAATAGTATACGACACTTGGCCAGGAAATCCAACTTCCTGGCCTTGTGTCGTAATATACTATTAATTTAATTTAAAATATAAATAAATATATGTAACTCGTACATGCACGCATGAATCGACTTTCGGAACGCTCCATAAAATAAACGTTCGCGCGTATGAGTTACGGAATACGTCCCGTGTTTTTAATCATCATAAATCTGATATTTTCTTTTAAATTTTAAATAATGTATATTTTGTTCTTGTAGATCACACCGACATATGCACGTTAACGATATTTAAAACTTAAGATATACATACATTTATTTTGATTTTCATAAAAACTAATTAAAGTGGTGTAATGTACAGTATATACCTATTCCCCGCAATATATGGATTTGCCTAAAAAATAAAAATATTGATCAGTAATGATTTCTCTTATAAGTTTTGGTCCTTGGTTAAATAGGTCCTACCAGGGGTCTGTAAACCCATTTGATCCAAAGATATTGAGATTTTAAATTTGTATCCTGCCGTAACTTACAGACTCAATTTTTTTAAATTATTTTGGTATTTGAAATTAAGGTATGCGAATAGCTTATTAATCAAATGTAATATAAAAATCAAAGATTGAAAAATATCAAACGGTTTAGCTTGTAGGTTACGGCAGGATACAAATTGAAAAATCTTAATATCTATGGATAAAATGGGTTGTAGACCTCTTGTAGGGCCTATTTCATAAAAAATAAGTTATATTTGTAACTATAAATCATAAATGATCAAAATTTATATTTCTTAGGTGAATAAAAAAAATGTTTTCCGTTTATTCAAATTTGCATGTAAGAGTGTAGATAATTAATAATACGCCACAATTCACTCGTTCATAATTTCTTAAATTTTCGTCTATAACTTTACCCAAAATCGACATAAACAAGCCTTTGCATAATAATCCCTCTAGGTGTTATAAGTAAATTGCATAAAAATAGGAATTTTTGAGAAAACTTATTTAAACTTTTCTTTTATAAGCAATATTTTTAGTATTGTTGACTTTGTTTAAAAACTTTTCCTGTAGTGCAAACAAAAACACTCATACATTTACGTGATTTTTCAACCTTTTTGTCTATTACAATTTTTACATCAATTTTTCGCTATACTGGTTTGAATCCGGAGAACGTTCTTAACAAAATAAAATATGAGTATTTTATTGGTTCATGCTTATGCGAATACATATTATACACTTTAGTATATATTTAGTACATTCGATACTATGCATCTTTTATTGCTGAATAATAGTAGATTATGTAGCAAGGGCGCGAAACAGGGGATTCTGGGACGAGTATGGGTATGTCGCTCGAGCAAAGCGAGTCAAAAATTGTAAACATGAAAGCATATTAAGGTATGCTAATATAATTTGTTCTTAACCAATTTTTGCTGTGATTTCAAAGACTTTCTGAAGCCAAAACTTTTGATATATTTTTATGGTTTTAGTACTAATAATTTGTACCCTAGCGAAAAAAGATAGTGAAGATAATTGAATAAAACTGAAGAAAACCATTATTCACTGCAGATAACTACAGAAAAGGGTCGGAATTGAGACAAAAACAACAGTTATCTGCAGTTTTCTTCAGTTATTTTCAGTTTCTTTAACTGTTATGTTCAAATTTCAATCGCAAAAATTAAAACCAAATTTTCGTTCATTTTTTCAGATTTGTTCAAAATGTTCTTCACTTTCAAATAGTTTAAAACGGGTTTGTTCGTTTATTAATAGTTAATATTAGTTTTCTTCAGTTATTAACTTTTATGTTTAATTATCGAATTAAGTTGTATATAGCAAAATTTTCCAACTTTTTTATCATCTGTAAGAATATAAAACTGATATAAAGTGAAGGTTACTCTTGTCTGTCTCAATTCCGATATTTTTCTGCAGTTAATTTCTGTTTTCTTCCACTTTCTTCGGATCTTTTTTATAGCGGCAGATATCAACTGATATCAGCATTATTTTTTTTTTAATTAAATTTTAAATTAAATATTGCTTTAAATATATCTATTCTTGTACATACAAGATGTAGATTTTTTCGTTGTGAAATAATATATGGCAAATTTAAAAGTGGATAAATTATTATTATATTAATAATAATTCATAAATGTTTAATAGTTATTAAGTAATTCAATAATTATTAACTGTTAAAAAGCTGTTAAAAATGTTACAAAGAGTTATAAACAATTAGTAACGTCCAAAATCCTACATTTTGTAAGATTTTTTAACAGTTACAGTTAAAAAGTTTATAACTTTTAGTAACAGTTTTTAACTTTCGTGAACAAAATATTTCCGCTAGGGTAGCTAAGTACTGATTACCTTTTAATAAAAAAGAAATAATAGTACATTACGATACGTGTGACCTAAGTAGCACTGTTTTGCACAGCGTGAAATTAGGGCCCGAGCTTCGCGAGGGTCCTAATCACGTCGAGCAGAGTGCTACTTAGGTTACAAGTATCGTCCAGAATTTTATAACACTGCCTGCCCTAATCCCGCAGTCACACCTAGTCGTGTCATAAGTAGTCCTTTTTTGTACCGTGAGCTTAGCGCGCGAGTGTAGCGAGTGCACATGTGCAAAAAAGTACTACTTAGGTCACGAATAGGCGTGACCTAAGTGCGGGCTTAGGTCACGCAGTGCTATAAAAATCAAATTTCAAAAATCAAAGAATACTATAAAAAAGACCAAAACCAAATTTAAAAAATACGAAATATTTTTTGTATGAGTGAAAACGACATACGCACACACATCCATCATACCAACGTTTATTAAAAATAATATATCTAAAATCCATACGAATGAAAATGGTTGCTTACGATTGCCAACTGATTAGTAAAGATGTTTCATCGATTCAGCATTAGTAAAATAAACGAATAAAATCGCTAACACAAACAAGTTATTACTGTAACTACTTTATTTGTTTTTCTTAGGAATGTTCAACTGGGACATTTTTTGATCAGTTAGTAACCGTAACCAATCTTTTTTTTATGAAAATGTCGCATACAATATTTATAATATATTTCTCGAAAATTATTTTTACTGCCACAAAATTTCATTTATGGGAAAGCAAAAATTATCTATATTTTGTATAACAAAATAATTGTATAAAAGCTAAAAAGATGCATAGTTAATAAATTTTCATGTTTTCAATAAATCTCGATATTTATATCGCTTCATAAGAAGATATTAATTTTAATAATTAACCTTTAACATGATGAAGCTATAATAATTTGCATTCAGGTGTATCCTTAAAGTACTCTTTTATAAAAAAATTATAACTGTTTGTAAATTTACATTTTGGAATTGGAAATTTAATAAATTATTTTTTACAGGTGGCCGAAATTTAAAGCTAATAGCTTTACATTTTATTACACACGCACACGCACACACACACACACACACACACACACACACACACACACACACACACACACACACACACACACACACACACACACACACACACACACACACACACACACACACACACACACACACACACACACACACACACACACACACACACACACACACACACACACACACACACACACACACACACACACACACAGACACACACACACAGACACACACACACACACACACACACACACACACACACACACAGTTATCGGGGTTTATGAAGCCCAACCCTGTATATTAGTACCTACAGGCCGAGAGTTCGCTATGGCAAGTGAATAAAGAAATAATGAACCCTGGGGTTATAGACTCTAGGTCGGGCCGTATAAACCCCTATATTTAGAAATATTATGAAGCCCGGGCTGCATAATCAAAATCGGGCTCGGTAAACCCTTATATATAAAAAAACGGGCTTTATAAATCCCTTTCGAGAAATGTATATATATATATATATATATATATATATATATATATATATATATATATATATATATATATATATATATATATATATATATATATATATATATATATATATATATATATATATATATATATATATATATATATATATTTTTTTTATATACACATTTACACATACATTTATATGTGTTTGTATGTATGTGTATGAATGATTATTATTAATTAATACTGCTATTAATAGTTAATAATTTATATTAGTATATTGTTATTTATTTATTTATTATAACATATAAATAAAATGAAAAAAAGTAGAATCACTGATGAGTATCCGTGGATTGCATTCGAGGAAGAAATAGGATATGTCCGATGCACAATTTGTAACATGAAAATGAGAAGCAGAAAGTTCATTGTTAAAAGACATTCACAGCGTTTTCATGTAGAATTATTACAAAACTGTGATGCAAATGTCAAAAATGACGAAGGACTGTCATTTGAAAAACTACCATCATCTTTTATTTCTAATAACCATAATGATGAAAAAAATATGGTTTATGTTCTAAATGGAGAGAATATAGATAATGTTGATAGTTCTGATAATAACTCGAACGTAGAAAACTTATCAGATGTAATTCCAAAAGTGGATTTCGAAAATAACAACACAAAAAACTTGGAAGATACAATGAATAAAAAATCATACCTTAAAAAAGCAACTTATAAAGAAGAATGGAATAATACATCTGATGAATTTGCTGCCTACATAAAGCCATCAGAAACAGATGAAAATAAAGTATTATGCTGTGCCTGCAACTATGATATAGTAGCATTGCCAACAGTAATCAAAAACCATTTTCTTAGCAAACGACATTTGCTCAATACGAATCAAATTGAAAAACCTGCGTTCGATAAGGAGAATGCCGATAGAGAAATAAGATTCGCAGCTAAGGCTGTGGCTGGTGATGATTCATTCTTATCTTCAGCAAATTGGTTTGTATTTATGAAGAACATGTTAACAGATTCTGATATGCTAGAAAAAATGAATCTCGACAGAAAGAAGATTACTACAATTGTACAAAGTGTTATAGCTCCTGCACATAAACAACGTTTAACAGGGATTTTGAAAAACGTCCAATTTTCAATTTCTATAGATGAGTCTACTGACATTACTGTATACTCATCGATATGTATTGTAGTTCGTTATCCTGACGAAGAAAGAAAAAAAGAATGTGATTCATTATGGGACATTGTTCCTGCATATAGAAAAGGTTTAGAAGATGGAAAAGTTGATGCACAATATATATTTGAAGCAGTTATTAAAACTTTTCAAGAAGCCGATATTCCTTTAGAGAATATAACAGCTTTTTGTTCAGATACATGTAATCTGATGATGGGACGATGCAATTTCGTCGCTTCTAGATTCTCGGAACTGAATCCAGATATTGCAATTGTCAAATGTGCTTGTCATATCGAGCATTTAGTAGCTCGGAAAGCTGTTGGAGTTTTTCCACCAGAATGTCTAGAATTAAACAACTTAATTTACAACTACATTTCTAGTAGTTCAAAAAGGATGAATCGTTGGCTCACATTGCAGCTTGATTTAGAGGCCAAAGAATTAATTGTTTTGAAATCAGTTGCCACTCGTTGGTTGACTTGTCATGCAACAGTAAAACGAATTCTTCGTAGATGGACGCACTTAACAATGTTCTTTGAGAATGAAGTTTTAGAGGCTGCTACGAATGAAAGTCAGTCTAATACTGACAAATCGGCTGAAATAATTTTTCGTCATTTGCAAGATCCATTGATGTATGCAATCTTTGCATTTTTAGAAAGTGCACTCTCTAAATTAACAAAGGTTAATGAACATTTGCAGTCAGAAAAACCAATTCTGAATAATAAAATGACTGAACTGTATTTATACTTTCTGAAAATGTATATGAAAGAAGATTATATAGAAACAATGGATATTTCTGATATTGATCCTACAGATCAAAGTCACTTTAAGGTTTTGGACGAAATAAATATTGGTATACAAGCAGAACAATTCGAGAGACTTAAAAATCTTGAAGCAGGTAACAGTCAAAATGATAGTGATGATAAAGATTGGGACATCGGTTTTCGAGAAACATGTCAATCATTTTATATCCAATGTTGCAAAGCTATAAAAAAGAGGTGCAACATAAGGAAAACAGATTGGCCTTTGATCCGAGGAATGCGATGAATAAAGACTATCATTATCAGCATCCCAGTCTGGAAGAAACTTTTCGTGCATTTCCTCAGATACGTGGATCACAAAATATCGATGCACAAAGAACCATTAATGAAGAATGGTATAATTTAAACATTTACGAATTTCCCGATAACATTGCTTCTACATTAAACAATGCTAAATATGCAGATGATTTCTAGTATATTTTAAAGCAGGTTTGCGATGTAAAAGGAAATTTATTATTTGTAAATTTAGCTACGTTCGCTCTTACTGTACTCAGTATTCCGCATTCCAATGCATCGTCGGAAAGAGTATGGAGCAACCTAAATAATGAAAAGACGAAAAAAAGAAATAGGCTAAATTTTTCAACAATACGAGCTATCTTGCTCACTGCACAATGTGTACATGATCAAGGAGGTATTTTGAAATTCAGAGCCACTGATTATATGATGCAAAGAATGGAAATATTGCAACGATGTCGCGGAATGAAGAATTCCACGAAACCTGCTAATGATATTGATGTTAGGTATTATGGGAATATTCAACTCTCTGAAAGTTTAAAAAGAAAATGTGCAGTAGATGAGATGTTGTATTTTGGAAAATATCCAAAAAATTATGGCAATAATTCCATGAACTTGTATTTGCTTTGTCAACACGGTGATAATGAGATGTCTATTGACAATGTGAATGGATCTGATCAACCGATTAAGAAACGAAAAACAATCCAGGAAAGATCTACATCACAATGCAGTACTTTGTTAGATACACTGATGGAAAACCAGATGACGATCGGTTCGACTTCAAAAGAAATCATTACTGATCATCATCTTAATAATAGTATGTCTAAAGTAATGCCATCGAACGAGACAATAGTTAGTCAAAATGGAATCGACGAAGTACTTGAGTACAGTGTTCCTGAAACAGTTGTCCATAGTGACCATAATGTGAAGGAAGCACTTGCGTCAATTAGATTAATAATGGAAAATGGATTGCTATCCGCTTTTAAATATTATAGTCGTTCAAACGATTTTCGAACGATCGGAAGATATTTTGGAAAAGATAACCACCCTATAAGAGATTATCGCATAGTTGACAACAGTTTGAAAAAACCCACCATTGTAGCCCTCAATTTGAAATTCTACTTTTTGGGGGAGAGTTTAAAACTTTAAATAATATTCAATTCATCAACGGTGACGTCATCGATGCTTTTGGTGCTATAAAGGAGAAGGAATGGAGTACCACGATTGTTGTTCCTACGCAACACACAAAATGTGCTCTAGTAACAATAGGTGAAGAAGACATAAATTTAGATTGGTTTATGTTTCACTTGAAAGGTGAATTCCGTGCTAAAATATTAATGCCGTATGAGAGTAATCATCATTGGTGTTTATTTATTATCGATGTCGATAAAAGTAGGCTGTTTCATTTAGATCCTATGAAGAGGGAAACTAAGCAACAAAACACCTACCGCGCTAATGTGTGCATAAAGAATTTTATGAAATATTTAAATATTTTAAAAAAGTACACATCAAATAATTTGCAGAGAATAAACTGGATTTATGAGGGTTACACAGATGACAAAAGACCAATGCAAACAGACGGTTTTAACTATGGTGCATATGTAATGTACTACATGGATTGTATTGGAAATGACCGAGCATTTGACCCCAAATTCGACCCGAACGAATACAGAGGACAAGTATCAAAATTATTGATATATAAATCAGAACCTATGCAAGATAAATGTTTATACTGTTTCAGAGAAAAGCGAAACAGTGTAAGAATGTCAAAGATATGTACATTGGTCTTGTTCAAGACAAGAGAAACTAGGTATTCACAAATTTTCTGATATGTTATCTTTTCAATGTAAATTGTGTTCCATGGAGTGAAACAATATTGCAATGAAAAAGCGTCAAGTGAAGTTGTAAACCATGTTAGTAAAATAATTTACTATGATTTATTTTAGCCACGTATTCCATACTTATTTAAAAAAACATTATTTTAAATTTAATGTAACAATAAGTATGTGAGGATGCAAGTCGTACATTAGGCGTTTGCCACGCATTTTCTCTGTATTTATTAAACAATAAGTATATGAGGATATAAGTCGTACCACTACGTTAGGCGTCTGCCACGTATTTTCTCTATATTTATTAAACAATAAGTATAGAGGATATAAGTCGTACCACTACATTGGGTGTTTGCCATGCATTTTCTCTGTTTTTATTAATTGAAATTAACTCAGCAATAAGTTGAATCTGTTTTGATTCATTCTTGAGAATGTAAGGCGTACCCTTGTAATTTGAAATTACGCATTTTTTATTATTAAAAATGTAAGTAGTAATTTTGTTTCCTTTGGCTGTTAACGTAATGTTACGTTAAAAACTTTTGTGTATTAGACTCAAGATTTTTGTAAACGGTAAGTGAATCTTTACTTTTATAATCATTGTATACACAAAGAGAAATCAATAATTCAAGACTTTATAACTTTAATTGAAGTTGTTCAGTAAGGGTAGATTTTATTAAAAATTCTTTAATGTCATATTAAAATTACTAACGTCTTTCGTAAAAATAACATGAAAAATTTGAAAGTCAGTATAACTCTAGTGTAATTGATACGACTTTACTATGGTGTTTATTTATTAACTAACCAACAATAATATCATTGTCAACTGAAGTTGAAGTTATCATTTTCTTTTTGTGTGTGCATTTAGTAGGTATTGCACGAAAAAGTACAAACTTTTAAAACACTTAAAAAATACTAATGTGGTAATTTATTAAATTGTAACTTCTAATGGTGACATAACAATTTGAATTTTATAATATTTTATTTTTAAATACTATAATGAATCTTGCCATGCTTTGTACGAAAATTTTTTATATTAGGAAACTATTTGAGATAAAACGATTTAGTATTATTTTTTTCTTTTTTCTATGAACAATAACATTTTTAACAAATACATATCCGCATGTACGTGTAACGCAAGCAACTAAAAATTCAATACAATACATCGAATAATGAAATACACATATTAGAACACTTTTGCTTCCTCCCAAAAGAAGCTTTGCAATTGTGTTCTACATTTTACAAAACTTTAATGTGATCATATTCATGGCATGGCTTCAATTCACATGTTTAATGATATTATATTGTAAAAATTTTAATTCTTTTATATGATTTCAGTTATTATATTATACTGTTGCAGTTATTATGTTATATTATTGTAGTTTATTATACATTATTATTATTATTATTATTATTATTATTATTATTATTATTATTATTATTATTATTATTATAGTCATATATCATACTGAATTCTCAACCGTATCAACACCATCTTCAAAATGCTAGTAATCATTCATTTGAAGCCATTTCTGACCAACCTGCAAGCCCGAAATCCAACAAAAACGATAGCGTGTGGTATTTGATATCACCGTCCTTGCGTCTTAAGATTGCCGAAGTAACTCGCAGTTTGCTGACAAGGGATTGTGATGCTAAAGCCTCGTTCTACAGTCCCCAGACCATGGACAAGATAGTCGTTGACCGGTTTTCTCACCAGTGCACCTTGGCTGTGCATCCTGGAAGCAGTACCACAAGCTGTGCAGTGTCAATGTCAACGTCGACAGATAGATCCTATTTGCAGATCGGCTCATAATCTCGACATGCAATTTGTACTTCAGCTACCACGAGCGGCAAATTAATACAACAGATGTGAGGTAAGATGTAAAAAAAAAATACTAAATCGCTTCAAAACATAGATTTTTGAACTTATCTGGGGGGTGGTGTAACCTAATAGGCGACTCGTAATTCTCAGAAACTGATTTTTTATCATTAGAGGGATTTTAGCAGCTCGCGGACCAGAATTTCAGATGAGATTTTGGCGTGAGATCTCACGTAAGATCTCATATGAGTTCTCACCTGAGATCTCACGTGAGATTTTTCAGTAGGGGTTAAGTTAATGTTGAAGTTGATGCTGCTAATACTGCCAGTCAAGAAACAAAAATATAAAACAAAATAATTTACAGAATTAATATCATTTCGAGTCAATAACAACTATATCGCAAAGGCAAAGAGAAAATAGTCCTAGAGAATTGCTCAGACATGTTTGTGTTGCTTCATTCGTGTTAAGATACCACCAAGTGAGTTGCTGTCGGGATAAAGTTATTAAATAATATGAATCGTTTAGTATTGTTAATCATTGTATATCCATATGATATTTTTAATAGTAATTCACGGATAAATCGTAAAAATACATACTATTCTGAATTTGAATACTTTGCGTATAAAAATAAATTCTCTCTTTTTATTCGCTTCTGCTATTTGTACGTCATATTTACGTACACAGAGTGTGAGTGTGTATTGGTTGTTTCAAGGTGATATATATGATTTAATATTCTACTTTTTTTAAAAACGTCGTTAGGATCAATTTTGTTATTTGGTACAAGTTAAAATATGTTATTATACTGTTACGTGGGAGATGAGCCCGTGACAATACTACTAAAAATAAGATTGTCTGTAAATTTTCAGCCCTTAAAAAATTTTTAAGTTAGAGTTATAGTAATAATTATACAGGTTTAATAAAAGTATTTTTATACCACTTTATTAACCTCAAAATCATAACTTTAATATCATTATTCGGCTCTCGTGGTATAAAATACAGTATGACACTGGTGCGTAAGGTGATTTTTATCGCATTTGACTTTTCTCACTCGGTTCGCTCGTGCGAAAAACGTCTCATGCGGTAAATAATCACATATTCCACACCCGTATCGTAATGTACTAATACGATACATGTGTCATAAGTCGTTCTTTATGGCACAGCGTTAAGCGCTCGAGCGTAGCGAATACACGCCGAGAATGCACGCCATGCCGTAAAGTAATAGAGTATATAGTAATCTACTATTTTGGTCATTCTCTGCCTTTTCAATTTTTTTTTTTCAATTCTTAAGACGGGGTTGTATTCGTCTTTTCGAAACCTTTTCAACAGAATAAATACCGATATGTATACTTTAATTTAAAAATACTTATTCTAAAATTTCCTAAATATCAGATACTTCTTACGATTTTTTAATATCTTCAATCAACTATAAAATCGACAGTTCTTAACAAAAGCATATATAAATAATCAGATGCATATATTATGAGAATTGACGTATTTGTGTTGCTTGATTTCCAGTTATATTTGGAAAGTACATAAAAACACCTATCTTTTCCTTCGTTCAAAACATTCAAAACGGATTTTTGGTACTGACGACATAATACCTTAAATATTATAAAATTCTATAAAATCGCTCTATCAGGCAATATTCTAATATGCATAGAATAAATACATATTGCTTTTTATCAAAACTCGATATAAAAATTGATTTTTATGTATAGAAAAGGATCATATCGACGACTGAGCGGAGGATCATGCCATCTCGGCACGACGCCGAAGAAGGTGCCATCTCAGTGTGATGGCAAAGATGATGCCATCTCACCGCGACGGTGAAGATAGAAGATGCCATCTCGGCGCGGCGATGAAGAAGATGCCATTTCGAGGTGTCTCATTTTTCGCACTTTTCAAATGCACGTAACTTGACACATAATCGACCGTAATTGACCATAATTAACACATTTCAACGATTTTCATCTCACATTAAAGTAGAAGATAAGAGTTTTAATTTGATATGAAAATCGTTGAAATTGGTCGATTCTGTGCAAAGTTACGTGCATTTGAAAAGTACGAAAAATGAGACGCCCCGAGATGGTATCTTCTTCATCGTCGCGCCGAGATGGCATCTTCTTCGCCATTACGCTGCTGGCATCTTCTTCTAAACCATATATTGAATTTTATAATTTTTTTTTCGGAGCTTGTAAAAATTTTCTATTTTTTCTATTTTTGGCATTTTATCTGCGCATTTAATGTAACTTGACTATAGCTCAATTTAAAGATATTTAATAGTACATTCCGACACGGGTGGGGAAGTCGATTATTTAGCTCATATGGATTTCTGCAAATATTTAGAAAATGTCACATGAGCTAAATAATCGACTTATGCACTAGTTTTGAACAGTATTTTATACCACGAGCGCCGAAAAATCATACCAAAGTTGTGATTTTGAGGTTAGAGTGGTATAAAGGTTTATTCCTAGTTGGATAGGATTTCTGCAAATATTTAGAATCTATTTTGTGGGTTATTCAAAATTTATGAAAATATTCACTATCAAATTTGGAAGACCACCTGCAATCTATGTACCTTCAGATTTTGGTAAACTACTAAGGTGGAATACTGATAAGAATTTAACTAGTGACTATGACAAAATTTAACCATTTATTGATAAAATATACTGTTACGTGTGAGAGCTCGCAATTAAATAAATAAATGGAAGACTACTCGATAAAAAAACGGCAACGGCGTGACTCGGCGGGGACATGAACCCCGAACCTTTCGTTTTCGCGACGACTGCTCTGACCATTGAGCTACCGAAGCCGGTGCGCATCTTTTCTCGAGTAGTCCTCATGTTGCTCGATGCAACTCGATCCTCCTCGTCACGTTGTGCATAGTATGCACACGTAACAATACTTTAATATTTGTTTCATTCTATTTTAAGATATTCACAATAACTGTACACATAGTGTGCTTTGTGTCGTGTTTTGTGTTCTTGCCGTGTAATTCCCCGTTATTTTTCCATTCATGACATTTTGAGAAAATACAATTAATTCTTTTTCTTCATAACATTCGCGTCTACAGATACTCTAGTTCTTACGCAACGACCTCCCTGTGTGTTCTCATAACCATATCTATACAACAATATTCTGTTCCATGAATTTAATGTAACTATTCATATTTCTGTTGGCGTGTAACATGCCTTATCCTCTTGGCCTATAACTCCGTTTTAAGAATTAAAAAAAAAAATATTTTTCGGGAATTTTTTAAAATAGGCAAAAAATGGCCAAATAAGAGTTTCTTCTTAAACCTTTATATATACGGCTATAACTTTGACTTCAAAATTTTTTTAGAGGCCTAAATTAACAGACAATCTTATTTTTAGTAGTATAACATACTTTAATGTAGGCCAAATGAAAAATAGACCCTAACGGTGTTTTAAAAGAGTACAAGAACGAGCCATATATATCTGCAAATCCCACGAAATCTGCGAAAATAGTCGATTTTTGGTTTGGAAAATTTTTCATCGAGCACATCTACCAGATCAGGTTTTTCTGATCGTTTGTAGAATAAATAATAGACATTCGTGGTTGAGCAACGCCCATCGAATGATATAATTTTTCTACGACAAATTATACTTTCTGAGAAAGTGGTCAAAGAAGCCCTTTTCTTCAAACCTCATCCATTTAGACCAGAATCGACCACCTCAAATGTTTAGAATAGCAATTCAAAATAGAAAAAAGAGATTTAATTCTCTTTTTTAAAAATTAGAAAAGGCCGATTTCTTTAAAAGTTATAAGGATTTGAAGTTGTAGATTAAAAAGGCATAAAAATGCAAAAATCGCAGGAATCGGCAGCGCCGACTTTGAGAACATTTTTATACCTTTTTAATCTACAACTTCAAATTCTTATAACTTTTGAAGGAATCGGCTTTTTTTAATTTAAAAAAAAAAAGAGAATTAAAGCTCTTTTTTCTATTTTGAATTGCTATTCTAAACATTTGAGGTGATCGATTCTAGTCTAAATGGCTGAGGTTTGAAGAGAAAGACTTTTTTGACCATTTTCTCAAAAAGTATAATTTGTCGTAGAAAAAGTATACCATGCGATGGGCGTTGCTCTACCACGAATTTCTATTATTCATACTACAAACAACCAGAAAAACCTAGTCTGGTAGGTCTGGTAGAATTCGTAATCACTTATAAATAAGCATCAATAATCACCATTAACCAGTTACAAAATGGACCTACGAAAAGCTACAGTGATTCGACACAGAGACAGACTAATAACGAACGAGTTGGCCGTCGGATGAAACTCGCGTACTTCCCTTTACTTGGCGGCAGCGTTCTCACTGAGCTCGGCTGTATCACCATGTAACGGGGATACGTCCCCGCACAGACGCGACCACACGCAACACACGAAGATACACACACGCACTCACGCACACAGACAAACGGCGCGAGCAAACTAATTGAAGAGGCAAGGCGGCAGGAGCCGCGCACGAGCGGCACGAGAGAAAATAGAGAAAGTGAGAGAAAAGGTAGGAGAGAGAGAGAAAGAGAGACAACAGGAGAGAGAGGTGTCGCGACAGAGCTTGCGACAAGAGAACAGTTTCGATTCTGGCGGCGAGAGAAGCGGACGGATCGAAGGAGAGCGGGGAAGAGACCAGGGGACATCGCAAGCCCCAAGCCGCCCGACAAAGAGGCGACGGCACGAGAGGACCGCGCTGAGGCGCGCGCCCTGGCCTTCACCGCCGCAGTCTCCTTCGCACCCGAGCTCCGGCACCCCACACCGCCTCCACCGACGCCGCTTCCAGTCGGCGACAGCCGAAGCATCTCGGCCAGTCATCGGGTGAAATCACAGGAGAGGACCGACGCCGTAGACACCGCACCGCCCAGCCAACCCGCGTGCGACCCAGTAAGTGTGCGTTCTCTCTACGCTGGCGGAAGGTGGGTCGGTCAATTCGCTAAACCGACTCACCGACGGGGCCACCTATCTCTCTCTCTCAGTGCGGCCTTGGCACCGCGACCGAACTATGGCACCTATTCATGTGCCCAGTCGACGCGCCCCGCCTCCCGCAGACCGTCGACCCGCGCGTATCGACTGCGATCGATGTATCCGCGAGCGACCGCCGTCCGTGTAATGCGGCGAATACCGCCGAGGTCCTGTGGACCTATGTATCAGTAAGCGCGATAAATAAAGACCTTTTTACCCCACGGCCTTGGCTTGTTATTTGACCCTGCGCGAGCCCCCGTAACTCCTACCGCGCGCATGCCATCACCATTGTGTCACCAGCCTTCTCCAGATTCAGCAGCTGCCACCCAGGTAAGAATTGAGCAGCAGCGGACGCACGCCCTACGCTGAGCGGCCCGGCGAACATCCGAGCGCGAGCTCCTCGAGTGAGCTCCCGCATTTTGTCTACGCGGCGACAGGACGGACAGCGTTCCGACCTGGGGAAACGCTCGACTTGTAGAGTCGCATACCTCGTCCCAAAACCACGTTACAACCAGTCACGGGATCATTATCACTGGAGATTTTGGATTACTATATATCATCAGCGCTGAGAACATAATGAGGATTTTCAAGATGGGCAAGACATGTTTTTTATAATAAACAAAGCTATACACTTTTACGAGAAAGATCATTTTGAAACCTTTTGCTGATTTCAGGTGATACTGTTACATTAAGGACGTTAATCAGGTAAAATCGTAGTAAAAAATTTCACTCGTACTTGACTGTTTTTCCTTGTCGGGCGCTCCTCTACCTATTCCAACACTTTTTATACTGATTGTACGCCACTCGACCAATCGTGTGCTCGCTCTTGGAAATTAAGAGATCTGGCAACGCTGCTTCTTTAGCGCGTGAACGTACGTCAACATATGCATGCATAACCTCGATCGTAGATGACTCAGGATAATAAGAGTAATAATGTCAGGATTATTTGGACCATATTGGAATCTACAACCTCGTCGAACGAATGGGAGATTCGTAAAGAAAAAGGTGTTAATCAAGGAATCAATATGTATTGCAGCCATGGCACAAGAGAACAAAAATATTGCAATCGCACGAGAAAAGAGCCAAGCAGTTTGCGAAGGATCACGTATTGTTACCATAACAGAGCTCGTGGAAAATTTGAAGTGCTGCAAATGTAAAGAAACTCTTGATATAGAAAATATTACATCGGAGTATAGGTCCGGTCTTCATTCTATTTTAACCGTTGCTTGCAAAGATTGTAAAATAGACACACAAGTGCCCACGGGTAAAACTGTCAAAATTGATGGTAAAAGTTATGCAGAACACAATTTAGGTTATGTAATGGGTAAGAATTGTTGTTGATATACGTGTGAATACATGGAGTGTGTATATTTTGATGCTTTATTACAGGGCCTATTCATAGTGGCACTGCGGTCTCACCGGATTAAATAAAATACTAGCTTGCTCGAACAATCCAATTATGTCAGAGCAATTATATAAACGTTATGAAAAAGTTGTTGGACGATTCATAGAGGAAGAAGCGAAAGATAATTGTAGACGAGCTGCCAAGGAAGAGAGATGCATGGTTTTGAATAACGTGGAGAAAATATGCAATGAGCTGTAAATATTTTTATATACATTCCCAGATATTCATTAATTGACAATAGTATTACATATTAGTAGTAGAGTAATGTATTAATAGTAGAGTACTTTTTATCAAGCAATATGATCCAATTTTCAATATTATTCGATTTTAATTAAAAAAATTTGCTTTGTTACAGTATGTACGTACTGTATGTATGTATGTTACTTTTATGTACTGTGTATTGAAATCATATTTTTGAAAGCAACGTAGAGTGATCCCAACTGAAAACGTGCAGCTGATTATCAGCTGATAATCAGGTTATAATCGTGCCAAAACGGCACCTGATTATCAGCTGATTTTCACATGAAAATTTATCGTTTAAAATTTATTTATTATTAATTATTGTTATTTATGATTATAAAGTACTATCATGGTTCATTTACTTGAATCTACGATTAATTAATCTTTAATAATTGTTATGACGCTAATGTGCATAAAGGCAAAAAACAATCTCATGTCCTTTTTTTTATTAAAGGCCCAAATCGAAAAAAGTTGTCAAAAATAAGAGATTATAATAATAAGTCAGACACTTATTGCAGTTAAAAAAAAAAAATTCACAGGTGTTTCGTCCAGGCTACTAGATTGGACTCATCAGTGATGATCTAGTAGCCGTCATCAGACACCTACCGCTCCATCGTAGCGGCCAAAGGTTTATAGACTGAGCCGCTCTTTTCACTAGTGGAAAAGGGAGGCTCCATCTGTCGGTGCGTTACTAACACAAGCACTGCGTTAAATATAAATTTAAGTGAAGCTAATTGCCTAGTGTAATATTTAATAATTGTTATGACTTAATTAATGTGTTCGAAAAAATGTCGGAAAATGTAGATGCTGACAAAGTAGTTTTGAATTATTTGTTACAATTTACGAATGTAACATTACTAACAATAATTAATAATAATAATTATTAATAAATGAAAATATCAGCATGATTTTCAGGTGCATATCACCTGATAATCATCTGAGAATCGGGTAACTATAAGGTGACTGTAAGGTGATTATCATCTGATTATCAGCGGATTTTGGCCTGAAAATCCTGTTGATATTTTCATTTATTATTAATTATTATTATCATTTATTGTTGTTAATTTTAATTTTACATTCCAAAATTATGACAAATAATTCAAAACTTCTTTGCCACAGTGTACATTATTTTAAATACATTAGTTAATCGTATAGATTCAAGTAAATGAACGATAATAATAATTTATAATAATAAATAATAATAATTAATAATAAATAAATTTTAAACGATAAATTTTCATTTCATTTCATGTGAAAATCAGCTGATAATCAGGTGCCGTTTTGGCACGATTATCATCTGATTATCAGCTGATAATTAGCTGCACTTTTTCAGTAGGGATGTATGTATTATAAGTTGAATTCATACGACGTTATCATAATAATTATGAAAGGACCCCGCACAGAATATATGGGAAAAAATCATCCGGTCAAATTGAACGAAACTTTGGAAAAAAATAGATCTTGAGGTCCTGAAGAAATCTATCTTTTTTCAATTTCGTTCAATTTGACCGAATGATTTTTTCCCATACATTGTTGCGGGGTCCTTTATCATAGTAATAATCATGTTAATTATTAATCTTAATTTTTTAATCAAATATTATCCTTAATTATATATAATGGTAAATAATATATGTGGCTGACCGATAAAAACCAATAATATCTGTGGCTGACCTTGTTTTTTTTTTTAATTATAAGTGTAAATTCTATTTTAAAAAGTTGTTTTCTATGAAAAAAAAGATTCATGTCTAAAACAAATTTGAATATGAAAATTAAAAATGTTTTCCTAGAAGTCTCAATGTTAATTTTTACATTAAAATGCGTTTTTTGTCGAAAACACGAAAAACCTAGTTAAATTGTTTTTTCTGAAAATCACAGGTATAATCTATAAATTATTTACAATATAAAATAATATAAATTATACTAAAAAAATATTATTTAATTGATATGTTAACATCATATAGTTATAATTATAATAACCATCGAAATTGTAATTGATTTTAAAATATTCTATTTTAATAAACTTGTTTTAGAGATATTGATTTTTAAGATAATCAAAATAAATGATTATACTAATAAAATAACGAATACATGTTTACACAGTTTTTCTATAATTTAACTCTTTTTTGTTTTTTATTTTTTATAGGCCACCTGAAGTTGTAGTAGACATCTATTCTCATCTATATATACTCCATTCCTCACATGATCCAAAAAGTCCATCATTTGATGAAAATGCTCCAAACCTTGACTTTGATAATGAATTAGGAAAAATTGTAAATATTATTGTATCGTACGACATGGGTTGAAGTAAGCGTGAAAATGGAAGGAGTTACGACAGTTTAAATGGCTATGCTACCATCATTGGATTTTTATCAAAGAAGATCTTAGATTATACTACGCGAAATCGTAAATACTCTAAATGTGATGCGGGTATTTCAAGAAACGACCATGACTGTCGGTTGAATTTTAAGGGCAGCGCGAAAGCTATGGAAGCTGATGCTGGTGTCGATCTCATTACAAAAAGTCAAATTTTAAAAGATAACAATTTAAATGTTAAAGTTATTATAGGAGATGAGGACAGCTCTATGATAGCATCAGTTCGCCAGGAAAATAAAAATGCGACTTTTCATAAATTAGCGGACAAAAATCATTTGACGAAAAACTTTTCAAATGAATTGTATAAAATTGGAAAAACACATAAGGAGATTATGCGAAAAAGTGTCATAGCGCATATAAAAAATGTTTTTCGTACGCTATTGCACAAAATAAGGGAAACAGTATTCGATTAGCAAGTACTTTACGAATGATACCAGACCATTTATACGGTAATCATGAGAACTGTACAGAATGGTGCAATCGTCGAAATAAATCATCGAGTCAAACCGTAAAACTCACTAATGAGTTGTTATATAATGATTTAAAAATTCTATTTAACACATATACAATAATGCGCGAAAATTTTCTATGGCAGCATCAAGTGAAGGCAACGAAAGTTTTAATAATATAATCGCTCATAAAGCGCCAAAGAATATTTGTTTAAGTAAAAGTTCTTCCTGCGATTTTGTGTAGCAAGTGCTGTATGTACCAAAAATGATGGCGATCAAAGTATTATTAATATTAGAAAGAAAATGAATTTATCAGGCGGGTTGTATACAAAAATTTATGCGAATGGAGTCGATAGAAAGCGAAAATTAAGAGCATCTCTCGATTGCACTAAACCAAAAAAGTGACGAAGAATTGAATTGAGAGCTGAAAGAGTAGCGTTGCGAAAAAACACTGAAAACACAGGAGTTCAATATCTTTCGAATTGCGGTATTAATTATGCTCATGAGGAATTAGGCAAGACGATGAAAAAAATTTCAGCAGATAATATCGAAATAGTATACTTTGATCTAGAAACGTCTAGTCTGCGAGCTGATTGTGATATTTTGCAAATATCTGCAATTTCAGGAGATAAAGTTTTTAATGTTTACATTAATCCTTCGCAAAAAATTGATGCTGAAGCTACTAAAATTACTGGTTTGCATGCTTTGGACGGTAATCTATACTTGTACGATAATCTGTTAGAAACATGTTCTCAAGAAGAAGCGTTAATGGCTTTTCATCAATTTTTAAGTTACTGGAAAAAAGATTGCTTATTAGTTGCTCATAAGGCTTCTTTTGACACGCCTCGTTTACTTAGACTTATTTATAATTCGATATAAAGAGATCGTACTCCGTTTTGATATTGAAAATAATCTTATCTTAAAATCGAAAATGCTGCAAGAATGTTTGAGAAAGTTAAACGATTCAAGTAAAATTAAAGCTGGTTTACAAGAATTAAAACTTTTTAGAACAGTAGTTTCCACAGGCATCATTACGAAAATGGTTAAGGTTCAAATGACTAGTAATCTACTTATGGAATTGTATAAAAATGAAGTTGAAGCCAAAATAGTTGAACTTTTTACTGAGATTAATGATGGAAAACCTCGAGTTAGTAATAACCGTAGTGTTTTGGATAAAATTACTAAATGCCTTGCCAGTAATTTGAAAAATGCATCAGCAAGTTAATAAATTCTTATATTTTAAAATTTATATTCATTCCGTGAAAAATCACTTGAAATTTAAGAATGTAATATTAATTATTATGAGTTATAAGAATATTCATTGGTTGTCTAAGAATATTTATTTTAATTAATAAGTTGATATTACCGTATAAATTGTAACGCTTTTTGTTTAGTCACTATTTATTAAATCAAAAACCTATTATTATTTATTTGGTATCTCTAAGATGTATATAGTTACAGGCTATTGATTGTATGTATCATAAAAATAGTTGTCACACTTCAAATGTTAATTTTATATGTTCATAAAAGTGTTGAATAAAACATTATAGAAATTTATTATTGGCGTTCATCCTCGCCAAAATTCATGTAATAAACTAGAAAATCATTTACAGCTACAGTTTAAATATTTACTTTTTTATTAATTTCACAAAATTTAATGGATTATTAAATAAATGTTTTCAAATTCATATTTTTCTTCAAATTGCAAGCATACATCATAGGCGGGTGCACAAGTTTTCTGTTTTACCGACTTGCGACGTTGCCGCATATCTATCTTCCACGCTACGACACGCTTTGCCATAGATGAAATAATAACTTTGAATGAAAATTAAAAAAAAACTAAACCGCTGAGCAATCTTATCTGATACTATATCATTCTTGATATAGTCATGTCATCAAATATTAGTTTTTTAGCAATATATATAATTACATTTCCTCACAATCATCAAAAACGTCTCTCAAACTCACACTTTGCCTATCCTCTACACGTTAAATCTAACAACTTTGGTATTTCATTTCTTCGCATCTAAACCGGCCATGTCTCTCAAATTCGACATTCATACAGACAATACTGTTAATAACTTATTTGCACAATATGAAGTCAATCCGTAGTATGTCGATTTTGTGATGAACGTCCTTAAGTGGATTTTTCGGCACGATAAAAGGCATAAGACTAAAGAAGATGATTAATTTGAATTGTATTTTAATTATATGTACTCAGAAGTGAAACTAATATGTGATGTAATGACGTAAATTTATTGTAAATTCTTGAATTCATATTTTAAATTTATATATGTTTATAATATTTTTCGAACTAACTCGGACTTCCAGACCAATGTGTTCAAAAATATCGTTCGATACACATGCGAGCGATAATTCTCGACTCACGTAATTGTCAACCTCACTTTGCTCGACGATAAACTTACACTTGTACGAAAATCATTTCTCTATCGCATTAGTATCGAATTGTACTATTTTAGTTCGTTAATAAAAGACTAGCCAGCGTAAGCACACTGCGCTTACACACACACACACACACACACACACACACACACACACACACACACACACACACACACACACACACACACACACACACACACACACACACACACACACACACACACACACACACACACACACACACACACACACACACACACACACACACACACACACACACACACACACACACACACACACACACACACACACACACACACAGAGACAAGATACACATATAATATATATATATATATATATATATATATATATATATATTAATACACACACATATATAATATGTATATTAATATTGTAAATTAATTATATACAAATACATTAAAATAAATACATTTTCACTTATCCCCTATTGTCTTAAATAGTTTAAAAAATAAAAGATAACAAGATCTTGTAAAATTTTTTTTCTCAGTTGTTCACCTAGTCACCCTACTTGTAAAGATACCAATTAAAAACTTAAAATTCATACTTTTAGTAAGATTTTTCTTTTTTCAGAGCTAGTTTTGCTAAAATCCTTTCATTTAAGGCCATGTGAAACCGTTAATTTCAATATTTTTAAGTAAACATTTAAACGTTTATTTGGAAAAAGACGAACGTCAAGCGCTCCGTACATGTTAATACTATACTCAGATTTTTTTTGGACGATTCTATTGGTATTTTCATGAGATATCCATGTTTGAAAATTATGTCGGTATTTCACATCACCTTAATGAACATATTAACTAAAAAATTAAGAACTATAGCTAACAAAAATAATTTGAATAAATGCGGTAATGTTAATAAATTGTCGGATATTATGTATTAAAAGAGTTTTTATGTTTTATGTCGGAGGAGAAATACATACATTGGTTAACGTAGTTAAATAAATTAAATATAAAATCATTAAAACATCATCAATATCACCATCATCCCAGTCATCATAGTCAGTTTTTTAAACGTTAAGTAATTTTTATATCTTATTTTTTTTTATAAAAAATGTATTCTCCCTACTGTGCTTAGAATCTCTTTAATTTTTTTTCTTGTTTTTTTCCTCGTTTTTTTTCTTTTCTTCTTCTTTCTTCTTTTGCTTGTTTTTCTTCAGCCATTGCTTCCGCCTTTCATTCGCTATAAAAATAAAAACATACATATTCATTATAATAAAGAAATAATTTTCATACACGTACGTGTAATTGAAAGGTGTAAACACTACCCTGTAACTCCTTCAAGGCCGTCTTTTGCAAAGTTTTATGCAGCCGTTGATCTGCGATTTCATCAGCTCTCATTTTTAGCCATTTCTTTTTCGCTTTAACGCAGCGTCCTCCTCTGGGAGTCTTGTCTACAATTAAAAAGGCTGAAAATCACTTTCGGGACTAAGGTATAAAAATAGCCATTACTGGGACAAAGCAACAAGTGCGCCCTATACCGGATCAGTAATAGAAATACTATTAATAATTTAATACTAGCTATATATACCTCGCTCCTCACGTCGCTCGGTAATACAAAAAACGTGTCTATTAATTACTAAATAAGGTAATTCTTACTATTTTATAATAAAATTAATCGAGATATATTTTAAGAGGTATTACCTTAAAAAAAATCTTTAGCATGTATTCATTTATATTGCATTTTATTGTAATATATTTAATGCTTAGTTAATGTTTTTGAATATGCTTTAATTTCGTTATCTTCAAAAAATAACTTGCATGAATGAAGATAAAAGTAAATAAGATAAACGTAGAAAATTTTTTTTTTTAATTATATTTTCATCACAAAAAATTGCAAACAATCATTTTATTGTGCTTTGTAACCCGTACTTATTACTTAAACTTCGCTGCCATATCAATATTGAATTTGCAATATAATAAAGACTATAAATATTTATTCAAATACTATTATAAAGGTGCAGATCCGTCATAATTAGTTTAAGTAATTCTGAAACACAATTGAATATCATGCAACTATTTCAAATAAGAAACACTGCTTCAGAATGTGATGGTACCACGCAATTATGAAGAAATAGACCAATATATATCTACGAGATATATATGTTCTCCAGAAGCAATGTATCGGATTTATAAATTTTAATTACACGATGAATCACATCACTGTCAGAAAACTTCCATGTATATAGGTACACAATGTGTACATTTGGAAATGAAAAATGTAAACATAATATATCTATGGAACTTTTCTAACAGTGATATTTGTTTGGGAATTCAGCAATTTGAATTCCCGCGGTGCCACTCAGCTCGGCTCGACCCACGGCGCAGCCACGGCGCGGCAGCACCTCGTGGCGTCTCGGCGGAACAGCTGAGACACTATACTGATTCGTGCAGTATAGTCGCGAGATTGCTATCTTTCTCACACTCTCATATGCAAATATGAGAGATATTAATTTCATTAGGGTGTAGTGAGACAAATTCAAGGAAGAAGACGGAAGTGGATCAAGGACTCGCTCTCTCTGAAACCAGCCTTGCCACGAGAAACATCTCTCCGCTGTGCACCTGCTATCGTTCATCGGAAAACTCTCAACGCAAATTCACTGGATCACTCACTTGGGACTCTCATCGCTTCTACATTCTCGCTCAACCATCACACATCAAAAGGCATCTCCAATTAATATAATCGCTGCTCCTGCCAGGTAACATCTCTCACTCCACACGAGGTCAGGTAGCAACCACTTGTTGGCCATTTTGAACGCCATTACTTCGTTGGCAAAACTCAAAGCAACAAATCAATAACATTTGTTTGCTGGTTATACTAGTTCATCGTGCTGAGCCGAGAAAGAAGAACTTCATTGGACAGACTCACTCACAAGGATCGGACACACTCATCTCATTGAAATCATCGTAGAAAACTCAACAGGATAGTAATCCCTCATATGGGATTCATACTATAATACAGTAATTGCTTTACTGAATTACACTCACTAAGTGGACATGATTTAGCATTCATGTCAAAGTGTAATGAAACCAGTGAAAAAACTCAACAAACAGTGCTACGATAAACTCGCCTCTTTTATTCATGAATAATCCCAACCAACCAGTGAATCGCTTAGACTTCATTTAAGAAAATATAGTGAATTTAGAAATCATTTATCGTTCAATCACCTTTATTTAATATTGTACTCTACTCTAGTCATCAAAATAGTTTATTTTTATATTCTTGTTATAACCAGTGTAATTTAATGTAATTATTAAGGCCGAATATGACTGTGAAAAATATAACATGAAGTTTATATATAAATTGTGTTCGACTCAACTTATTTCATCACCCACAGCATGTTACTCATTTAAACTTATGGAATTCTCAAACATTTTGGTCCTTCGAGCCGGATATACATGCTGTGGTGTGAATCGAGCCAGTGAATAAATACTCATATGTGAAAAACTCAACAGGACTTGACAATGCCAACCACCAAGGATGAAGTCAAGGACTTGGAGAAGCATAATGATTCTTCCGCCTCTGACAAAGAGGATGACATCCAGAAGGAGAAGGAGGATTCTGCGACTCCAAGCACCTCAGCTGAAATGAAGGGGGCAGCTAAGCGGACTGGCAGCCGCCAACTCAATGTGCCTGGACTCACTGTGGTTGACCCCCATGTCAGGACTCGTTCAAAGTCTCCAGGGTCAATTCCGGCTTCTTTTCTCTGCAAGGTGAACTCTCAGTATCTACGGCTTGATTCATTGGAACGGATTATTGCGTACATCAGGATTAGGAAGGAAACTGCCACTCTTCGAGTGATACTGGCTTGGAAGCAGGCTGCTGAGGAGCTATACTCCTTATATAAAAAGGATCATACAGTCATCGAAGCAAGTTGTCCAGCAGCCTTCGCAGACAACGATTACTTCAAGTCAGCATTTCACAAGTCAATCCATGAATCATACCATACTATTGTGTTCGAGGTTAGCAGTTTGGAGGCAAACTGGAAGTGAGAGCATCATATCACTCAGCCAATCATCGGAAAAACTCAACATACTCATTTAAGCAAGCTGCCAGAAATAAAGCTGCCCACCTTCAATGGAACATACACGGAGTGGCCTTCTTACAAGGAAATGTTCTCTGGTTTAATTCTTAATCGGCCTGGACTCAAGAATTATGAGAAGCCACACTACCTGCGCAGCTCTCTTAGCGGAACACCACTCACACTAATACAAGGATTTTCACTCAGTGATGAGTCTCTAACACCCGCATGGACTACACTAGTGACGAGGTTTGAAAATAAACGGGTATTATTAAATGATCAGCTTGATCATTTATCTGAATTGACTGCTGTTCCCTCCAAAAATCCGGCCACACTCAACACATTGATCTCAGAGATATCAAAAATTAGAAAATCACTCCACATGTTGGTACCGCAAGAGCAGCTAGGAGATTGTATATTAGCTCATCGCCTGTCAAAGCTAATTGACAGGTCAACTCGAGAAGCATGGGAGACTTCTCGCGTTTCCAACACTGAGCTGCCAACGTTTGAGGAATTGGAGTCCTTCCTGATCACGCGGGTGCGTGCTTTGGAAATAGCAGCTGATTCACCAACATCCACTCAGAAGCCTACTATCACTCAAACCTCCAAACCATCAAGGAGTCTTCACGTCACCAGTCCAACTTAACCACGGCAAGACTCACATAACGTGACACACTCAACGAGGATTTCACAACATCCATGCACGTATTGTGGTGACTCGCATTTTATTGTGGCTTGTCCAAAGTTCAAACTGCTGAATGAACAACAGCGGAGAAAATTTGTAATGGAAAGGCCGCTGTGCTACAACTGCCTCGGCCTCCACTCAGCGAAGAATTGCAAGTCACAATACAAGTGCAGGACTTGTAACGGAAATCACCACACCATGATTCATGTGCCACGAGATCCAAATGGCAAAACTCGAACCATTTCTTCAAGCGGTTCAACTCAAGTTTAGGACAACGGTGCAATCATCTTACATCACGGTCAAACTCAACATGATTACTCAACTCCTCAACTCACTTTACTTGCAACTGCATTGGCATGGTACGACTCACCGGTGACATCTCACAAATTAAGAATACTCATTGACTCAGGCTCGGAACTCTCATTCATCTCCAAGGATTCTGTGGATTTACTCAACATTAAGCGGCAACACTCAACTATACCAATCCTTGGAGTTGGCGGCACGGACTCAACTCAAACTCTTGGAAAGGCTCAACTCACCTTACGCACCATTTACAAAAATCTCACGTTTCGGATCACAGCTCATATTATACGCCAAGTCTCAACACTATTACCATCAGAAGTATGTGAGCAACGTCAGTGGCAACATACAGAGAAACTCAACTTGGCTGATCCGACATTCTGGAAACCTCAACCAGTAGATGTACTTATCGGAGCGGACTATTACGGCCAAATCATCAAACCGAACCTAATAAAGAGGAGTGCGATTGAACCTGTCGCACAATTGTCAATTTTCCGCTGGCTGCTAATAGGTCCATCAAACTCAGCTGTGCAATGCAAGGTAGTCCATCATACAACGGCCTCACTCAACACTGAAGATTTGCAGGAACTACTCACACGCTTTTGGGTGCAAGAAGAACCACCGTCAGCGTCTGCAGTCAAACTCAACAAGGAAGAAGCATTGTGTGAACAACACTTTGTTGAAACTCACACGAGAGATACTCATGGACGTTACCAAGTTAGATTACCTCTCACAAACTCTGCAGACGTACTTGGAAACTCATTTGGAAAAGCTCAAGCGTGCCTCAGGAGAATACTCACAAAATGCAATCAAGAAAGCATCTACAAGGAAAGGTACTATGCTTTCATGGATGAATACTGCAAATTGGGCCACATGGTGCGGATCCCTCAACAGGAAATCTCCGCCAAACCATCTTACTATCTTCCTCACCATGGAGTATTACGAGAAGATAGTTTAACGACAAAACTCAGAGCAGTATTCAACGGTTCAGCACTCACAACAAATGGAAACTCACTCAACGACATCATGCATACTGGACCTAATCTCTCACCCAACATTGTGGATGTTCTCATGTGGATTTGAACTCACCCATTTGTCTTCTCAACTGACATTACAAAAATGTATCGTCAGATCAAGGTTCACCCTCAAGATTGGAACCTGCAACGCATTTTATGGGTAGATGAAACGGGTCAACTCACTCACTTCCATTTGACTACAGTCACCTACGGAACACGAGCAGCTCCTTACTTAGCAATTCGGACACTTCTTCAGCTGGTAACGGATGAAGGAGCCAATTATCCACTTGCCATTGATTCACTCCTCTTTGGAAGGTATATGGATGACATCTTCGGTGGAGCTGCATCAAAGGAGAGTCTCATTGAAAAGGCCAAGCAGTTAACCGCATTATGCAAGGCGGGCGGCTTTCCATTAGCAAAATGGAACTCAAACTCGTCTGGCTTCCTCAAGGAATTTCTCAACGAGCCACCAGCTAAAGAAGCTGTGCCTCTAGATGATTGCGCTACCAACATACTCGGGATGAAATGGCTCCCACATTCGGACAAACTCACCTTCAGAACAACTCTACCACCTCACCAGGAGATGATAACAAAACGGATTATACTCTCTGAAGTATCCCAACTTTACGATCCCATAGGAATAATTTCACCGGTCATAATCACATCGAAAATCCTCCTACAAGAACTGTGGCTTTACAAACTTTCTGGGGACGACTCACTGCCAGACTCAACTGTTAAGAAATGGCTGCACATCCGGGAAGATCTCAACAACCTGGACACTATCACCATACCAAGATGGTCAGGAATTCAGGAGGACTCAGTTGTGGAACTTCATGGCTTCTCGGATGCTTCACAACAGGCAAAGGCTGCAGTTCTACACATTAAATCCACAACACCTACATCTCGATCAACTTCATCATTTCTTATCTCCAAAACAAAGGTGGCACCACTCAAACAACTGTCAATCCCACGATTGGAATTGGGAGCGGCAGTACTACTCACGAAGCTGGCAAAACATGTTTTGGACAATTCACGATTGCCAATCTCACACATACATTTATGGACAGACTCTAAGGTAGCACTCACATGGATACGCTCACACCCCTCAAAATGGAAGGACTTCGTTGGAAATAGGGTTGCCTTAGTACAAGAACTCATTCCAACAGCACAATAGAGACATGTGCCTGGAGCAGACAATCCAGCGGATTGTGCCTCGCGCGGATTACTCACTTCGCAACTCAGAGAGCATCACTCATGGTGGCATGGACCAAGTTGGCTCTGCAAGGAGGAATCAGCCTGGCCTTCTCAAGCAACCTCTATCCAAGAAACCAACCTTCCAGAAATGCGGGCTAAAGTCACACTTACCGCAGCCAAATCAAACTCAAGCAAATTGTGGGACATCATCGATCATTACTCATCACTCACTCAACTCATAAGAATAACTGGATGGGTAATGATCGCCTGTGATCGATTCAAGGCTAAAGAAAAAACTCACCATGAATCGAAACTCACTACTGATTTACTCATCAAGGCAAAACTCTTCTGGGTCAAGAACATTCAGCAGGTTCATTTCCACTCAGAACTTATTATGCTGAAAAATTCTCAAGTCCCAAGAAATCATGTCCTCAACCGATTGACTGCCTACATAGACTCAACAGGAATTGTTCGAGTAGGAGGGCGGCTTCAAAAAACTCAACTCGATCATCACTCAAAACACCCAGCAATTATACCACGGAGTAGTCAACTCACCTCACTGATCATTCGGAGCGCTCATCTCTCAACTCTGCACGGTGGCGCTCAACTCACCCTGACACACATTCGGCAGGAATTTTGGATAATCGGAGGCAGAGCACCGGTCAAGTCACATATTTTAAAGTGTGTGACTTGTGCAAGGTATCGGGCTCAACGGGCTCAGCAACTCAGGGGGCAATTACCCATGGCCAGGGTCACCCCATCACCACCTTTCACTCACACTGGGATCGACTACGCCGGGCCAATCACCATTAACTCATGGAAAGGTCGTGGATCCAAAACATACAAATGCTGGATTTGTATCTTGGTGTGCTTCTCAACGTCAGCTGTTCATCTAGAACTGGTCAGTGACTACTCAACGGACGGATTCTTAGCGGCATATAGACGGTTCACCTCAAGGAGAGGGATACCCTCTAAACTATACTCAGACTGCGGAACAAACTTCATCGGAGCAGCAAAGGAACTGAAGATCCTATTCTCACCAAACCAACATGAAAACTCAATCGTATACAACTCACTAGCCAACGAGGGAACCCAATGGATATTCGACCCACCTGCTGCACCTCACATGGGAGGCAAGTGGGAAGCAGTCGTGAAATCCGTTAAATTTCACCTACGACGTACCATTGGGGACACTCTACTCACCTTTGAAGCTTCAGCTACCTTGCTCACTCAAATAGAAGCATTACTCAACTCAAGCCGCTAGAACCACTCAGTGAAGACCCAGAAGATGTCAATGCACTCACACCCGGACATTTTCTCATCGGCAAGGCATTGAACTCAGTGCCTGAACCAAGCTTATTAAATCTCAACGAATCAAGGCTTTCCAAGTGGCAACTCATTCAACGGATCACTCAGCAATTTTGGAAGCATTGGTCAACTCAATACCTTCAACGGCTTCAATCTATTTTTAAATCAATTTCTAAATGGCATCATCCCTCTCATGAGATAAAAGTGGGTTCCATGGTTCTACTCACGGATGAACACTCACCACCAAGCAAATGGCCACTCGCAAGAGTCACTCAACTTCACCCTGGAACTGACAATCTCATCAGAGTTGTAACAATCAAGACGACCACCACTCAACTCACACGCCCAATTGCAAAACTCGCCATCTTGCCAGTGCCGACCGGAAATTAAATCAACCTGGTGGTTGATGGCGGGCGGAATGTTTGGGAATTCAGCAATTTGAATTCCCGCGGTGCCACTCAGCTCGGCTCGACTCACGGCGCAGCCACGGCGCGGCAGCACCTCGTGGCGTCTCGGCGGAACAGCTGATTTGTGCAGTATAGTCGCGAGATTGCTATCTTTCTCACACTCTCATATGCAAATATGAGAGATATTATTTTCATTAGGGTGTAGTGAGACAAATTCAAGGAAGAAGACGGAAGTGGATCAAGGACTCGCTCTCTCTGAAACCAGCCTTGCCACGAGAAACATCTCCCCGCTGTGCACCTGCTATCGTTCATCGGAAAACTCTCAACGCAAATTCACTGGATCACTCACTTGGGACTCTCATCGCTTCTACATTCTCGCTCAACCATCACACATCAAAAGGCATCTCCGATTAATATAATCGCTGCTCCTGCCAAGTAACACTCTTACTCCACACAAGGTCAGGTAGCAACCACTTGTTGGCCATTTTGAACGCCATTACTTCGTTGGCAAAACTCAAAGCAACAAATCAATAACATTTGTTTGCTGGTTATACTAGTTCATCGTGCTGAGCCGAGAAAGAAGAACTTCATTGGACAGACTCACTCACAAGGATCGGACACACTCATCTCATTGAAATCATCGTAGAAAACTCAACAGGTTAGTAATCCCTCATATGGGATTCATACTATAATACAGTAATTGCTTTACTGAATTACACTCACTAAGTGGACATGATTTAGCATTCATGTCAAAGTGTAATGAAACCAGTGAAAAAACTCAACAAACAGTGCTACGATAAACTCGCCTCTTTTATTCATGAATAATCTCAACCAACCAGTTAGTCGCTTAGACTTCATTTAAGAAAATATAGTGAATTTAGAAATCATTTATCGTTCAATCACCTTTATTTAATATTGTACTCTACTCTAGTCATCAAAATAGTTTATTTTTATATTCCTGTTATAACCAGTGTAATTTAATGTAATTATTAAGGCCAAATATGACTGTGAAAAATATAACACGAAGTTTATATATAAATTGTGTTCGACTCAACTTATTTCATCACCCACAGCATGTTACTCATTTAAACTTATGGAATTCTCAAAGAATATTATATTATGATTATAGCAGTCCATCGTAAAAATGAGCAATACGTATATTTCAAGAATGGTTCTGAGAAAGAAATGATAGATAAAGTTTTGATACAACATCAACGGCATGGTTTGATTGGTTTACAAGAAACAGGAAATTTTTACTACTGGGCATAAGACGAGTGGTTGGACAATAACATTGCTTGTTTTAAATTTTGTCATTATAAAAAAAAAATATACTAACATTTTTTCTTGTTTTTTTCTTTTTCGATTTCCGGTGATTCGTCATTGGCCCTTAAATCACCTTTTGAAGACCCAGGTGGCATCTCATTTTCCACTTCCTTCATGGGTTCTTCATTCTTTACAGATATAGAAAATAAAAATAAATTTTCAAAAGAATCGGCGAGGCTGATAAACCTATGTGCGCCGCATGAAAAGTAGTGTAAAATAAAGAGGACACATTGTATGAGAAATTCTAAATATACCAAAGAAATAATCCTACTAGCAAAGAAACAATCCCCAATACATTTTAACACCGCGACCGACCAAACGAGCGAGTTATGTGGCAGGCCCCGGTGGATCACCAAGGAAAGGTAACACACACACAGGTAACACTCGCCAAAGTAAGTAATCGAACAAAGGATGTTGATTAGAATAATGATTTATTAAAACGTCGTTACAGGTTGGATGCCCGACAGAGACTGGCGATCGTCGATGCGAAGTGCAGTAAGAGAGTATAACGAGAGTATATGTATAAAGTATATATGAAAAGTATATATTGCATCTTCATTGTCTTCTGGCTTCTCTTTGTCCATGCAGATTCCATTCGGAGCGATAAGGAGGCTGGCTGGCCGATGCGTCTAAGTACCTATGTGGTGACTCATATAACTAGCGCGATAGATGTTTATGTAGTAAAAAAAATTTCGAAGTGAAGGAATTAATTCAAAATGAAAAAAAAAAAGCAACAACAATTAGAAAAATTAGACCATATACTTACTGGTGATGTTTCGCTCGCAGACATGGCACACACGAAGCACAATAATGCACAGTATAACTAATGTTTATAATATGTGTACGTCGCAGGCGCTGTCCAAGACAAGACTAGGTAATTGCTTTAGACAATGCAGGTAGCTCGCATTTCTTGTGCTCTCTCTCTCTCTCTCTCTCTCTCTCTCTCTCTCTCTCTCTCTGTCTCTCTCTCTCTCTCTCTCTCTCTCTCTCTCTCTCTCTCTCTCTCTCTCTCTCTCTCTCTCTCTCTCTCTCTTCTACTTACCTATAATAACAGCTTAAGGTAGTTCACTCGGTGAAAACAGCACTTTTAGAATTTTTATTTTTTAAATAATGTTTTATTAATTTGATAGTCGAAGAGTTAGTATATGTAACAAATATATACTAGAAGAAACATAAAACAATTTTTTCTTACTCGCCCACCCGAAAGTACGTACTTTCGGCCCGCATCTCCGGGCCGAAAGAGAAACTTTCGCATCCTATTTTAGACCAACCGCGCGCTCTGATTGGCTGCCGAAATTTCCTGACCCGCGGCGCTTGAGCGCCCGCGCGCATGTCTGACGAAAGATGTTTGTACGGTGTGAAGGTTAGACACGTACGAAATAAACAGAGGAAAGTGCACAGGTGACGACAAAAAAGAGTTAAATGAAATAAAAAGTGGTGTTGTTTGATCGTGGTCATTGTTTTTTCCTCTTGTTTCCTACACGTACTTTCGAGTCGTGTAGAAACAATTAAGTAAACGTACGGACGGAAGCGTTCGAAGAAATATGTTTGTGTGGTGTGAAGGTTAGACACGTACGAAATAGACAGAGGAAAGTACACTTGTGACGAGAAAAAAGAGTTAGTTGAAATAAAAAGTGGTGTTGTCTTTTTTTAATGAATGTGTTTCTGATGCCCGCCCCGACCAGCAAAACCTCGGCTTCGCCTCGGTCTTGCAAATGTCGGGCGGGCATCAAACCATCTGTGTAACAGCGAAAGTAGCAGACGGCCAAAAACCAGCTCTCCACGCCGGGTCGAAAGAAAAAACGGTCGGTAATATCGACTGAGCTACCCAAAGCGGCCGACAGAGGCAGTACTATCGAGCGGGTCGAAAGAAAAACTAACACTCAAACGTCTCAAACACAGCTAGCAGACGACAACGCAATTTTATCAATTATTTAACAATTACAGAACGTACTTTCGGCCGGGGAGTAAGAAAAATAGTATACAATACTTGGACCGGAAATTGGATGCCCTGGCCGTGCGTCATGACGCCCTCGGCTTCGCCTCGGGCGTCATACCACGCACGGCCCGGAAATCCAATTTCCGGCCCACGTATCGTAATGTACTATTTTCGGACAAATTCAGGCAATAGTTACCATGATATTGTTAAAATTACAGAAAAAAACTTCTAAATCCTCTTATTTTTTTTTGGTTTTTATCCGATCTTCACGTAATAAAACTTATTTTGTTCATTAAAAAATTTCAGGGGGAGTATCGGTAGGAAAATTTATGATACGTGTTACCAGTACGGCGCAATATCAATTTGTTCATTAAAATTTAACTTGTTTTTCTTGAACAAATTGATATTGCGCCGTACTGGTAACTCGTATCATAAATTTTCCTACCGATACTCCCCCTGAAATTTCTTAACAAACAAAATAAGCTTTATTTCGTGAAGATCGGATAAAAAACAAAAAAAAATACGACATTATGAAATTCTTCTCTGTATAATTTTAACAATATTATGGTAACTATTGCCTGAATTTCTCTGAAAAAAATTGTTTTATATTCCTTCTAGTATATATTTGTTACATATACTAACTCTTCGATTATCAAATTAATAAAACATTATTTAAAAAATAAAAATTCTAAAAGAGCTGTTTCGACCGAGTGAACTACCTTAAGATGGATAGTACACGCGTAATAATCAGGCGAGCAGAGAGAAAAATGATGGAAGAATATAATAACATAAGTTCAATATAGAATCAAGTTAACTTAAGTAATCAGTATGTTTGATATGCTATTTTTTTACTTCACACCGCACGCGTAAAATTTTTGGAATTGAATAAGCTCTTATACATAAAAGTAGGATGAAAAATAGAAAAAATTCCTCCATTTACTTAATAAGTTTTCAAATCAATAATATGTAAACATGCAAATACAACTTCCCCTTGAAAATAGTATATTACGCACCTAGGGAGAAAAAGAATGTCCCAGATCGCATGTAAACTGTCACCCGAGCCGAAGGCGAAAAAATATTTTAGCGCATAAACTATTATACTCACTTTTATATATAGTTACTCATCTAATCTGATTTAACTAAACAATACTGAAATTTTGTCAACTATATCTTTTTGGGAGCGGTGAACTACCTAAAGCGATTCGAGATTTTGCTCGAAAAATAATTTTTTTTATTTTACATTTATATTGTGTTACTTTCTTATGCAGTTATAAGAAAATAAATACAAAATTGTGACAACTTATTTTACAACAAATTAAATATTTATAAGATTTCAATTACGGGAAAAAAGAACATTTAAATATAACATTTACATGAGCTTCGCTTTGCCCCCCGCATCAATAATAGAAGATTGGTATTTATTGAAAATAGCACGTCATAAATACATCTATACGTTCTTCAAACGCGTTGCAAGTTCCGGCCAAGTTAAATTTTAAACTTTTGCTGGTCAAACAAAATTCTCACCCACTTAACATAATGGCATACTTAACCCATTTTTGCATACCTATGCGAAGACTTTTATTTAATTTTCTTTCGGGAGCCGAGACGCCTGAAATGTTCTTGTACCCATATGAATCCTGGTGCAGAGTGCGACGTAGTGTTATATAAACCTGACGATTGATCTAAAGGGCCTGATGGATCCGCTTGAGTCTCACAAGCTAATATCTATTTAATTTATTTAAATTGAAGTATGGCTTACCATGCAAGTTGGTGATCAACCGAAATATATGAAAATACAACCTTTTTGTCTGAGGCCTGATAAGGCCGTCAAGACAATTGTTATTGTTAATTTCAAGACGGGCACAGGCCGACAATACCTTACTTTAGAAAATGGGGAGGGACCGATTTATCATCACTCGAAATCGTCTATATATAAGTTTTAAAAAATTCACTATTAGCCCGTAGATCTTGTCTTGTAAAGTCGTTCTCAAAATATCTTATTACTCCAAAAATGATATTGAAAACAAGCAGCTCCAAAAAAAAGTTGGACTTACATTAAGGACGTATTTTCACCCGAAGGATTTAGATCTGCCATAAAAAAGGGTTGCAATTTTAAAAAATGGACTTGAGACTCACAGAGAATTAATAAGGTGTAATAAATATTCCAGTACAACTTTTAAAATGGGATACTCTGTATGAAAAGCAAATTTTATTAAATAGAATAAATGATTGGGAATAGCAAATAAATAAAATACAATTTTAAATTGTCTAAAACTAAAAATATTTTATTTAATGCTTTTATAAATAAGATTTTAAATAAAAAAAAAATAACACCACAACCTCACCAATAAATTTAAACAGAACCATATCATAAACGTTTTACCCAACAGACTCAGCAACTTCTGAACTTCTGAATTTTGAACATGGAACAACAACTAAATTTTGAAGTTATTTCACAAAAAGAACAAGCTTTTGGTAATGTACAAACACTCAATAAAAGTATCGATAAAGGTAAAAATTTGATTTTATGTGTAAATATTAGAAGTATAAAACAAAACTTTGAAAAACTTGAAACTTTTATTGAATGTTTAGCTGTAAGACCAAGTGTCATTATATGTACTGAATCTTGGAATGTGCAATATACTCCATTGTAGAACATATCAGGTTACAAAAGTTACTATAGTGAGAGTAAAGTGAATAAAGCAGACGGAGTTATGATGTATATAAAGGATGAACTATCTGAACACACAGAAATTATAGTGGTCGACAACATACGTATCTTAAGCTCGGTTATAAAACTAATTGGCACCGAAACTGTAAGAATCTCAGCGATCTATAGATCACACAATATAAAAAAGTATGAATTTGTTCATAGCCTGAAAAAATTCCTAAGAGACCAATTAAATACTAAGAACCATTGTATAATCGGGGATTTTATCATTGATATATTAGACGAAAATTTTTGTAAGACTGACTCGACAGATAACCTTATAACACAAGAATTTTTAAATGATCTCTTGGAACATAAATTTACGCCATGCTTTACTGGAATAACAAGGCCTTCATCTGACAATAAAAGAGGTACCTGCATCGACAATTTCTATATAAAAACTAAAAATATAAATATTAATTCATTTAAAATAATGAATCCATTTAATGATCACTACCCATTATTTATAACTATAGATAAATTAGAAATAAATCAGCTGAACAAATTCAATATGAAATCAATTAATTACAACAAGTTAAAACATGTTGCAAATAATTCAAACTGGTACTCAATATTGTCTATGCAGGATCCTAATCTTGCAGTTAACGCATTAATTGACATGATAAATAATTGTATTGATGCGTCCACTACCAAAAAACAATTTAAAAATAAACTTCCGAGAAAAAATTGGATTACTAGTGCTATTATAGTCTCGTGTACTACTAAAGAGACAATGTATATCTTATGGAAAAACAATCCCACTTCTGAAGCCCTAAAAAAAGAGTATACAAATTACACTAAGATATTGAACAAAGTTATTAAAGAAGCAAAAGTTAAATATGAAAAGGAAATGGTAAAACGAAATAGCGGAAACTCTAGGGAACTATGGAACATAATTAAAACTAAATTAGGGAAAAATAGTGTGCATGATAATCCAATAAAATATATATACGAAAACAATCAAAAAATCGAAAATAAAACTGATATAGCAAATGCTATGAACACCCATTTTTGCAAAATAGGACCAAATTTGAGTGCTCAATTTGCTAATATAAATAATAATAACCTGAGACTTCCAGATAGGAATCCTGAATCCATTTTCTTTCGTCCCACAGATTTTGCTGAGATATACAAAATAATCAATACATTGAAAAATAAATCTGGAGGTGTAGACAATATTAACGCTAAATCATTGAAAATTCTCTCTGAATATATATGTGTGCCCTTAGAATATATCTTCAATTTATGTATTGTGAAATCTATTTGGCCTGACGCGCTCAAAAATGCTGAGGTAATCCCTATTTACAAGGCTGGTGAAAAATCTAATATCAGTAATCTCTTTAATATCGAACATTGCGAAAATTTTTGAAAAAATAGTTTATAATAGATTATACCACTTTTTTGAAAAACATAACATAATATCAGAAAAACAATACGGTTTCGTTAAAAATAGGGGAACTACTGACGCATTAAATTTTATATCAATTATTATATACGAAAACTTAGATAAAAGTAAACCAATAATTGTTGCTTTTCTAGACTTAGCCAAAGCATTTGACGCTGTTAATCATAGAGTTCTTTTAGATAAGCTTGAACGATACGGAGTAAGAGATAGTGCCTTAAAACTGATGACTAGCTATCTCACAGATAGGCGGCAAAGAGTAAAAATTCAAGACTGTAAAAGTGAATATAAAGAATTTACTACGGGTGTTCTCCAAGGAACTATATTAGGACCATTACTTTTTATACTTTATGTCAATGACTTACTAGGAAGTATGCAAAATGACACAATCATGTCCTATGCTGATGACACGGTTATCATATCAAGTGACAACATGTGGTCCTCAGCTCAGGAAAAAATGTGTGCTTACCTTAATCATGTAGCCAAATGGCTTGCACAAAATAAACTGACGCTAAATATAGATAAAACGGTCTATATGACTCTCGGATACTACTGTGATAGTGTGCCTGGCACACTAAACATCAAAATAGGAACGCAATTAATAAAAAGAGTTGAAAGTCATAAATACTTAGGGCTGTATTTCGACTACAATATGAAATGGGATAAGCACATAAGATATATCATTAAAAAAACCAAATACCTAATTTTTGTCTTTGCCAAGATAAAAAATATGATGGATACAAAAACATTAATGATAATATATTATGCTTTCTTTCATAGTCTAATCAATTATGGGGTAATTGCCTGGGGTGATGCGTACGATAATAATATGAAACTAATACAATCAACACAAAACAAAATATTGAAAATCATAAATAAAAATAAATTCTCTCAAACTAATCCACCTCTTGAAATAAAAAAATTATTCCAGTTAGATTCAATATCCTTACATTATTCTACATTAAGAAATAAATATATAAACAGTGCGAGCAAGATCAGAAACAAAACAATTCAACTACCTAAATGGGATAAAAGAATTAGTGATAAAAATAGCTACAACGAAACTATAAGGGTCTTTAATGGGCTATCTAAGGATCTCAAAGTTATGAATTTAAGTAGATAATTAATGAAGAAAAAATTAAAAATGTTTATAGTAAAAGATGCAATATAATTTCAAATAATAATTAAATCTTAAACAATATATCTAACAAATTATTTAACTGTTATTTATGTACTACAATGGATTTTATCGATGTTAACAAATACTACGCACATACCATTATATAGAATTTAAAAATCTTGTAGTTTGTAATATTTTTTTAGTTTGTAAGTTTTCTATGTACCAGATCTACACACAGGCAATAATATTTGCCTCAGTAGGATTTACTTACTCATGTATATTTCGTATATAATAATGTAATGTGAATATTTTCTGGAAATAAATAAATAAATAAAGAAATAAATAACACTTAAAATGTATCATGGTACTATATTTATACTAGGTATATATATATACTAGTCTTGTAATTTAGCATAAATAAGCTACTATTTTATTTTGTATGCTAAAAATACTCTTAATTTAATATACTATAACTGAGTCACTAAATCAATAATGGTATTAGTGTCAATAGTATTAGTATATCAGTACTTATGAAAATAAAGTTTATAATTAATTCGTGATACTTTTACATCTAATTAGCCATCTATAACATTTCTCCCTTTGGCAATTTCAATTAAACTGATTTATAGTCCTACTTCATCAACACAATATAAAAATAAACTCTTGTAATGCAAGTCAAAAGTTGTTAACGAGTCTCTTTTATCACCAATAAGTTTTAAACAACTAAGTAAGAAGTATTACTCAAATAAATAAAAAGTACTCGAATATAAAGTATATTTTATTACCATTAAAAGCAGACATACATTTACAAGTTTAATAGATTCAAGATATTAAATACAATTAAAATAGCTTTTCCTGGTATTATTTGTCTCTTATTGTTTATAATTATTAAACTATGTGTGTGATAGATTTTATGAAATTTTTTTTAAACACTACAAATGCCATGCAAAAAATTTATCAGCCATTTACACACCATCATTGCATTATATTTATTAAAAACAAAAACTCTTGCCCGTTAAAACTTAATGTAAGGCAGAAGCTGTGGACGAATCAGCTGCATGACTAATGATTTTTGAAATTTCATCTATAGATTTTGCTCTAACACAACACAGGGTATACAATTACTTTTCACTGCCATTAGAAGACATCACAACTGTAGTTGGTGATCGATTAGATTTACATGCTGTTCTTCTAAGATTGTCTTCTTCAATATCCACAAAACTATTCTATAACTATTCAACAATCTTGATGCTTGGCGACAGCTGCAAACTTAATCTACGTTCTTCGTCTTTTCTTCAAGTCCGGTTGTCTGTTTGAATTCATAAGCTTCAGTTATACTTTTGTGGTCCATGTGCGTTATGAATGTACAATCTTGTATCTTGTAATTGGTATTTGTAGTAAACCATAATGTAAATAAGCGCACACAGTACATATTGTACATGTAATTTACATTCCTTTATTGTAAAGAAAAAGTAAGAACAAAAACCCTTGCCCGTTAAATCTTAATTTAAGCCAGAAGCTGTGGACGAATAAGCTGCGTGACTAATGATTTTTGAAATTTCATCTATAGATTTTGCTCTAACACAGCACAGGGTATACAACTACTTTTCACTGTCATTAGAAGACATCACAACTGTAGTTGCTGATCGATTAGATTTACATGCTGTTCTTCTAAGATTGTCTTCTTCAATATCCACAAAACTATTCTATAACTATTCAACAATCTTGATGCTTGACGACAGCTGCAAACTTAATCTATGTTCTTATTGTCTTCTTCAAGTCTGGTTGTCTGTTTGAATTTAAAAGCATCAATTATACTTCTGTGATCCATGTGCGTTATGAATGTACAATCTTGTATCTTGTAATTGGTATTTGTAGTAAACCATAATGTAAATAAGCGCACACAGTACATGTTGTACATGTAATTTACATTCCTTTATTGTAAAGAAAAAGTAAGAACAAAAAGTCTTGCCCGTTAAAAATTAATGTAAGCCAGAAGCTGTGGACGAATCAGCTGCATGACTAATGATTTTTGAAATTTCATCTATAGATTTTGCTCTAACACAGCACAGGGTGTACAATTACTTTTCACTGCCATTAGAAGACATCACAACTGTAGTTGGTGATCGATTAGATTTACATGCTGTTCTTCTAAGATTGTCTTCTTCAATATCCACAAAACTATTCTCTAAGTATTCAACAATCTTGATGCTTGGCGACAGCTGCAAACTTAATCTACGTTCTTCTTCTTTTCTTCAAGTCCGGTTGTCTGTTTGAATTCATAAGCTTCAGTTATACTTTTGTGGTCCATGTGCGTTATGAATATACAATATTGTATCTTGTAATTGGTATTTGTAGTAAACCATAATGTAAATAAGCGCACACAGTACATATTGTACATGTAATTTACATTCCTTTATTTTAAAGAAAAAATAAGAATAAAAACTCTTGCCCGTTAAAACTTAATGTAAGCCAGAAGCTGTGGACGAATCAGCTGCATGACTACTGATTTTTGAAATTTCATCTGTTCTTCTAATATTTTCTTCTTCAATATCCACAAAACTATTGTAATAACTATTCAACAATCTTGATGGTTGAGGGCAGCTGTAAACTTAAAGTACGTTCTTATTGTCTTCTTGATGTCTGATTGTCTGCTTGAATTAATGAGCTTCAGTTTATATATTTCTTTGTCCATGTGCGTCATGAATCCACAGTTTTCTGAAATAAAAGAAAACACAAAGTATCTATTCATAAAATAATTTATATTGGTGAAAGAATGTTTTGATTATTTGAATGATTCTGCAAAAGTATTTTATTGCTTTCAGAACTATTCAAATACACAAATGAATTTAAGTAATAAGTAATACTTATCTAATATTCCCTCCGTCGTTGCTAAAACGTATTTCTGTATATTTTTAATGTCAATAAATCTTTATTGCAATTTACTCCAAATTGGAGTAAAGTAGACTTAACCTGCTTAACCCGCTCCGTGTGTTGTGTCCGCATTTGGCCTGCCGCCGTGCACGGCCGCACCACCGCGGCGAGAGTTTCGCCACCGCGCCGTTATCTGTACCGAGGGCGGCACCGTAGAGGTGCATTAAGAAATAATCGTTGGTCCAACACTGAGGACTACCCACGTGCAGCCTACACGATACGGGGCTCACATCGTCGAAGAGTTACCCGCGTGGTGTCGGCGCGCTACGGGGTCCTCACCCATCGAGTTAAGGAGTACCCACGTGGAGCCTGCTCGCTGCCACTGCATCAAGCTGCGCGGCGCCCGCCGTGCATATAGCCGGCTTTCCACGAGGGAAGACGAGCGGTCGACAAGAAGACGACCATCAGGACGTGTCATTCGGGAAACCGAATACGTCATCGCCAAGAGGATTAGGAGGCGGACGAGTCCAATTTTTGTCACAGGGGGCGCGTACCATCGGATCGGAGTTGTACTAGGGCAAGTCCGTCTTCTTCGCTCTCAACACCGATCCGATTGGGCTCGGATGCTTCGTCCTAATATTTGGACAAACGTATCGTTCCAGTTTTATTTTTATTAAATTTTGCGACTTGTCGTCTAGTCAACTAGTCTGGTCATTATATTTGATGGAAATTTAACGATTTCTAATTTATTGAGATTAATTTACTTAAAACTTGAGTACATGTAGCTTGAAATTGGACCTATTTAATTGAGTTTGAGTTTATTATGAATTTAATTTGTAGTCTTTGTAGCTAGTCTTGCAGAAATCGAATGCAATTTTTGCCATGGTTATGTTACTTGATCTTGCAGTTTTATTGCTGCCTGCTGATACTTCATCTCGACTGCAACTTCGACTGCTGGCCCACTACTGGCTGCATTCCTGCTTCAGGTGCTGACTACGCTGCAGGGATACCTGGATCCAACGCCTCCAATAACTTCACGTCGAGCAGTCATCGCTCTGGATCAGCTGCTGACTTACCGAGGGAACGTCAACAGACGCACTCAACGTTGCATCTTCAAGCGCGTTCATACCAGCATAAGTATAACCTAGGCTAAGACTTAATTGTAATAATTCTCACTGATGGTTACACTACTCACGAGTGTGTAAACATAGTTAACGCAATACAAAGGTTAAGTAGTCAAATTTTGTCGCAAGTCTTTTCTTAATATTGATCTCAAAAGCTTCACTTCTTCAGATTAACTCGGCAAACTAATTGCTAATCTAAGTAATTTTGATCTCAAAATGGAGGACTATCATGCTAAACAGCTGGCGCTCCAAACAAAAATTGACAACTTATTTGAAAACTTTAAATCCAAAGGTAAAGATAATATGACTAAGGGTAATGCCGGAGTGCGCTTAGCCGGTCTTGAGAAAAATTATGTTAGCTTTCAGCAGAATCACGAGAAAATCTTGCATCTCAAGGATCTTGATAAAACCCATGCCTATTTCTCAACTGGTCTATCTGACCTAGTTGAAGTTTTTTTTTTATCGCAAAGGTGAGTTTCTTGATTTCCGAGAAAACCTTAGAGAAAAAAACGCTGCAGTAGGCGCTTCTACCTCCAATGCTGCGTCAGTTCCTCCAAGCACTGCTCAAACTACTAATGTTTCGTTTCGCCTAGTTTGAAATTGCATTATCTTCGAACTCACCTTACAAGTGAAGCACTTGAGAAAATTAAATCTCTTCCCATTTCAAATGATAATTACGAACGAGCATGGACAAACTTAATCGAGTATTACGAGAAACGACGTCGTATTGTTGGCTATCACATTTCAGAAATCTTTTAAGTCAAACCCATGAAGTCAGACATTTCGTCAGAAGTTAAACGTGTTTACAGGGAACTTTTCAACCCTATAGCTAGTCTAACATCTCTTAACAGAGCAGAGTCTTTAGGAAGTAATCTAATGGTACATTTTGCACTTATGCAACTTGATTTCAATACGCGTAAGGAATGGGAAAGACATCTTGATGACAGTATTGATCCACTCACAATGGAACAACTTCAAGCCTTTCTTCGAAGTCAAACCCTCACTCTAGAGGCCATCGAGGCTGGCACTAAATCGTCTTCGAATAATAACCCGAAATCACAGTCATCAAATTCAAAGTCACGTGAATCAGAGCATGACAATCCTCAGTCGGTTTATTCACATCAAACCTCACCTTCAAACCCATCAAAAAAGAAATGTTCGATTTGCAATCAATCACATTTTACAAACAGATGTGAACGATTTCTCAATAAAACGATTCCTGAGCGAAAGGAATTGATCAAATCCTCTAATCTTTGTTACAATTGTTTAGCGAAGCACAACGTTAGAAATTGTACTTTCACGCACCGATGCATTCTTTGTAAAGCTAAGCGTCACACTTTGGTGCACACTGACAGCAATCAAATAATCAGTTCGCCGCAGACTGATAGATTAACTCAGTGTCCAGCACCTCTAACCCAAACTGTTGCAACGTTGTCGTTTCCAATGACTTTCAACTTGCCTCTCAGTCAGTCTCCCTTAATAGTGGAGTAAGTACTAAAAGTAATGAAGTACTTTTATCTACCGCGAGAGTTAACGCCCTTGGTCCTAACGGAACCAAAATTCAAGTTCGTGCGCTCATCGACCCCGGATCTCAAATCTCACTTGTTACACAAGCTTTGTGTAACTTGCTCTCAATAGATTGTAGAACCAGTCACACGCACATTCAAGGTATAGGCGAATGACAGCTGCTGTTTCTTCTAAGGTAGCTTGTCTTTCTATACAACCTCATTTTAATTCAACTTTCTCCTTAAAGGTTGACTCTATAGTTTTGCCAAAACTCTCATCTTATAAGCCCCCCGTCGTACGTGGTAATTCTAATTTCGAATACTTAAGAGGGCTGCAACTAATAGACCCCATGTATCTCGAACCGTCACGTATCGATATTCTACTCGGTGCAAGCGCTTACGCGCAAATGATTGAAAATCAAATAGTTAAGGGCCAAAGTCTTCAGCCGATAGTACTTAGTTCCAAACTCGGATGGATCTTGACAGGAAATCTCTCTTCTTCACCTTCAGAAATAGGGCTAGAATCAATATCTCTTCATTGTTCGAACAGTTGCGAGCATGAAGCCAAACTTTTGGAGCTCGTACAAGATTTTTGGAGGGCGGAGGAGATAGTCACTGACAAAAAATCTTACTCGCCTGACGAACAAGCATGCGAGGATTTTTATCGAAAAACAACTCGTCAAGATGAAACAGGGCAATATATAGTAAGCCTTCCCTGGAAAAGTCGAGAGCAGTTGAGTTGTGCTCATCTCGAAAACTCTCATTCTGCCGCAGTACGCGCACTCACTCGTCTCGAAGCAAACTTCACTAATCACGAGAAATTGAAATTAGCTTATATTGATTTCATAAAAGTGTACATTGACTTAGGTCATATGTCAATCTCATCGAATTTTGATTCGTTATCTAGCAACTCTCAAGCCTTCTTACCCCACCATGGTGTGTAGAAAGAAACAGGTAAGACAACCAACTTACGTACTGTGTTCAATGGCTCCAGCAAATCTAAATCAGGAATTTCGATCAATGACCTCCTACACGTTGGGCCCAATCTTCTTCAGAATCCAGTCGCTTTGATCTGTGCTTGGCATAGGTAGAAGGTCGCTCTTTCAGCTGACGTGTAGAAAATGTTCAGGCAGATTGGTGTCGAACAATGTGATCAACCTTTTCAGTCGATTTTATGGCGTTTTGACAAGAGTGAACCCATTCAAGTTTATCGATTAACTACCGTGACGTATGGATTGGCATGTTCGCCATTTCTAGCTATACGCACTCTCCTGAAATTAGCCGAAGACTATGGCAAAATTTATCCAATCGCAGCTGAAGTCGTCCGATCAGAAATGTACTCAGATAATGTGCTTTCTGGTGCACACTCTTTTGAAGAAGCTTTGCAGAAACAAGATGAATTAATTCAACTCTTTAAAAAAGGTCATCTCAATCTTCGAAAGTGGACTTCGAATAATGCTGAACTACTATCCTATTTACCCTCGAATATGTTAGCTGCAGATTCCATTTCTTTATTTGCCTCAGAAACGTCTGTTCCAAGTTTGGGTATAGATTGGTAACCAAATACAGACTATTTCAATTTTCACATAGAAGATACTCCCGTTGACCTGCCATTTACCAAACGTTCAGTTCTTTCGAAAATTGCTCGGATCGTCGATCCTATGGGATCGCTAGCACCCATGGTGATCATTACTAAAATTATTATGCAGTCTCTATGGATTGTTAAGGTTGGTTAAGATGAGGAACTTGCTCATGAAATTTCTAATCGTTGGTAAAATTGGTTGCATGATCTTCAATCTATTTCTGAGAACAAAATCCCTCGCTGGATTGGATACACGCTCCAATGTGAACTTCTCCAAATCCACGGATTCGCCGATGCCTCAAAATTTGCGTATGGTGCAGTAGTCTACCTACGCTTAATCCAAACACAAGAAGTGCTTGTCACACTTCAAGTGGCTAAAACGCGAGTAGCTCCACTTAAGACACTAAGAATACCTTGCTTAGAGCTTTGCGCTGCGTTGCTACTTGCACGACTCGTTCAAACGTTCATCGAATCTTTCCCACTAAAGGTTGAGAATATTCATCTATAGTCAGACTCTGCAGATGTCCTCTTTTGGCTAAAAGACCTCCCATCTAGATGGGGTGTATTTGTAGTTAACAGATGTTCAGAGATTCACACTCTGCTATCTGCTGCACGTTGGCCTCACGTCCGCTCTAGTGATAACCCCGCTGATGTCATTTCAGGAGGTATTGACCCCTCAAAACTAGCTTCGCATAGCTTGTGGTGGAAAGGTTCCGTTTGTCTTTCTGATAGCCATGAACCATAGTCAAGGTCTCATGAAGAGCTCAACTTTACTGTAAACAGTCTAAATCTTTAACCTAGTCACACTCTAGTCGCTAGTAAGAGCATTCCAAATTCTGTCGAGAGTTCTCCAGAAATTTGGAGTCTCATTGACAAGTACTCTTCCTTACGTAAATTTTTACGAATGGCTTCGTATTGCTTCCGATTCATTAATAGAATCTGCTCGAAATTAGCGCGTACGACGTCTTCAAATTCAGGTCTTAGTTTTCTCTTTGTTTGTCAATCCCTACTGTGCCACTACTCTCCGAGTTCAAAGGAGATCAGCGCTAGTAATTTTGCAAACAGCAAACTTTGTTTGATCTACTAGTTCAAACAGCGTATTTTAAATTTGAACTCCAACAGTTACAGCGAAAAAGTAAACTTTCAACGAAAAGTACTCTTTTGCCGTTAAATCCCATGATACAAAATCATTTGCTCAGGGTGGGCGGTCGATTTTCTCACTCTCTTCTCGAAGATGCTAAGCATCCACTTATTTTACCTGCTGATTGTCACTTTACAACGTTGTTAATTAGAGATGCTCATCATCGCACTCTTCAAGGTGGCACTCAATTAACACTTGCCACACTCAGACGTCAGTACTGGATAGTGAAAGGTCGATCCACGGTAAAGAAAGTCATCAGAGCCTGTCTCACATGCTCACGCCATGCTGCTCGAGCACCTACTCAATTAATGGGTGATTTACCCCAGGCTCGCGTGAGACCTTCATCGCCTTTTGAACGTTCTGGTGTTGATTACGACGGCCCGATTAACGTCCGGCTTACTAAAACCAGGGGGAAGGGCACCATGAAAGGTTATATCGCCATTTTCATCTGTATGGATTTTTATAGATTTTACACATAAAAATGATAATGTATTCAAATACATTAAAATATGTATTATAAACGTTGCTATAATCTTTTCGATGGATAGATTTTTATTAAAAATAAAATATTCAAAGCAATAGTTTATAGAGCTCTTATGGAATTAGCAAATATCCTTATAGAATTATGTAGGAAGTCCCCATTAAAAACATAGTTTGGGTCTTTTTTTTATAAATTGCGTATTTGCTGACTAGAAAGCCTTTGTAATTTTTTATGATGAGTATTTTTCAATGTAAATAAAAAAAACAAGACCAAATTAATAAAACGTTATGTATTTATGATTCGACTTGTACAAGTTATACAAGTACTCATAAAACCTCATTTACCCTCATAGAAATATCTTGGTTTGTCATTAAATGCTATAAACTATGCTTCACTCTACCTTTGTAAAATGATTATCTCTTGAACGGTCTTAATCGGAAATTAATATATTCAAGTGGCACTTTAGTTTCTTGTACACAAATCGCGATTAGAAGCGGCAATAGTTTTGTAACACACGAAAATAAGAGTGGGCTGTGCTCCACGTAAAGCGACGTGAACTCCCCAACATGCAAGATGAAACGCGAACCATATTCGATCCCACTAATGTTTGCACTTTCGAATAAATAGCATTTCGTCCCGCATCTGCCAGCTGGACTCGTCAGTAAGGCATAGTGCGGACAGACTCCGCCTTACACGCTAGAAAACGTATTAATTCACACGCGTCCGTTAATTTATCCGAATCCCTCACGCCCCGTGTTATGTCATAATTACAATTCCTACAAGCATGCGCTCACAACTACGATCACGCGTACCCCTCCACGTGATCGTTGTTGACTCGACCGGAGCTCGAGCACGACTGACTGAGCGGGCGCATGCGGCTCGCAAGTGTCCGCGCATTCCGCACATCGCGTGTGCTCCCCACCCCCGGCGCGTCCCCCACCGCACCGGCACCCTACGCCGCTCCGACGCTCTCGGGCTCTCCACGTAGCTCAAGCGCTCTCTCCCCTTCCCACCGCGTAACTGCCGCAACTTCTAGAAATTTCTGACCTTCGCTTTTGTTTTCGTCTTATCTTACACGAAAATAAGATAATTATTTACAAAATTATTTAAAAACGCATAAAACCTCATAAAATAGATCATACTTTTTTATAAAATGTACATTTTTTGGCATGGTGTGGTTTGTGCACATAAGAATTATGCACATATTTATTGTGCACACTTTAGCATTGGAGTATACACATAGATATAGATATACACCAATGCTAAAGTGTGCACAATAAATATGTGCATAATTCTTATGTGCACAAACCACACCATGCCCATTTTTTCTGATAAAGTAACGTTAATTGTGTAACAGAAAATACATGTATTATAATACGTATTATTATATTATATAGTTTTTTCCAATAATTATATTGCATATACAATAAGCTTTTTAATGTATGTATTTGCACCCGGAATTTCTATATAATTCCATTTTTATATTGTTATGCACTATTCACATAAAAGCCCATTAACCTTTTCATATATGCATCATAAATTCTTATTTACTTTTTATATGCATATCCTTGTTAAAGCTAAATCAATTAATGCTCAATAAATGAGAAAAATACTATATAATGTTATACAATATCAAATGGTAAAAACTTATTAAATCTCATATAATATTTTTACGCAGGTATTCTTTTGGTAAATTGGATTTTACTAATAACTATTATAAACGTTTTAGTAGGAAATACTATATTATCCTTATGAATTAATTTACTTATAGCAACCCATACTTTTTTAATGAGATTTTCCTTATAAATCCAAGTAAGTTTGTACTGTAGAAATTGCTATTGTATTTCCCCATTAATACACGTAAAATATGCTGAACCTCATATAACCTTATAAAATATTTAATGGGAATTTTTTTTGGCTGATTAAAATCGTAGATTTTTTATGCGGTTTAATAAGGTTCTATAGGGCCGTTTCAACAGGGTAGAGACGCTCGACTGTCGTCCGAACGGCTCGGGTTCAAGTCCCGATGCCGGCGCGTATTTCTTAGTATTTTCCTAAATCCATCGACCCGTTATAATTAGTATAATATCCGTCATTAATTGTATTATCATGATGAAGAATTGATCTTATAATTTTATTATTTCTATTGGCTATTGTTATATTTATTTGTGGTATAATTTCAATATTATAATTTATTATTTTTTTTTAATTCATATGAATCATTTACTATAAATAAGGACAATTGTAGAATTAAAATTGTATTATTTTTTGATTGTATTATGTTTTGATGTTGCAAAATACATTTATAAATATTGCATTTTCCTTCTCTGTCTGTAAATTTATTAAAATTATAATTAATATTTTGTTGTAACTATAATGTTTATTTTGCTTTTTGAGTGTAGGTAAATCTAATATAATCACATTAATATTATTTGATTGTTCATTGAAATAATTGCAACTTTTACATTTTGTTTGTACGATGAGTATGTGTGCTATTGTATATTTTAATACAGGAGATTTTATCCATTATAAATTTAGGTTCACCTTGTTGACGTTTTTCAGCATATTTTTCGTATATAAATTTTATAAATGAAAATGAATAGATAATTTAGTAACAATATATTAATTTTAAATAATGAATGAAAACAAGATTAAAATAATATAAAGAGAGATATGGACAACTATAGAATAAAAAACTTATCATTTTTTTAGATATATATTAGTAGTAATAAGTTTTAATTTTATACATAATTTTAAAAAATATTTAATATTCATACCTAAATTTAATTCGAATTATGCCATAAATAGGTGCATTAATTTTCAAATTTAGCTTTAAAATTAATTAAATGAATCAATAAATTAATTTTCAGGAAACCACGTGCCAATGAATTGGCAGCAGTTTTTTGGTTGCCATAAACGCCGATATATATATGTTTGTTACGGGGGGTTTATGGCAACCAAAACTGTATATTAGTACCTACAGCCCAGAGTTCCCTATAGCAAGTGGCTAAAGAAATAATGGACCCTGGGGTTATAGACTAGGTCGGGCGGCATAAACCCCTATATTTAGGAAGTTTATGTGCTCCGGGCACCATAAACATTTTCGGGTGTCATAAACCCCGGTATATATAAAAAAGGTCGGCATAAACCCTAAGTAGCATATGTATATATATGTATATTTATGTCGTTTATCGGTTTTGGAGAGTTTTTCTAGATAATATATACCGGGTTTGAAGAGTTTCTCCGGTTTTGAACAGCCTCTTCACACCGGCAAAGATATATATGACCGGTTTTGGAGAGTTTTCGGCCATTTCCCCGAGTCTATAACCCCAGGGTCCATATTTCTTTAGTTACGTTAAGATAGGCAACTCTGAGAAAAGGAACTATACCTCTCCAAAACCGGTTCACCCACATACTTTTATATATATATATATATATATATATATATATATATATATATATATATATATATATATATATATAATATATACGCTTATCGGGGTTTATGTAGCCCAAGACTGTATATTAGTACCTATAGCCCAGAGTTCCCTATGGCAAGTGACTAACGAAATAATGGACCCTGGGGTTATAGACTCTAGGTCGGGCCGCATAAACCCCTATATTTAGAAATATTATGAAGCCCGGGCTGCATAATCAAAATCGGGCTCGATAAACCCCAATATATAAAAAAACGGGCTTTATAAACGTCTTTCGAGAAATGTATGTATGTATGTATATATACAGGGTGTGACAAAAGTTCCGGGACGGCCAGTTATCTCAGCGGGAATGCATTTTCGGAAAAAATGTTTCATACAAAAGATGTAGGATTTTTCCCTGGCTATCTGATGGTGACCTTGAATTTGACCTTGGGCTTGACCTTCAAGGACATTTGAAGGTCAAGTCGAATTTTTTAAATGGGAACCCTCCTTTTTTATTGCGCAAACCGAAAGAGGGAAAAATTCTCTTTCCAACGATATAAGACACATACGCGGTCAAATGTGATCTAGAGGTCGTTTCAAGGTCAAGTCGGTAAAATGAGGTCAAATTGATCTTGGGCAGTCCAAAGCATGGAAACTAAGGGCGTTGGGAAAAAACTTTCCATACGAAAGTTTCCGCAAATCGAATGGAGCATCTGATGGTGACCATGAATTTGACTTTGGGCTTGACTTTCAAGGTCATTTAAAGGTCAAGTCGAATTTTTTGAATGGGAACCCTCTTTTTGTTGCAGAAATGCGGGAAAACTTACCTTTCCAGGGGTGTAAGATACATACGGGGTTAAAAGTGAGCCGAAGGTCATTTGAAGGACAACGTTCTTATACTCCGATCATCTGGACACCCCATCGAATTTCGTGTATCAGGGCGTTAAAAAACATTTTTTGTGCAAACGTTTCTGGATCAAAACCCAGACCTGGGACCTGGCTAATCACCGCTGACCTTGGAACGACCTTGGGTCGATCCAACGGGGCAAATCGACCCCAGATACGGGTTCAGCGACCCCGAAAACCCATGGGTCCGTGGTTTCAAGCACCTTCTGCAATTCCTTCTGGTTTGACCTTGGAACGACCTTGGGTCGACCCAACGGGCAAACCGACCCCAGATACGGGTTCAGCGACCCCGAAAACCCATGGGTCCGTGGTTTTAAGCACCTTCTGCAATTCCTTCTAGTTTGACCTTGGAACGACCTTGGGTCGATCCAGCGGGGCAAACCGACCCCAGATACAGGTTCAGCGATCCCGAAAACCCATGGATCCGTGGCCCGCATTTCTGCAACAAAAAGAGGGTTCCCATTCAAAAAATTCGACTTGACATTCAAATGACCTTGAAGGTCAAGCCCAAGGTCAAATTCAAGGTCACCATCAGATGCTCCATTCGATTTGCGGAAACTTTCGTATGGAAAGTTTTTTCCCAACGCCCTTAGTTTCCATGCTATGGACTACCAAAGATCAATTTGACCTCATTTTACCGACTTGACCTTGAAACGACCTCTAGATCACATTTGACCCCGTATGTATCTTATATCGGTGGAAAGAGAATTTTTCCCTCTTTCGGCTTCCGCAATAAAAAAGGGGGCTTCCCATTTAAAAAATTCGACTTGACCTTCAAATGACCTTCAAGGTCAAGCCCAAGGTCAAATTCAAGGTCACCATCAGATAGACAGGGAAAAATCCTACATCTTTTGTATGAAACATTTTTTCCGAAAATGCATTCCCGCTGAGATAACTGGCCGTCCCGGAACTTTTCACACACCCTGTATATATATATATATATATATATATATATATATATATATATATCTATATATATATATATATATATATATATATATATATATATATATATATATATATATATTGTCACACTCCGCTGGGGATCAGGGCAGAGGTGCGCGGGTCATTACTAAATTCACAGAACAACCGGGTAAAACTCTAAGTAGTTTATTACTATAAATTAAATGTACAATACACGGTATGGGCGCCAGGTGCACACGCAACATGCACCAAATCTTAAGCCTTCGCCGGCTACCTTCACTGAGAGCAACGAATGCTAATCTAAGCTACAGCAACAGCACGAGCTGCAGCTGGCGTGAGTTCGGAGTCTCTCGCGACTCCCTACGCGGACACGCACACACACCACGCGTGGAACAACGGGGACTGGAAATAAAAGGGGCAAACCTCGGCCAGGAGGTTCCGCTACTGCAGGGCTCTCGTTCTCTCTCTCCTTCTGCTTCCTTAGCTGGGCCCTCGACGACACCCGTCGTTGCAGCTCTCACTCTCTCTCGGCGACGACGCTCGTGGGGCACACACGCGCGAATCTGTTTCGGTCTCCTGCTTGCGGCACGCGGCACGGCGGTAGGCGACAGAATGGAGCCGGCCGGTACGCGTGTATGCTGCTTCGCTGCGGCGCAGTTCCCCGATCGGCCGTCTTTTTTACTGCGGCGCGCGCAAGCAGTCCTTCTCGGCTGACGATGCTCCCACGCGCCGACGGCCGGACAGCCGCATACGGCTCGGCCCTCTCTCTCTCTCTCTCTCTCTCTCTCTCTCTCACTCTATCTCTCTTTCTATCTCTCTCTCTCTCTCTCTCTCTCTCTCTCTCTCTCTCTCTCTCTTGGCTGGCGTCGGCTGCTCTTGTCAGCAGCATAGGAGAGCGAGAGCCGCTGCCGCTTCAGCTATAGCTTGTCCTCGCTGTAGCTGTGGCTGGTCGACTCCTTGGCCGAGCTAGACGGGAGGGAAAAACTGTGGGAAAGGTGCACGCCTAGACATGGGTAGCTGGAGAGACCGTGCGCACGTAAGTATGTGTGCACAGAGGACAGCAGTTGGGGAGATGCGGGCGCGCACATGTGTGTGTACGACGTCGCCAGCCGAGTCGGCGCACGCCGCGACCGCCGTGTATCTGACTAAACGCTCTGCCTTCAGTGACAGGCAATTTGCCGTGTGACAATATATATATATATATATATATGGGTCCAGATACATGTATTATACTTCAAGATTTTGCTGAAAATTTCTTATTTGTTTGTCAAGACTCGATCCAAGCATTTTATTTTAATAATACACAAGCAACTGTACACCCGTTTGTAGTGTATTATAAAGAAGACAATAACGACAAATTACAAACCTTATCTGTATGTGTTATTAGTGATTGTTTAAAACATGATGCTTGTGCATTTAACACTTTCCAAGGGCAACTCATTGCACTTCTAAAACGAGATTTTCCGTTTATTGAGAATGTACATTATATGTCAGATGGAGCACCTACCCAATACAAAAACAAGTAAGAGTACTTTTATTGTAGTATATTAATACGTATTATATGAACAAAATAGACACCTTTAGATTTTTGTTCATTAAATGACCTGAAAAAATTTAATTTTAATTATTAAGAATATGTCAAAGTAATATTCTGAAAGTATATTTAATTTGTGTGAATAACTATTTTGAGACCCAGAACATCAAAATCCATAAAGATCCTGGACCTGCAGGTTACACCCGAGTTAAAATTTTACATTATGTAGAAAACAGCTTTAAAGATAAAATTACTAAAACAGTTCTTTATTTTTTCTGTATATCAAATTTTAAAAAAGCAACAACTTCTACGATGCAAGTTCAAATAATTTGTATTATTATGTACACAATATTAAACAGATTTATTTTATTTTTTATAATTTTTACCTTCACGATAGTATTTATTTACTGTAGGAACAATTTCATTAATATCTGCCATCATGAGGAGCATTTTGACTTAAAAGTTAAGACGCACAACTTTTTTTCTACTAGCCATGGGAAAAGTCCGTGTGATGGATGTGGAGCAGTGGTTAAACGAACAGTACGCAAGGCATCCTTACAAAGAACATCAGAAAAACCAATTTTAAATCCAAAAGACGTGTATGATTACGTTAGTGAAAATATTGATGGAATAAGGTAAAAATAATATAATTTAGATTTTTTGACTATATTATTTCATTATGTATTTGAATAATAAATCATTATGTGTTATAAAAATATAGAATATTTGGTTTTTAGACCTATTTGGGTGAGTCAAGAAACAATTGAGAAAAGGCGTAAAGTACTAGAATGCCGTTTTAAATTGGCCCGAACTATACAGAATACAAGAAAATATCACTGCTTTATACCCATTGATGATTCAACATTAAAAGCAAAACTTACTTCGTTTGATAATGATTATAAAATAGTTAAAATAAAATGAATATTACAAAAAAAAATTTTACTTAAATTCTTATTTTCAACTTTAATTATCTATAAAGTCTGCATAGGTAATTTAATCAACCTAAAGCCATTACTATCGCTTGCTCGCGTCGCATGCGCGTATGGCTTGCTCGCATCGCTTGGGCTGATCGCACGTGCTTCTCGCATAGTGTAGACACGGCCCAAGATCTTCAAAATATGCAGCCTCAGCACTTTTTTTAGGACAATTATGCCAAACTTATGGTTGATCTTGTAAATAAAACTTTTCCTATATTTTACAAGCTCTAATTTTACCACGTGAAAAATATTTTTTTATAAAAACGGCTATAACTTTGGCTCTAATGGTCCTAGAAAAATCAGCGACTACGGATTTTAAAGGTCTAGGAACCACCTTTGTATCTATGTTACGTATACGTGTCAAAAATAATTATGAGATGGTAGAATTCATGTCAGTAGAGAGCCATTTTTGATTATTTTAGGTATCGAAAAATTAGATATTATAATGCTCGACAAAAAATTATTTTTTGACTTTTTCCTATGATAGGAAAAGAGTATAGTTAGATAACATCATATTCTAATGAAAAATACTTTTGTTAATGATTTTTAATTAAAATTCGGTTGACACTATAACCATGAACACGGTTGATTGAATTAAAGGCCTCGTTGAGACAAAAAAAAATGAGACCTAGTGAGCTCAAAAATGTGGAACCAGTTACGAGATATAGAGGTTTAAAGATGATCTAAAAATGATGAAATGCAATGACCATATCACAGATCGCCAATAAAACCTAAATCATCATTTCATATCAGTGTATTTTTTTTTCTTAAAATTTGAAGAAAGACAAAAAAAATGAGATCTCACCGACCACATTTTGTTAAAATTTCAGCCTTTTAGAATTTTTTGAAAACTGGCTAAAAACAGGTCGAAATCAGGGTTTAAAAAAATTCCAGCAGGAATTAGAAATGAGATAAGGGGCTGAAATTTTGCACAAGCTATTTTTTTATATGTACTTTCATAAAAAAAATCGTCGACAAAATCGACGACTCCCCCGCGCACACTTTTTAAAAAAAGTACAGGAACGACCCATATATATTATACATTTCTCGAAAGGGGTTTATAAAGCCCGTTTTTTTATATATAGAGTTTTATCGAGCCAGATTTTGATTATGCAGCCCGGGCTTCATAATATTTCTAAATATAGGGGTTTATGCGGCCCGATCTAGAGTCTATAACCCCAGGGTCCATTATTTCTTTAGTCACTTGCCATATGGAACTCTGGACTGTAGGTCCTAATATACAGTCCTGGGCTACATAAGCCCCGATAAGTGTATATATTATATATATATATGTATATAAATTGTAACGGGGTGCAGCTAGGGAGAGGGTAATAATCCCACTCAGGGGTCCGCACGCTCGGGCGACTCACCGTTGTAGAATTACCTGTAGGTCGGCAGAAGCACCTCGGCACAGGTTCCGAACATGCGAGTCCGGCTTCTATTGTAGAAAGCTTAGGCCGCTTTCTACCAGAGCCGGCGCTGCCCTCTGCCGCTGCTACCAACTGCTGCCCGCGAACTACCGGCTGCTACCTACGACCCAGCTTTACCAGCGCAGCCGGTCTTTCCCGTACAATGCCGCTCGGTATAACCTCCAAGCGGCCGATGATATACTTACTCCCGCTACCGATGCTCCTCTAGGAGGTAATGCCTGCGACTAGCTGCAGCGCTGAAAGAAATGGTAGAGGGTGGTATTCGGAGAGTATGGAGGGTTACGGTCCGCTAATAAATACTCGTGACTCGACTATTAAGATAAAACAAGAGGGGGTTTATTCCAATTAAATCTGTCGCGCTAAGGGGCGCGACACCCGAACAAGCAAGTTACAAACACGCGCAGGCCGAGACCTCTTCGCGCTGGCGACCGGAGCTACCGACCTAACCTCCCACACGAGGCACACGTGGCCGCGACGTAAGCGGCGGCAGATGTAGTGGCGGGGCCGCTCCCCCGCTCACTCGCTACAAGCACGCCACAAAAATGCATGCGCACTTACACGGGGCTGGCCAGCCATCGCCGCCAGCGCTCTCTCTCTCTCTCTCTCTCTCTCTCTCTCTCTCTCTCTCACACACTCTCGTGGACTCGCACTCGCTGCAAGGGAAGGGCGGGGATGGAACAGGCCCGGCTGTGCCCGTCCCTCTCTAGTAGACGCTCTCTCTCTCCCACGCTCTCTGGTGGTTGGTGGAGGCGCTGTGGCGGTTACGGTTGCAGCGGTGGAGGTGCGACATACTCACTCACTCTGCAGGATGCGCGGCGGTGACGGACGACTACTTTGGCCGCGGCGTCTCTTTCGCGGCAGCACCGCGGCTTCTTCTCCGTTTGTCTTCTTCGCGCGCCGCGGAGCGCGCTATTTCTCACGATAAGTGCGAGAGCCCGAGATTCAAACCTCGCCACGCTGTATCCGTGCTATATATCGGCCCGTTATACCCCGCACCCAGATTTTGCGTTCCCTGGACGCTACATCGGAAAAAGGAAGGGCGCTGAAATAAATAGGCAAACACGGGGTAAAGTTCTTAATCTTTATTAGCCCTCAATTTACAGGGCGTCCACGCATCGCGGTTTTCGAGGACCGTCGCGTCCTCGTCGCGGTTAGAGGGCGGTGGAAGGCCCGATCCGAGCGGGATCAGGAGGTCCGTTGACCTCGACTCGGGCCCTCGGCGGCCTTCCGCGTACCCGGCTCGGTTGGGTCGAATCGGGTGGTACCGCAGTTATCGGCTCGAGTGGGTTCACGACCTCTGCTCGAGCTCCTGGGGGCCACCCGCGTTCCCTAAATCATGGATCATTTAGAGGGGCGACTGCTGGTTGATCGCTCGTATGCACAGCCTCCGAGTCGTTCCCCTCTTCCGGCTGTTCAGATTCCGGGGATACGATGTGATAGGCTTTTAGCTGTTCTGCAGCCACCACCTCCTGGATCTGCCCGTTGTCACCTACCAGGTGATACGTGTTGGATCCAAGGGCATTCGTAATCCAATACGAACCGTCGAACTTCGGCGCTAATTTCGACGCGATGCCCTTGGCTGCTGAGGAGAGTGTGTGCTAGCGTCATAGTGCGCGGCTTGGCAGTCTTGAGCAATCCTCGCCTGAGAAGCGGCCCGCTGATGTAGTTCGGTAAGGGCGTCAAGCCACTCCTTCCAACGAGCCAAGCTTTCCTGTTGAGCCGGGATTTCTGCTGCCACCTCTTGCAATCTCCGCTGCATGCCAGGGGGTTCGGGCCGCCTTCCATAGAGTAACAAGGCCGGGCTCATCCCGGTGGAATTCTGCACAGCTGTGTTCATGGCGAAGAGAAATTCCGGAAGCTTCTCGTCCTATGCCGTGTGCCGCTCCTTAAGGTAAGAAGCGACCATCGTCTTCAGCGTGCGGTTGGCGTGCTCCACCGGATTAGCCTGGGGGTGGTAAGTTGGAGTGATCGTGTGATGCGCACCTCACCCCTTCAGGAAGTCTTCCATTGCGTGGTACCGAAGAAAGATCTTCCGATTCAGCTCCCCAACCACCGTTTTGGCGTTGGCCTTGCTTACGGGGAGGCCTCCACCCACCTGGTGAAAAGGTCTTGAAGCATAAGGATGTACTCGAAGCCTTTCGAGGTGCGAGGCAGCGGCCCGATAATGTCTCCAGCCACGATTTGCCATGGTCTCTCGACGACTCGGCGTTTCATGGGGCCGGCTAGAGCTCTCTGTTCCACTTTGAAACACTGACACGTCTCGCAGTTACGTACGTACTCCTGCGTTTCCGTATAGTAGCGCGGCCAGTAGTAGCGCAGCGCTACTCTGGCAAAGGTTTTCTCTCTGCCAATATATCCAGCAGTTGCGTCGTCATGGCATTCCTGCAACACCTCGCGACGACGCTCATCTGACACGACCAGTTTCCAGGCATCTTCGTCGTCGCCGAGGGTTGAGTCTACCTCCAGGTTGGGGTGGTACCGATAGAGATTGCCCCCGACGATTTTTTACGTCGGGTACTCGTTGGGCTGCTCTCTGACCTTGGCGCTCCATTCTTGATGCCACATGTCCTCGGTGTTAGCGAACCAGGACACCGCGGCCACCTCCGGACCTTCCTCGTCTTCGTACATGCGAGAGAGGACATTGGCCACGTGGTTCAAGGCGCCTTTACGATGTTCAATCGTAAACCGGCGGCCCTGCCGCTCCAACGCCCAACAAGCGAGCCGGCTCGTCGGGCACTTCATTTGACAGAGACACCGCAAACTACTGTGGTCTGTCACGACTTCGAACTCGTACCCTTCGATGTAGGGGCGAAACATCTGGATTTCCCATACGACTGCGAGGCACTCTCTTTCGGTTACGCTAAATTTCGCTCAGCCGGAGAGAGCATCCGGCTCGCGAACTTCATTACCCGCTCTTGCTCTTCTGACTCCTGAAGCAGTACGGCTCCTAGTGCCACGTCACTCGCATCCTTCTGCACAATGAACAGCCCGTTAGAATAGGGGCGGTGCAGTACCGGCGCGGTCATGATCATCGCCCGAAACAGGTCAAAAGCGTTCTGCTGTTCCTGCAGCCACTCATACCTCTGGTTCTTCTTGGTTAGGTTAGTGAGTGGCTCGGCGATGGTGGCATAATTCGGTATAAACTTCCTATACCAGGATGACGTACCTAGGAACCTTCGCAGCATCTTCAGGTACGGTGGCACCGGATAATTCTTAATGGGCTCGATCTTGGCCGGGTTAGGCCTCGTGCCGACCCGGTTGACCAGGAAGCCCAGGTACGCTACCTCTGACTTGCAAAACACGCACTTCGCAGCGTTCAGCGTCAGTCCAGCAGCTCCGGGCGGTTCTAGCACCATTCGCAAGCACTTCTTGGGCTGCTCGAACGTTTCGGCAACTATGATGATGTTGTCGAGGTATGCATAGACGTACGGCTCGAGTTCGGGTACGAGCACTTGGTCGATGAGCCGCGAGAAGGTAGCGGGCGCGTTCGTTAGAACATACGGCATCCACCGGAAGTGGTATAAACCCATTCCTGGCATCGTGAAGGCGGTGATCAGACGCGCTTCTTGCGCTAGCGGTATCTGGTTATACGCGCTATTGAGATCTAGCGTGGAGATGAACTTCACCTTCCTCAGCTTCTGCAGAATATCTTGCATATTCGGCAGAGGATAGGCGTCGAGTTTGGTGACTGCGTTCACCTTAAGCAAGTCGTTGCAAAACAGTCGCGTGCCGTAGCTCTTCGGCGTCATCACGACGGGGCTCGACCAACCACTCTTGGAGAGCTCAATAAATATTAATAATAATGAATAAGGATAATCTTCTATTACATAATATCATGAAAAACTTATTTTTTCATTTAAAATTTCTGTAATGTTTTTTAAAAACATTATTCTTAACATTTATTAATTTTTAAAATACTAAGTATATTATATTTAACAAAATAATGCAGAATATATATGTAGTTCATTACGTCCGCTCTGATTTCATTTGTAACTTATTGATCATAAAATCCAGTAATATTTCAATTTTTGGCCGCCATTTTATATTTACAAAATCTGAGTTCAGATTCCTAATCAGCGAATCCGGAAACTCACTATGTACAATTTTTAACAAACTCGAGTAAAATTTCAATTTTTCTTAGTCATCTTAAGTCCACCAGTTTGAATTAAAATTTTCAGCAAAATCCAATAATATTTCAATATGTGTCCGACATCTTAGATCCGCCATTTTGAATTCTGAAAATCTGAGTTAAGATTCGTAATCTAGAAATCCTCTACATAAAATTATTAGCAAAATCCAGTATTATTTAAATATTTTGCAGCCATTTTCACTTTTTAAAATCTGAGTTCAGATTCGTAATAATCGAATCCAGAAATCCCGTATATACAATTTTCAGCAAAATCCAGTAATATTTCAATATGTAACAGCCATTATCGATTGGCAATTCCAGAAATTCAGTATATTCAATTTTTAGCAAAACAGAAAAGTTCAATTTTTGGCCGCCATTTTGGGTATGCCATTTTGAAGTTTCATAATCTGAATTCTGATTCATCATCATGCGAATCCAGAAATTTCCCATATGCAATTGTAAAATTCAGCAATATTTCAATATTTGGCAGCCATTTTGAATTGACAAAATATGAGTTCAGATTCGTAATCAACGAATCCAGATGGGTTCCCTACATATAATTTTCAGCGAAATCCAGTGATATTTGAATATTTGACCTCCATCTTCGATGCGCCATTTTGAATTCTGAAAATCTGAGTTCGAATTCATAATCAGTGAATCAAAATACCCAACATACAATTTCCAGCAAAATCCAATAATATTTCAATTTTTGGGAAATTCCGGTAAAATTTCAATTTTTGGCCGTCATCTTGGGTCTTCTATTTTGAATTTTCAAAATCTGAGTTCAGATTCATATTCAGCGGATCCAGATACGCCTATATACAATTTTTAGCAAAAGCCAGTATAATTTAAATATTTTGTCGCCATTTTGAATTTTTAAAATCATAGTTCAGATCCGTCGTAATCGAATTCAGAAATCCCGTATATACAATTTTCAGCAAAATCTAGTAGAATTTTCAAAATATGAGTTACGATTCCTAATTGCCGCATCCGGAAACCCACTGTAGACAATTTTTAGCAAACTCGAGTAAAATTTCAATTTTTGTTAGTCATCTTGGGTCCACCAGACTGAATTTCATAATCAGCGAAACCAAAAATCCGGTATATACAATTTTCAGTAAAATCCAATAATATTTCAATATTACCATCTTCAAATCCGCCATTTTGAATTCTGAAAATCTGAGTTCAGATTCGTAATCAGCGTATCCAGAAATCCCTTTTATACAATTTTCAGCAAAATCCAGTAATAATTCAATTTTTGCCATCCATCTTGTGTCCCCTTTTTTCAATTTTCAAAATCTGAGTTACGATTCCTAATTGGCGAAACCGGTAACCCACTCTATACAATTTTTAGCAAAATCAAGTAAAATTTAAATTTTTCTTAGCGATCTTGGGTCCACCAGTCTGAATTTTCACAATATATGTTCAGATTCGTAATCAGCGAAACCAAAAATTCCGTATATACAATTTTTAGCAAAATCCAATAATATTTCAATATTTGACCACCATTTTCGAACCCGCCATTTTGAATTTTCAAAATCTGAGTTCAGATTCGTAATCAGCGAATCCAGAAATCCCTTTTATACAATTTTCAGCAAATCCAGTAGTATTTGAATATTTCGCCTCCATCTTCGATCAGTCATTTTGAATTCTGAAAATCTGAGTTATGATTCGTAATGAGCGAATCCATATACCCCTTATATACAATTTCCAGCAAAATCCAGTAGTTTTTGAATATTTTGCCTCCATCTTCGATCAGCCATTTTGAATTCTGAAAATCTGACTTGTGATTAGTAATCAGTGAATCCACATACCCCTTATATACAATTTTCAGCAAATTCCAGTAGTTTTTGAATATTTCGCCTCCATCTTCGATCAGTCATTTTGAATTCTGAAAATCTGAGTTGGGATTCGTAATCTGCGAATCCACATATTCCTTATGTACAATTTTCAGCAAAATCGAGTAAAATTTCAATTTTTGTTAGCAATCTTGCGTCCACCAGTCTGAATTATCACAATATATGTTCAGATTCCTAATCAGCGAAACCAAAAATCCCGTATTAAGGTAATACAAATTTCAGCACAATCTAATAATATTTCAATATTTGACCACCATCTTTGAATCCGCCATTTTGAATGTTCTTAATCTGAGTTCAGATTTGTAATAAGCGACTCCAAAAACTCCTTATATACAATTTTCAACAAAATACAGTAATATTTCAATATGTGGCCAACATTTTCGATCCGCCATTTTGAATTCTGAAAATCTGAGTTGAGATTCGTAATCCAGAAATCTCCTAAATACTATTATTAGCAAAATCCAGTATTATTTAAATATTTTGCCACCATTTTCAATTTTTAAAATCTAAGTTCAGATTCGTAATAATCGAATCTAGGAATCCCGTATATACAATTTTCAGCAAAATTCAGTAATATTTCAATTTGCGGCAGACATTTTCGTTCCGCTATTTTGAATTTTCAAAATCTGAGTTCAGATTCCTAATCAGCGAATCTCGATACCGCCTATATACAATTTTCAGCAACATATCTATAAGACATTAGTTGTAGTGGGGTAGGTGGAGGGGTATATGGAGGGGTAGGTGGAGGGGTAGGGGGACTGGAATGGAGGGGGTGGAGGGGCAGGCGCCCTTCAAAATAACGTAAAATTAGAAAGAATTTAACGGTAAAAAGTGGAGGGGTGGTGGAGGGGAGGTGGAGGGGTGGTGGAGGGGAGTAGAGGGGCGGAGGGGAGTGGAGGGGGTGGAAGGGAGTGGAGGGGGTGGAGGGGGTAGGTACGCATTTTTGTCCTTAGAACTATATAATATAGGAAGATATATTATATATACACTTATCCGGGTTTATGTAGCCCAAGACTGTATATCAGTACCTACAGCCCAGAGTTTCCTATGGCAAGTAACTAAAGAAATAATCGACCCTGGGGTTATAGACTCTAGGTCGGGCCGCATAAACCCCTATATTTAGAAATATTATGAAGCCCGGGCTGCATAATCAAAATCGGCTCCTATATATAAAAAAAGGGGCTTTATAAACCCCTTTCGAGAAATTTATATATATATATATATATATATATATATATATATATATATATATATTTAAGTACCCCCATCCGCTATTTCTGGGATTATACAGGGTCCTATAGTTTATCTCTTCAGAGTTCGCTATATACAAGTGACTAAAGAAATAATGGACCCTGGGGTTATTGACTCTAGCCACGTCCCAGAAATAACAGTTATATACCAAATTCCTTTCTGGGACTTCCCATAAATAACAGCACTTCCCAGAAGTAACGTTGATGTACAGGGTAAACTTCCCCGAAAGTTGAGTTAGAGCCACTTATACACTTATCGGAGTTTATGTAGCCCAAGACTGTACATTAGTACCTACAGCCCAGAGTTCCCTATGGAAAGTGTCTAAAGAAATAATGGACCCTGGGGTTATAGACTCTAGGTCGGGCCGCATAAACCCCTATATTTAGAAATATTATGAAGCCCGCGCTGCATAATCAAAATCGGGCTCGATAAACCCCTATATATAAAAAAACGGGCTTTATAAATCCCTTTCGAGAAATGTATAATATATATTTCGGAAACCGGTACTTTTGAGGATCTATAGTTTTTTGCTCCAGAGTTCGTATATGCTTGACTAAAGAAATAACTCGCTCTCTGCGTTAAAGGTATTAATATAAATCCTCAAAAGTACCGTTTCATACCGAAGGAATTTTGAGGATGTCCTCAAAAGTCCGAAAAATCCTCAAAGTGTCGAATCCGTGCTGACATAGATCCTCAAACGCTGCATTTGATATATATATATATATATATATATATATATATATATATATATATATATATATTATTCATACACGTAACTTTGAGGATCTAGAGTTTCTTTCGCCAGAGCCTTGCGCGCTTGACTAAAGAAATAATCCCCTCTCTGGGTAGAAGGTACTAATATAGATACTCAAAAGTACCATTTCGTACCTATGGCACTTTGAGGATGATCCTCAAAGTGCCGAAAAATCCTCAAAGTATGGGTATGTTGCTGAATAGAATCCTCAAAGGATGCAAAAGATATATTTATATATTCTTCTCTCTCTCTCTCTCTCTCTCTCTCTCTCTCTCTCTCTCTCTCTCTCTCTCTCTCTCTCTCTCTCTCTCTCTCTCTCTCTCTCTCTCTCTCTCTCTCTCTCTCTCTCTCTCTCTCTCTCTCTCTCTCTCTCTCTCGCAATGATCGCTGAGAAGCAGACATATAGGAGCTTGACCAATCATAGAGCAACGGTCGGAAAAAAACAGATGATCGAGAGGGAAATGAAGGAAAGAAAATAATGTGAAAACGACCATAAAAATATGTAAACGAGATGTTCATCGAAACGACATAATATTTTTAATTGAAATTTTTTATACATGTATAAAAAAACGAGTGAGAAGCCGCTGGAGCTGCGACCGCGCGCGCCTATATCCCCGCGAGTCGAGAGATTCAAATTCGAATCTGGCGCGCCGTAATATTCTATATCGCAAACCGGCTCGAAGAGTTTTTACAAATTAATTAATAATAATAATTATTATTATACAATAATTAGGCATGTATCAATTCCACTCCGTTTTAGAAGACACGGAGCGCGGTTTGCAGAGGTCTCGGCTACATGGGTTGATGTGTGGTAGTGTAACGCAAGTTTCGCAGGAGTGTTTATTTTGCAAAGATCGCTTGTGTACACGCAGCTACCCCAAGTATGTATAGCAAACGCAAGTAATAAGCATAAATGAATCACAGGTGTATAACGCAAGGCGCAAGTGTATAACGCAAGACGCAAGTGTATATGGTGAACGCAGAAGGATGTAGATTCACAGGCATTACAATTGTAACGCAATGTCTTTAATTTATAAGTCTTTGATTATGCTTCGTTTGTCACTTCACATTACTCTTCCGCTATTGGAGATTAAATCGGTGAGTGATGCAGTTCCCAGACTGCGATAGGCGAACGCGGCTGGCGTGCTGTCGTTCGCTGATTCGACAGCTCTACTGTCGAGGAGGTAGCTTCCTGGCTACCACTGTGTGTTGAGCAGTCGCGCTGCTGGTGAGGGCGGCAGCCTTCTTGCCACTGAGATGCGTAGTTTGATCAAGAACATCCCTTGGCGCAAGATAGAGATATTTGCGCTTCGATTTAGTGGCAAATACCGCTGAAGAGAGCGGCAGTCTGCTGATTACCATTTGTGAAGGTGGAAGGCTTCCAAAGTGGGAGTAGCTCTCAGACTACTAAAGAAAGAGGCAGCATCCTGGCCACCACTGGAAGAAGTGCGAGAGGCGCTTGGGCTATTTGTGAATGCAAATAAGTCCTGGTCATGATTCGCGACGATAGGAGTAGTCTTTCGACCATTCAAAGGAGCGTGGAACTCGTTAGCGCTCGCACATAAGGAGGGAGGAAATGCTTCGTACGGCAAATCAACCAAGACGGGAGGCTTCGAGCCAGGTTGACTACGGGAGCCGCGCGGAGAGGGGTCGCGCCGCGTAGCGATAGAGCGTGAAATGAACTCTCGCCGGTGCCGCGCGCGAGGCGAGATATTCAAATTCGAATCTGGCCCGCCCTCATATTCTATATCGCAAACCGGCGCGAAGAGTCTTTACAAATTAATTCATAATAATAATAACTATTATACAATAATTAGGCATGTATCAATTATATATACATGTTGTTTGTGTACATTTAAAAATACAAATTTTAAATTCGCAGGCTACAGTTATATTTACGCTTAAGAATAATGCTGGATTCTGCATTGTATTTTTACCTTATATCTCGCAAAAATTAATTACTTTCTAATTCAGTTTTCATCAGTCACAAATCAAAGAGGAAACTGAGACAGATATTTGCTATCGCACCACAGGTAAATAGAGAGATTGCCAGCGCGCCGGAAAAAAGTGAGACAAGTTTGCGAGCACGGCATACTGCTGCCTCTTGCGGCCAAATCCTAGAACCGTACACATTTCTTCTGATTGTCTGTTGGAACGCATACGAAGCGGAGCGGGCGAAGCGAGAGAAGATGGCGCGATAGCTCGGTGCGCGTACACTGAACGTGTGTATGCTCGAGCGACACGGCGCTCCGCGCAATAGCTGTCTCTATTTACTCCCTCCAACAGGCCCGGCAATGGCCTAGCGGCCTGACAATCGCCGCTCGGTCAGATGAACGAAATTGAAAGCTAAAAGCTACAAAACCCAAATTCTAAGCCACAACACAAACCCGAAGGGGGGAAGATAAACATCAACGACTTTACTGCAACTTTGCTCTAATCTTTTGGAATAGAGTTCGATCTCGGCACGCAACTATTTTTTTTTCTCTATAATACATCTAAAATTTCTTACATTATATTATTATACCAAACACATCTTTTTACTTCAATTTTTGTTCTCTAATAGAATTGAAATTTTACTGGTAATTGAGATTTTTTTTTTCCAGAACACAAGTAAAATTTTCGTTTTTCAAAATTATTTTATTCAATGTCCTAATTTTATTGAAGTACTCTGATATTTTGGGTAACACTTGATTATTTAAGAATATGTTGTATCCTGACTAAATTCATTCACCGAGCGTAAATTAATTAAATGCATGGTTAAATTTATTTTATATTCAAAATAATCTATATTCAAGTTATATGTAAAATGTAATCAATCACAGTCAAGATTGACTTTTTTTTAAGGATGAGGAAGGATCAACAATTATCGTTGAGCAAGCAAGCTCAGTTTA